>JAPPVO010000036.1:749809-1349809 GCA_030407325.1 Camellia japonica
TGCAGAGTTGAAGAGACGAAAGGAATTGAGATAGAGCCAAACTGTAAATGCTGACAGAGAAAGTGGCAATTAATCTCAATGTGCTTGGTCCGCTTATGGAAGATAGTGTTATGTGCAATCTGAATAGTATTGCGGTTGTCACAATAGAGGGAGGTCGGAGAAGATTGAGGGACACCTAAGTCAGAGAGAAGATAACGAAGCCAGACAACTTCAGCAGTAGCATGAGTTATAGCATGGTACTCAACTTCGGCAGTAGATCGAGTAACAACAGTTTGTTTCTTGCTTTTCCAAGAGATCAAGGAATCGCCAAGAAACATACAAAAACCAGAAGTGGACTTACAATCGATAACATCATCAGCCCAATTAGCATCAGCACAGGCCACTAACTCCAAGGGAGAAGTTAAAGATAACAGGAAGCCTTAGAAAATAATACTGCGAAGATAGCAAAGAATCCGAACCAAAGCAACCCAATGTGTAGAGCGAGGAGTAGAAACAAACTGGCTAACCACATGAACAACATAGGTAAGATCAAGGCGAGTAACTGTCAGATAGACTAAGCAACCCATAGGCTCGCAATATAAAGTGGGATCATTCAGAGGGATACCATCCGTAGTGTTGAGCTTCACATTAAGCTCAATAGGGGTATCAGAAATCTTAGTGTCAGTAAGACCGGCACGGTGAATAATCTCATTAGCATACTTGGTCTGAGACAGAAAGTAGCCCTTGGGAGGAGAAGTTACCTCAATATCAAGAAAATACTGCAAGGGTCCTAGATCCTTCATTTCGAAAGTACGGAAAAAATGCTGCTTGATCTCAGAGATAGCAGAAGAGTCAGAGCCAGTGCTGATCATATCATCCACATATAATAATAAAGCAACAAAACTAGCAGAGGTGTGGAGGAGAAACAAGGCAGAGTCGTGGGCACAAGGATGGAACCTAAGCTCAATAACAGCTGTCTGAAAACGACCATACCAAGCACGCCGAAAACGATAAACCTATGGAATAATGAAGGCCAGGGGGAGGACGCATGTATACTTCTTTAGTGAGATGGCCATTAAGAAAAGCATTCTTAACATCCATCTGATAAAGTGGCCAATGACGAATAGCGGTAATAGAAATCAAAGTACGAACAGTAGTCATCTTGGCAACAGGTACAAAGGTCTCCTCATAATCAATACCATACTTCTGTGAGAAACCTTTGGCAACAAGGCGAGCTTTGTAGCGCTCAAGGGAACCATCAAAATGAGTCTTGACTTTGTAGACCCATTTGCAACCAATTAGATTTTTGCCAGTAGGCAAAGGTACCAGTTTCCAAGTACTAGTCTTCTGTAAAGCAGACAACTCATCCTCCATAGCTTGAATCCAATTAGGATCCTAACAAGCCTCCTTGTAAGACTATGGTTCTGAAAAAGAGTGAATAGCAGACAAAAACGTACAGTATGTGGACTACCTGTTTACAGATGCGAAGGGGATACTTACGGAGAGCAAGATCAGAGTCGTCAAAAGCAGAAGGAGTAGTAGTAGAGGTAGAGACAACTGGTGGAGGGAGAGCCTTACAATGAGAATAGACGAACAACGAAGGAGGAGAAAGAGTTAGCGGGGGAGGAGAGGGAGAGGAGGAAACAGACTCATGGGGTACATGGGAGTGGGACTGAGTAGGAGGGGTGTTAGGAGGAAAAGAATAAACAAGCTCATAGGAAACAGTGAAAATGTACTCATTAGGAGGGGCCTTAGAAGGAAATAGATCAATATGAACCAAATCCTCTTTAGAAATTGGAGCAGTGAGAGGCGGAAGTTGAAAGTAAGCGAGACATTCCAGAAAGGCAACATGATGAGAGACGTAAAGGCGACGGGAAATAGGATTGTAACAGCGATAACCTTTTTGAGTAAGATTATAACCCAAAAAGACACACAGGACAGACTGGACACTAAGTTTTGTCCTATCTTTCTGGGAAAGAAGGACAAAACATGCAAACCCAAAAACACCAAGGAGAGAGTAATTGGGAAGGTGGGAAAACAGAGCCTCATAAGGAGAACGACTACATAATAGGGGGGTAGGCATTAAGAAAAACAACTGTAAAAACGGTTTCCTTCCAAAAGAGAGCTGGAACAGAGGCAGAAAGGAGAGATCTAGTTGTCTTGAGAAGATGACGGTGTTTATGCTCAACACGACCATTTTGGTTCGGTGTATTAGTACATGAGGCTTGGTGAATGGTACCCAAATTTGCCAAATTCTCACAAAACTCAATTTTAAAATATTCCCCACCTAAGTCAAACCGTAATAATTTAATGGTAGACCCAAATTGTGTAGTGGTCATAGACTGAAAGGTATGGTATATTTGGTAGAAGTCAGATTTATGAGTCATAAGATAAACCTAAGTATAGCTGGTGCAATCATCCACAAAAGACATATAGTATGCAAAACCCTTTTTAGTAAGAACAGGAGAGGGTCCCCAGACATCCGTATACACGAGAAAAAGGAGAAACGGAAATAGAAGTACTTTTATTAAATAGTAAAGCTGACATTTTGGCAAGTTTACACCCTCTGACATTCATCAATTGTACCCAGAGAAACTTTACCTAATAATCCTGACTGAGCTAAAGACCGTAAGCGGTCAACAGACAAATGACCTAGGCTAGAATGCCATAAATAAAACTGACTTCATTGAGAATCTAATTGAAATGAGGAAAGTGCAACTGGAGAGGTCGATAAAGGAAGATGCAAGCTTTCTACCACATAGAGATCTCCAACTCTACATTCGGTCCTAATCTGTTTCTTAGACAATCAGTCATGCACACAACAGACATAAGAGGAAAAGATAACATCAAAATCAGAAGTATCAAGTTGGTTGATAGATAATAAGCTGACAGATAGCTAAGGAATATAAAGAACAGAGAGAATAGTAATAGTAGACATGGCAAAGGGTAAGACAGACCCAATTCACACAACAAACATACTAGACTCATTAATAGTATTAATAGTAATAGGAACAGGAGGGGGATTATAGTTTTGAAGTAAGGAAAGGTGAAGAGTCATATGATGAGAGACACCAGAATCATAAAGTCAGATGGAAGAAGTGATATTGGAGGAAGACCCAAGCAAACCTAAATGAAGAGAGGTAAGAGTGGAGGCAGATGGTGATGGCTAAGAGGTGGATAGGATCTACTGAAGTTGAGCAATCTGAGCACTCAAGGAAGCCAAGTCAGGATTGGGAGGAGCAGATGCTGTATAAGTGATAGGAGGCCGGAAAGTACTTGACACAGGATTGCGGAACTTTGTTTGAGGCGGCTAATAAGATGAAGTAGGTTGACGTCCCTTCTCGGGACAGTTATGCTTCCAATGGCCCATCTGATGGCAAAAAGCACACTTATCTGAAGCCAGGGGCCCCTTTTTTGGGCTTTGCAGTGGCCTGAACCGAATAAGAAGGTGGGGTCGATAATAATAGAGGTTGAGCAGGAGCTAGGAAGACAGATGGAGACGGAGCTTGACCGGCCGTCTTGAGAGGGGTTTCCTTGGAGAGAAGCTCACGAACAATGGCATCCACAGAGGAAAAAGGAGACCGGTGAAGGATGCCACTACGGATAGCCTCATACTGAGGGCAGAGAGCCATTAAGAACTGCACTAAATGACCCTGCTCCCGAAACTCAATATAAGCATCTAGAACTATGTTGCCAGAAAACGCTAATACCCTAGCGAATTACATATTGGTACGCATGTTCTAAAACATGGTACACTTTCGTTCCAAAACGATAAATTTAGTGATCCAAAGCAATCTCATTATATATATTAGAGTAGTTCACACCCTCTAAATTAGAGTATAAAATTACTCGAATTTTATCAAATATTTGTCTCTTGTGTTTGCTACTACGTATTTCATTATATATATTTGTTCTTGTTTCCTACTATTCTTATTTTATGACCATGTGTCATTGATGTTTTTCCATCACACTTTAATTTGTTTGTCTGTTTTTTTCGCTTCCATTCTTGTTTGTTCATCATATGGAAACGAGAATTTTTTATGTGCTTAACATTCCCAAAATTGCGAGCATGAAATTTGATATTGCTTATTGAAACAAATTAGCCTCTTATTCATCAATTGATTAATCTTGTGTTAATTTTACATGTTTCAATTATGCATATGAATGTGCATTTTCAACTATGAAACTTGTTAGACTAAACTACATAGAAGATGATTTTC
Source organism: Camellia japonica (assembly GCA_030407325.1). Classification (NCBI taxonomy): domain Eukaryota; kingdom Viridiplantae; phylum Streptophyta; class Magnoliopsida; order Ericales; family Theaceae; genus Camellia; species Camellia japonica. Next base: position 754,009 of record JAPPVO010000036.1, read on the forward strand.
TAGCAAGTTACTTGATAACATTTATTGAGAAACATTGTTTGAGGTTTTGATTCAAGCCTCATTAATGTTTTTTATATCATAAACAGGTGTCAAGCACAATCTTTTCAAATGACTTAACTTTAGTAGATGAAGACATATAGTAATAGTTACTATTTTTTGTAAGTTAATGCTGACAAAGAATTTGTTCAACTATATGATCATATTTTTATACTCAACTATGTTTACAAAGAATGTCTAGTTGATAGAAATGTTATTTACTTTTTTGTGTTGATAGAAATCGATATTGTATTTTACAACTTTATAATTATGATATTTTTTTCCAATTAGGAGTTGCATGTGTTTTAGCCCCCCAAAATTAGAATCCTAGATCTGTCCCTGCTTAGAGTTATCTAATAAGGCATTGCAAACTAAATAGGAAGTAATGTGTTGATGTATTTATCTCTTAAACTGTTTTATGCAATATGGAAATTTAAATAATTGTAGGAATTTGTTAATTTAGACAAGTGATGTTAAAACATTATATAATTTTATTTAAATTTTATGATAAAGCCTATTAATAACTAAAAGAATTTTTGTTAAATATAGGAGAACTTCTTTTATAATTACAAATTTTAATTTCATAAACTTTTTTTGATATGTTTGTTTCAAAATTAATTAGAATATTTTTTTATTTTTTTAATAATGTGGGTGGTTTGTGTGAGTTGGATGGTTGAGAGAAAAGTGTTCATACCAAGTGAGTTGTGTGCTTTATATAATAGTATAGATATTTATCCATATTTCTATATGTGTATATGTTTTATATATATGTTACAATTTGTTTGATAATTAACATTTAATGAGGATTTTTCGAACTCTATTTATTTTTGAGTGATAGAATGGTTAATTACTTGGTGGTTAATTACATGGTTAGAGAGTCTATCGTACCTTAGTTTGGGATAGCTCTTTAAACATAGGATCTTGTTAATGTGTGCCCTAAGGGCACATGCTAGGACAGCTTTAAAATGTTGTACATTCATAAGTGTATAACCTTTCACATTGACAAAATCCTTAAAACATATGCCAAGCCTAGCTCAACTGTATATAGAATTTACTTGGTGGATCAAATTTTTTTTTGCAATTGTCTAGGGTTGGTTATTGTAACTTAATATGGAATGACCTTGCCCTGCAGCGGAAGTTTACGTAGGTGATCTTGGGTATATCAGTACAAACAATGAACCCAAATGACATTACCTGGCTAATCCTTTTTGGCGAGACCGTGTGGGCTCAGGGACCATGTCTAAAAGTCCAGGGAATATTGCCCTGTGTGCGGGTGACGTTGGCCACTAGGGATTAGCGATCGTGTTGGTAATTCTACTGCTCAACCTCCTTGTGAGACTCTGAGGGTATAAAGTGAAGAGTTTGTAACGTGTTTGCCCCACATCGGAAGTTTACATGAGTGATATTGGGCATATAAGCGGGAACAAAGAATTCAGATGACCTCTCCTTTCCTAGGCCTTTTGGGTGAGTTCCTGTGGTTGTTACTTATGATGTCAGATCTGACCTGTGTGCACGACCTTGTTTGAAAGTCTAGGGAATATTCCTGTGTGTGGGTGACTCTAGGCACTAGGGAATAGCCTGTGGGTGGGTGGCTCTAGTTAGTAACAATCCTTTCTCACACCGGAAGTTTGGATAAGTGATCTTGGGTACGTAAGTAGGTGCAATGAACCCAGATGATCTCTCCTTGGCTAGCTCTTTTGGGTGAGTTCACATTGTCATTAACATGTGTGCGAGTTCTTTTGCATCATCACTCCTAATATCCAATGGTGTGGATTTTCTTTGAAGGAAATTAATTTGCTCATGACTGTTCAGTTTAGGAATTTAAGAGTGTCAAAAAGATGATCTCATGATGAAAACAAAACACATGGTGTCTGGTGACAGCCATTAGCAGACATTTTACTCGATTTTTCTTTCGAGAAAAGAAAATGTTTCCTGTTCCTTGTTCCCTATTAGTGGTCCAAGGGAAGGTTGGTCAATGATCTTTGGTTGCCTGCAATTTACGCTGTGTTTGGTTGGGGGATTTAAGGAGGGATTTGAAAAGGGAAATGGAAAAGGTGTGTGAAATTAGGTGAAATATAAGTATGTTTTATTCACATTTCACCTACCTTTTCCATTTCCCTTTCCAAATCCCTCCTCAAATCCCTCAACCAAACACAGCATTAGCGTAATGGACTAGTGTGTGGTTGAAGTCATTTTGACATTAATCGACAGTATCAAATTCCCTTGAACAATTACTTGGATGCATAATATACAGACAAATCCCAATGGCAGATCATACAATTTCCATCCAATATTTTAGGTATATGATAATTCAAATGAAACTGTAGAATTTTTTTTTTCCCCTCCTATAAATTTTGAAGAATTCCCTTGTCTAACCCTTGTGTGGAAGATAAGATAAGATACTTTCACTTCGTAAATTATTATTTTTGGGTCAAGTAAGCAAATGGTATAAACAAAAAAGCACCTGTACAAAATAGAAGGATGGAAACCATCTAGAGAATTACAAAAGATGGGGCGCCATCCCACCACCCAACTAAACAGAAAAACATCAACTAAACAACCTACATCTCTTTAAGGACCCATTTTAGACCAAGAGTAATCTAATGGTTAATGGAGCGCCAACATAAGCACAGATTCTGGTTACTAGTACCTGGAACACTTGATGCTATTTTCTAATGTTTGTTTTACTCAAAAGTTGCTTTACTTATGCCGCTCCACTCTTCTCTAGGGCTTATATTTGAAATTGAATTGATATACTGATGAGCTACTTTTTTTGTTCTGTGAACAGTAAGGCACTGGAGAACGATGCATCCCCATCCTTAGCCTTGACAGGTTTGACAAGCCAAGAGACTTGAGGAAAGCACTTGATATTTAATATTCTTTTCTTTTGAATGTATTAATTTCCCTCGCTGTGAGGGGTGGGATACTTGGTTTGATCTTATCTTTCTTAGACTTATTTTCTGACTATTTTTTCCTATCTCCAAACAGTTGTGAGCTGTGACTACCTGTGAAATATAATGTTATGGAAACTGTTTGTCAGATTTTGCCTCATTGAATTTTATAGTTGCTGCTTGATAGAGAACAGGTGGAGTAGTCAAGTTCTTTAAATTGTGTGTGGTCTACAGAAGCTTTTTTAAATGAAAAAACTAGACTATTCTATTAGTTTTTATTATTGGTTAAAACTTGGTTGCGATGTACATTCTTTTATTGGCAACCTTAACTGACCATACAGCCTATGTTATTACCATTCATTTTTACTATTGTCGGGGCTATTGTTGTATTAGGTTGTACCCTTTTTTATTAGGTTGTACCCAATTTACCACAAGAGATTCTTAGATGTTGTGTAATGAACTTAACAATAAGTAAATGATTCAATTGATTTTTATTAGCAGAAGTTGTTGCTTGAAGATGTGGGTGGGTTGGTTGTGTTTTAGGAGGTTGTTGACAGTTGAGCGGGGTCTGCGGATGAAGAATTTAATCTTCTGTATTTGTATTTTCCTCTCAAATCAAAGCATTGATTATGAGTGTTATTTTGGAGAGTCTTTTGCAGGTTCGTGTATAAGCAAAAATTATTATGGAGGGGGAGGAAAGATCTGAAACTGTCTTAAAGTTTGGTTCAAACATGGTTATGGTGGGCAATTGTTTGCACTTTGTAGGGGCTTATATATATATATATATATATTGAACACATCTCGGCTCAATCTAAAACTCTGAATTGGAACGAACTTTGCTCAAATCAAATCAAATTAAAATCTGGAAATGGAAGAGTTACAAGAAGAGTATGGATTCTTGGGTATGGTGATCTGCCCCAATAAACAAGGAGAAGAAAGAGTTTTTGAGTTTGAAACAAAATGCCTCCTCGTCTTTTGAATCATGTTAAGTCCTCTATTTTGTTTTAAAATTAAGAGATTTGTGTTGAGTTATATTATTACGTGTAAAATTTATGTTTATATTTATTTTTTGAGTAATATTGTATAAAATATATATATATACACACACATAATATAGAGAATTGTTAAATTTTTATTATAAATACAATTTTATTTTTATTTTTACTATTTAATATTATACATGAAATAATTCTCAATGTTAAATTTAAAAAATAATAAAATAATAAAATGAAACTAAATATAAATAACTCTTTTAGATACGATTGACTGGTTTGTGTGTACTACCTCTTTAAACCAAACGGATAACCAACCATAAAGAAAAATGAAAACAAAAATTTCGGATTTGTAATACAAAAATGAGGCCACTGCATCATTATCATTATCATTATTATTATTATTATTAAGGAAAAATCTACAATGTGCACCTTCTAAAAGGACATATGATATGTACTTATTGTGTGATTCATATTGTGTTACGTCATAAAAAGTAACCTGCTAAACAGGTCATTTAACTAGTTACATGAAAGAACCATAACTTTGTTTAAATATCATAACAATTACTACAATGAATTAAAATAATATCATAATATACACTACGATATCATAACAAAGACACTATCAATCATAACAATATGACAACAACTCATAACAAATGTAATTATTTCCAACAAATTATTGTAACATTTGAATCATAACAGTTTTTATTATGATTCACTAAAAGAAATCATAACTTTTTGTGGTACAAATCATAACTTTTATTAATGAATCATAATCATAACACATTGAGTATAACTTTTTTTCTCACAATCATGACGACATTAACAAAATATCATAATTTTTACCAATAAATCATAACATAGCACGTTGATTGTATTTTTGTACCAAAAATTATAACAACATTAATAAGAGGTAGCTATATGAATGTGTACATGAGGTGCACTATTTAACGAGGTGCATATCTTTTAACAGCTCCCTATTATGAATAAGAGGTAGCTGTATGAACTTCGGAAGGAGGAAGCGGGCAGAAGAGGTGGGGATGAAAGGGACACATGTTCAGCTGAGAGTATCGGAGGGCTTACATGTTGGCCACGTTGCATGACACTTGTCCTTTATTTCACATCCATCATCCCTCTTTCCTTCTCCTCTTTATAAACTCTACTACCAAAGCCCCTTCCCTTTCCACTCTCCTCGATTTCATTCTGTGATTTTACTACTTTTACTAAGTTGTTTTTTCTTCTGAGAACTCACCCTATTTTTATTATTATTATTATTATTTGAAGAGAAAGAGAAAGAGGAAGAGGAAGAGGAAACTGCTGTTGTCTTCTTAGATCCAAAAAAAAATTTTGAAACTTAGAGATCATCATCATCATCATCTCTTCACCATGAAAATGGGAATGGGAAAGTGAACAGAGTTGTATGGGGGTCTTATAGTAAGAAGGGATTTGGTAATTCTGTTATTAGTGGTTGCAGTAGCAGTAGTAGGGAGTAGTGGTAACGTAGTGGAGGATGAGTGCGTAAAGGAGAAGAAGGGGAATGTAATAAAGGACAAGGCAGAAGAGAAGGCTGCAGAGACAGGGAAGGAAGCTAAAGAGGCTTCGGAGTCATGGGCTGAGTGGGCTAAGGAGAAAATTGCCGAAGGCCTCAGGTTTAAAGCAACAAAGAAAGCCAAGGATGCTACTGCTACTGCTACTGCTATTGCTATGCACACCAAATACGAGATTTCTAGTATCTATCTATCTATCTATCACTCCTTTTCATTATTTTACTAATTAATTACCTACTAACTAACCCATAATTATTATCAATCAAATTCAATATTGTTTTGTTTCTAACTAAGAAGGCTAATAATCTTTGTCAATGTTTTTGCCAAAATTGGACCTAATAAAATGTAAACACAACATCATCAGATTTAAAAAGAGTAGTAAGTGTACTGTTGAATTCACCCATGTGGAGAGGCAGCCACCATGGTTGACAATTGGTTGGCAAGAAATGTGGACAAGACACCATTGTTGACAATTGAGAAGAAGCCACCATTGTTGACAATGATGAGAGAGGAGCCATCATAGAGGTAGGTGGTGACCAATCACACCTCTCCTCCAATGTGTATAAATGGAGGTTGAGAGAAGAGTTGAAAGTGTGAGAACCGTGAGAGAGAAAACCAAAGAGAGTGAGAGATGTGAGGCGGAGAGACCGTTTCTCTCGGTGTGAGAGATGGAGACGGGTCAGTGGCTGAGTGAGGAGAGTGTGAGCTCCTCCTCTATTGTAATCTTTCTGTAATCTCTCCATTGGTATAGTGATAACCGATTACTCTTCCGTGGACGTAGGCTTTACGGCCGAACCACGTAAAATATGGTGTCTCCTTCTGTGTTGGTGTGTTTTTCTGCTTGCTATGATTTCTATAAGGTCTTGGGCGGGATCCCAGATCCCAACAAGTGGTATCAGAGTCTCGTTGGTGGCGTTTCGGAACAAAAACAGTGTGTTGTTCGAAACTGCTCAGAAATCAAATTGCTCAAAATTGGATTTTGAGCATACCAGGAGCAAGGGCTCGACGAGAGGAGTCCAAACATGCAAACCAGAAACCCAGAGGAGTTAGAACGCACCCTCACGCGCCCCCTGAAGATGGCGCGTGAGACCTAGTCACAGCATGCGCCCCACGCACCGTGAAGAGAAGCCGGCGCGTCTAATCACTCACAAGCACGCGCCCCACGCACAATAGAAGGAAGAAGGTGAGTGGAGATAGTGCGTGCACATCACGCTCCCGCCACGTGGCGCCGCGTCAGAGACACGTTAGCACGCTACGTTAGTGGCACGTAGCACCGTCGTCAGCTAGGGACTGCCACGTGTCTTCCACGTCATAGGTCCACTCAGCGCCACGTAGCAAACCAGTCAGCGCCACGTCGTTTGCCACGTCAGCTCTCCGATGAGGGATCCAGTGCGACGCGGCAAGGGTGCAACCGCCGATCTGAGGCGTACAAAATGTTTTGGCTTGATCTAAGCCATTCGGAGTCCGTTTCTAGCGATCCAATAGTGTTTTCCAATTATTTGGAGTATTCCGAACACATCCGTACGGTCAGATTCTGGAATAGGAGTTTCTGTAAAAAGAAGGCAGATAAAAGTGACAGATGGCATCAGGTGCAACAGACAAAATATTCTGTTGGAATACGGAATATTCCCTGAACTTTTGAAAATTGCAATTTGGCCCAGAAGTTTTAGAAAATTATGGTATGGCCCAACTTTTGGGGATGGTTTTTCAGTGAGGTCCCTGAGAGTGCAGCGAAGGTTGGTCCTAGCTAAACGGATCATTCTGGACATAACCGCGAGGTCAGAATAGTGAAATTCTGAATGGTTTTTTAAGATTGTCCAAACATGGGAGTTTGCCATCTTCAATAGTCAAAGGAAGGTTGTTGGATATTGTGGAACGCTACGGATTCACTGAAGAGGTGAGAATGGACAGATTCTGACCAAATTGGACAACCGGATACAGTTTGAGATAGATCATTGAAGACCAGAAGAGATCAGGCTTGATCAAGTAGTGGATCGAGGGAGATCAGGATTGATCAGGAGGCGATCAGAGGATTGCAGAGATGATTATCTTCGGAGGATCTGGTTCAATCAGAAGAGAAGACCATTCATCGACAGATAGATGATTTGGCAACAAGTACAAGCTCAGGGAAATGCTATGGCTGTTGGAGCTACTGTATACGAGTAGGTACTGATGATATGTGGACGTGTAGAACAATAGTTGCAGAGGAGCATACTAAGCGCAGAAGCACAAATACATACGTGCAGCAGTACAAGGGTACGCTAGAGTGTCATACAGAGGCTCGAGAAAAGTGTGTAGCAATCGGTTGTTGAAAGTTCACAGGAACTTCTAGACAAAGAAATTGAGACGGGTAAAACGCAAGAGTGCGTGCCAAGGAATGACAAGTCTTTTTCTCTATGGTGGTTTCTTTAGTTCCATGGCAGCGGAGGATAGAGTTGATGTGGATCTCTCAAGCGAGCTCGACACAGGAGACCAGAAGCCATGGGTGCGAGCACTATGCAAGGAATTGCATAGCTGATGATGCTTTGACAGATGGAGCTACTGTCAACCATCAATCTACTGGACAGCAAATCAGGAATTGCAAAGGCATAGACAACAAGCATATGTGGAAACGCTAGGAGGTTGTTCAGAAGTGCAGAAGGCAAAGGCTGATAGTTCAGAGGAAAAGCTCTAAGCAAAGAAGACCGAGGACGTTGATGGGATAAACAACGAGTTTGCTATTGCTCCTATGAGTGGTCCTGTGAGATAGGACATGACAGTCAAGGGCATCCCAGCAGGGGGTGCAGGACATCCAATTAGGGGGTGTAGGATATCTTGGTTACGCAAGTTCAAGCATAGCAGGTGAAGACATCCGAGACAAGAAGCGTGGAAGAGATGTATAGAAGATAGGAGCAGAGGCTCTCTCCAAATCAGAGAGTGGTGTGATTTGAGTTGAGGATGTAGGATTCCCTCATTCTCTTGTATCTCTGGTGTATTATTTCTAGCTTCAGGGGGTGTAGGCATCTCAGTGAGGAGATACAGACTATGCTGAAATTTGGGCGTAACAAGATTAGCAGCAATATGTGCTGTGGATCACCTTACATGGGTGAATGAGGTGATTTGTTGAATTCACCCATGTGGAGAGGCAGCCACCATGGTTGACAATTGGTTGGCAAGAAATGTGGATAAGCCACCATTGTTGACAATTGAGGAGAAGCCACCATTGTTGACAATGATGAGAGATGAGCCATCATAGAGGTAGGTGGTGACCAATCACACCTCTCCTCCAATGTGTATAAATGGAGGTTGAGAGGAGAGTTGAAAGTGTGAGAACCGTGAGAGAGAAAACTAAAGAGAGTGAGAGATGTGAGGCGGAGAGACCATCTCTCTCGGTGTGAGCGAGGGAGACGGGTGAGTGGCTGAGTGAGGAGAGTGTGAGCTCCTCCTCTATTGTAATCTTTCTGTAATCTCTCCATTGGTATAGTGATAACCGGTTATTCTCCCGTGGACGTAGGCTTTACGGCCGAACCACGTTAAATATGGTGTCTTCTTCTGTGTGGGTGTGTTTTTCTGCTTGCTATGATTTCTATAAGGTCTTGGGTGGGATCCCAGATCCCAACATGTACTACTGGCAGCTGCTCTCTCTCAATCTCCTCATGGTATTAAAATGTAGGTACATCTGTGTACCAATTATGATCCATGATCATGTAGCGGAGGAAAGCATCTTAAATCCCGTACCGTATGCTATTTATTTATTTATTCTCATATTCAAATACAAAAATATTGGACGGGGGCAGGGGTAGGACAATACAACACAGACAAATCTGGAGAAGTGAAGAATGAGGAAGCAGCTGAAAAGGCTGCGTATGCTAAGGAAATAGCATTCCAGAAGGCGGAAGAGGCAAAGCACAAGGCCTAAGAGACAGCGGAAGCAGCATAGGAAAAATCATCTAACAAGATAGGAGGAGAGGCAAAAGACAAGGCCTATCAGACTACCTAGGAGTATAAGGAGAAAGCATCCAAAAAGCACAGGAAGCATACCACAAGGCAGAGGAAGTGAAAGAGAGAGCATCCCAAAAGGCAAAGGAGAAAGCAAAGGAGGGGTTTGAAACTGCAAAAACCAAGGCGGAGGAAACCCTGGAGTCTGCAGAGGAGACCATAGCTTCCAACTGCCAAACTGCCAACAAGAAATCCAAAGACCTCAAGGATAACCTTAACCTTGATGGCGGCAAAGGAGGAGGGGTAGGCGGTAGGAGGACAACCTCGAGATGATGAGCTCTAAGTCCCCAAGTCCGAGCAGGGGGCCTTCTCCACCGTCTCCGCCAGTAGTAATCAAGTGTGGTTTCATTCCCGTAATTAATGCTGGCACTGTGGGCGGGTGGGCTGAGTATGTTTTTCTGTTTCATGTACGGTCGGTGGCGTTATATACTTCACTTTGTGTGTGTTTGTGTTTGTGTAGCGTTTGGTTTCTGTTGGTTTATTAATTTATGAGGAGAGTATATTGTATGTTGTTTTCTTTCTTTTTTTTTACTTTTTAACTCTCTTCCTTTTTGTTTTTGTTTTTGTTTTTGAACTGTGTTTGAAGGCGTTTGACCCGACAAAGTTGTATCCACCAGCTAGCTAGCATTCTTACTGTGTTGGATTGGGAACCATATAATAATAATAATAATACAATAACTAGTAAACTGCAAAGCTTAAAAATTAATCAGAATCTGAGGGGGTCAATTTGAGATTTGAATGCCATCCACTTATCTTGTTAGATGACTTCTGCTTTGAAGTCAAATCTTAAAATGTTAAAGGGGTGGGTTTTGGGTTTGTCTCTACCTCATCATAATATGGATTAAACGGTAGTCGGATTTCATTTTGTTGATTCATGTTTCACGATAGTCGGGTTTGATTTAAAAATAAATAAACAGTCTAATTTTTAAATTATGTTAGTGTTTTACTTTTAAAAAAATATATATATAATGAAATTACATGATTATGGTTATTAAATTAATTTATTTTTTGATGAATATAGGTAAGACACTGTAAAATAAAATTATAATTATTTTTCTTTTTCTCTTCTAGGGGCTTTAAATAATGAGAATGGCTTCTCTCCAGTGGAGGGTACTGTTAAGTCCGTGGAGGTCTGTCACAGGTCTCGATAATTTGAACCGTGAATGTGTAGAACTCGTCGAGTACTATATACTTATGAAAAATTACATTGATCAGATATCGATAATTAAGTGATCAAATCAATTTTGTATGAAAAAATGAACGGTGAAAAATAAATAGTTGACAAAAATCTGTTTTGATCACATAGTTATCACTGTCCGATTAACGTGATTTGTTTACAACCATATAATACTCGATGAGTTCTACATATTCAACGATTCAGATTATCAAAATAAAACCTGTGATGAGCCTCTACGGGTCTAACAATACCCTCCAATCTGATGAAAAACTGGAGGGAAGTCATTTCCTTAAATAAATTTGAAGGCTTAGCAATCCCAAACAACTAGATAGAGCATCATTTAATTTGATTTGGGCTGTATATAATATTTGGAGGGAGTCCATGACTGTGTGGACTAGTAATGGGCCATATGCTGTAGAAAATGTTTTCTTGCACTATTCAAAGTGTTTAGAATTGTCTGAATTTAGTTACTGATGTGGTGTCCCATTCCATGTTTTCCACTTCATAATTTCGGGTCCCGGCCCATTATGAGTATACCATTTTGATTTTACTACTAAGGCTGTATTTGATTGGAGGCATTTGAGAAGGGATTTAAAAAAGAAAAGAGAAAAGATAAGTAAAATATGAATAAAATATATTTATACTTTACTTAATTTCACATATATTTTCTCTTTCACTTTTCAAATCTCTCCTCAAATCTTCCAACCAAATATAGTCTAAGTACACAACTCAATTCAGAAATGTTGTGGCTTCCCCCCCCCCTCTCAACGTCCATAAATAATTACTAAATGGAAATTTTCATTCTAAAATAAAACACTTATGAAAATAAGTTTATTTACAAGAATGATATTAACATATCATTTTTGTAGAATTTTTTGTATGCATGAATAGAATTTTCCTAGAATAATTGCTAAATAGTTTTCAAATTCATCTCATTTTATTCAACTTAAAAGCTTCCAAAAGTGTGGATACCTTTGCACTCATTACTATTATATATATATATATATCTTTCATGAGAGAAATTAAAAGGCCTATTTTAATGATTTAAACCGTTCATTTTGTGGGTTCTCAATATATATTATCTATGAAAAAGTTATGTAACTAATAATGCTACAGATATATTTGTTGGAGATCACCCCGTGTGAGGGGTGATCATTTCTCATATGTTGCAGCATGTGGAAGAATGAGCTGGCCATGTGGAAGGAGGAGTTGGCCATGTGTTGTGCCAGCCAACCTCTCCATATTCTCTTCAGTGTATAAATGAGGCTGAAGGGAGAGTTTAACAGGATGAGTAACCAAGGCAAAATAGAGAGAGATGTGAGACAGAGAGACCGTCTCTCTTGGTGTGAGAGAGGGAGATGGGTGAGTGGGTGAGTGAGGTTGGTGTGAGCTCCTCCTCTATTATAATCTCTTTGTAATATCTCCATTGTTATGATAATAATCGGTCTCTTTCCCGTGGACGTAGGCATTGAGGCCGAACCACGTTAAATATGGTGTCTCTTTGAGTGTGGGTGTGTTTTTCTACTTGGTATAATTTCTGGGAGGTCTTGGGCAGGATCCCCGATCCCCAATAAGTGGTATCAGAGCGAGGTGGTGAAAAACAATGTGTTTTTTGAAATGACCCAGAAATCAAGTTGTTCGAAATCGATTTTTGAGCATACTATGAGGAAAGTCTCGACGTGAGGAATCTAAACCCAGAAAAACAAGACTCACGCGCCCATACGTGCGGCCTTAATTTTCGTCAGAATACGCTGGAAAGTCACTGGGAAGTTCAGTCTGGTTGATGGAGGGGGGTGAAGAAGAAGAAGTTAAAATAGTTCAAATATAATATGTTTGGGATTGTATAACGCAAGGGCTCTTTTGGTGCAGTAAATAAGGCTCAGGCAACCCTTGGTCCTGAGTTCGAAACTCTGGAAATGAATGGAACGTAAAAAAATTTTACCATTAGAGGCCCTGAAACAGCGCTGATGCAACCGTGACATCAGCAAATTGGTGGGTCTCCCAAATCCGACCCAACCCAAGAGAATCCAACCTGGATGGTGACGTCATCAGACGAAATATTCTGTTGGTCACAGAATATTTCCTAAACTTCTGAAAATTGCATTTTGGCCCAAAATTTTCAAAAAATTATGGTGTTGCCCAACTTTTGAAGAAATTTTTCAATGAGGTCCTTGGAAGTGCAGCGAAGGTTAGTCCTTACTAAACGGACCGTTCCAGACGCAACTACGAGGTTAGAATAATGAAATTTTGAACGGTTTTTTGAAGATTGTCAAAACATGAAAGGTTGACAGATATTGTGGAACGCTACAGATTCACTGAAGATGTTAGAATGGACAGATTCTGACCAGATTGGACAACCAGATATTGTGGAACGCTGCAGATTCACTGAAGTGGTTAGCATGTGGAAGAATGAGCTGGCCATGTGGAAGGAGGAGTTGGCCATGTGTTGTGCTAGCCAACCTCTCCATATTCTCTTCAGTGTATAAATGAGGTTGAAGGGAGAGTTTAACAGGGTGAGTAACCAAGGCAAAATAGAGAGATGTGAGGCAGAGAGACCGTCTCTCTCGGTGTGAGAGAGGGAAATGGGTGAGTGTGTGAGTGAGATTGGTATGAGCTCCTCCTCTATTATAATGTCTTTGTAATATCTCCATTGTTATAGTGATAACTGGTTACTCTCCCGTGGACGTAGGCATTGAGGCCGAACCACGTTAAATATGGTGTCTCTTTGAGTGTGGGTGTGTTTTTCTGCTTAGTATAATTTTTAGGAGGTCTTGGATGGGATCTCCAATCCCAACAATATTAAGCGTAATGTTATACAAACTATTTTACTTGATATTGTGGAATTTTTATTTTATTTTTTATTTTATATCATTGAAGTGGGTTTCGTTTTTAATTTTCAAAATTATAATATTACATGGTACATGAATTAATACTTTTTTTTAATAGAATTTGTTAATTTGTGTAAGAATTTTCATATGTTCGTGGGGTAGTTGTCAGGTGTAAGTAGGCTTTTGAATTACCGAAATCCTATTTGGTAAATAAATAATATTAATAATAAGAGATAAGAAATAAAATAAATGTTGTAGGATGGTGAGATGGCCTTAATTTTTTTTAGATGATATGTCATAATTTTAGAAATTTTAGGTATTTATCCTTCGCGGTATTAATGTAAACTCACATTGTCACTAATTGTATAAAGCATTAATAATTAATTAATTAAGGGCCAATTACTTGCTGTCTTTTTTCGGTGGAGCTACATGTATCAATTAATGTGCACACTAATATTATATCATTATTTTATTACTGACTCCACCTATTATACAAATTACAAATACCCAAAATATCTAAAATTATATCACATCATTTATTAATATACTCGTTAGTACATTAATTGATACATGTAGTATTATTCATCTTTTTTAGTCTTTTTTTACAACCAAAATAAAAATATAGAGGAATTTGAAGACAAATCATTACGATTGATTCATATCCATTTAAGTGACTTGTTTGTTTGTGTAAGGTTGGCAGACTAATTCATAACTACTCCTTTGATTTCGACTATACTGCTCTACCTCGCATTTTGCATGTGGTTAAAAAATGGTTAAATTAATTTAAAAGTGATTAAATTAAAAAATTAAAAGTAGTTAATTTAAAAGTCAAAAGTCACTTAAAAAATAAAATATATATATTTAAACATCAATTTTTTTCACCTTAACTGGACCAATATCAATGGATTTCTCAATTGATGTTGATATCTCCTTTAATTTTCTTTTGAATAAACCTAAACTAATTAGTAGTACTAATTGTCAAGCTATTTTGACTATGATTTTGTTGGAATTATGAGTCAAGTCACTGTTGATGACAATGATATATATAGGCCATATTGTTGTGTTTAGAATATAAAAATTTTGAAAATAAAATATATAATAAGTTAAAATTTTCTTTTTTTTCTTCTATTTTTCCCCTTTTTTATGTTTTCTTTTTTTTTCCCCCTATTCTATACTCCTACCCGAATTCACTATCCAAACACAGAGAGTACTTGAACTAGTTTGAAATTATAATAGCAAAGCAACAAAGCTTCTATATATATAATTTTAAGATTCAAAATACAATTTATATCTGGCCATGGCCTACTCTTAAGATAGTGGGGGAATATGACGCGACACTTGGGCTTGCTTTGGCGAAGCTGCTTGCTTGGGCACTTAAAGCTTGCGTGGGACGTGAGGAGCGACACGATTGGCAGGGCTGTACATGACATGTTGAGAAGAGGAAAGCAATCATACATTTATTTGTTTTATCATCCCCAGTTATGCTGCTACTGCTAATTTGCTATACCAATCCCCCCCACTCAACCACCATTCATAACCCACCCCTATTTTGAGAAATTAGATAAAAATTATTTTTTAAATTTTTTTAAATCATATCACCTATGAGACACTGTTTATTACCTTCATATACATATATAGGGTTGGGATCCTCTCCTTACTTTCTTACTTACAACAGTAGAGATATACTTTGAATTAATTCAATAGTCTAAATTTGGACGAAAAAAATAAATTTAAATTTGTTTTGTTTTTCTTAATTTTTAAATAGTCAAATCTAAACCGTTAAATTAATTCAAAATATATTCTCATCATTGTAAGTAAATTATAAGTAGAGAGGTAAAAAGAGTTTCTAATGTTGTGTTTGGTTAGAGGATTTTGGAAGGGATTTAGAAAGGAAAAGAGAAAAAGTGTGTGAAACTATGTGAAATAGAAATATGTTTTATTCACATTTTACCTACCTTTTTTATTTCTCTTTCTAATTCTCTCCTCAAATCTCCAAACCAAACAGTATAAGGAAAAATCACTGCTCTGAAAGAGTCAATGGGGATTATTCGGACTCACGTGATTAATGTCAATCATGTCAATATCATGATTATTTCAAATTTCTTAGAAATAGGAGAGTACCAGCTATGTTTATCGAGTCCGGATCCTCGGCCGCACAAGCCTGCCGTCATCCCTGCGGCACCCCCAAAATGACATCGTTTTGGGGGAAATTTCAATTTAAAAAAAAAAAAAAAAAAAACAGAACAGAAACGAAGAAGAGAGAGAGAGAGAGGAGAAGAAGGAAGGAAGATGGGTTTGATCGATCGATCGATGTATATGCATTGAAGATCTAATTGATCCTGATGTTGCAGAAGCAAGGAAAGCCATGGATCGTGAGGGTGGGTTTGATTTTGGCCCCCCTCCGTCCTCTCTCTTCTTCCCCTCTATTTCTGGGTTTGATTTCACCTTCACGCCACCCACAGGTTTGACACAATGGACACCGAAGAATTTGGTCACTAGTGAGTTTTCATACCGACAAACATGTTGGTAGTAACTTGGAAGCATCTTAATAAGCACCTGAACACAGATTTAATAAACCCAATAATTAATCAATCACAATGATAACATAAACTAAAAAAAACGCTTTTTTTTTTTTTTGAATCAAAAAACCCACAAACCCAATCGATAATTTACCTAATACCCAGTTGGAGATTCAGCATCAAATCATAATTCTTATGTCCTTTCGATATCGTCTGCCCCGGTTTCTTCACCTCACCATTCAAACAACAGGGACTCCTCTAAAACTTCCTAATCCCATGACAATCAAACCCAGTACCATCCCTATAGAACATCAAAGCCTCCACATTATCAATAATATCACGAGTAATATCCCCAGCTTCCCCTTCCGATTCCCAAATACAAATCCTCGGAAAAGCCCTCTCATTCAAGCTCCCCCTCGACCCATCCACCGACGATCTCTTCTTCGCCATTCCACAGTTCTCATCCATCATCAACGGCGCAAAAATCTTGTGACTGAAACTCAAGTTCTGCTTCTGATCTTTGTTTCCAGGATAGAAAGTCCCATTGAGAATCTGTAATGGGTAGTCCTGTTGGCGTAGCGTTTTTGGCCGTACCCATGTTTCCGATTGGCTGACCAAGACCCCCTGTAGGTGTCTCCATCGGATCCGATGAAGGTTCCGAAACCTTCCATACGACCCGACTTGAATTCACCTTCCTCTGTTTTCTGTTTCTTTTTTTTTTTTTTTTTTCAATTGAAATTTCCCCCAAAACGACGTCGTTTTGGGGGTGCCGCAGGAATGCGCGGCAGGCTTGTGCGGCCGAGGATCCGGACTCATGTTTATCAACCATAAATATATATTAATTATATTTAATATATATGTATTTATTTGTTGGGTTTTGAAAAAAAAAGAAAGAAAGGGGGACACATGTCATCAATATGAAAGGTAAGAATCTCCACTACCCAAGTGGTTAGGGCTGCAAATGAACCGAGCTGTTCGTGAACAGACTCGGCTCGGCTCGGTAAGATCTCGGCTCGGCTCGGCTCGGCTCGTTTAGTAAACGAGCCGAGCTCGAGCTTGATTATTGGGCTCGTTTCGTTAACGAGTCGAGCTCGAGCTCGCATGTGTTCGACTCGGTAGGCTCGGCTCGTTTATCTTTAATTAAATTATATAATAAATATATTATTTATATATTAAATAATATATAAATACATTATTTATATATTAAAAATATATAAATATATATAAAAATAATAATATAAATGCATTTTTATATATTAAATAATATAAATAATATAAATAATATTTTTTATTTAAATATTTATATTTAAATAATATAAATAATATTAAAAAAAAATTTATCGAGCTCGAGCTCGCATGTGTTTGGCTCGGTAGGCTCGGCTCGTTTATCTTTAATTAAATTATATAATAAATACATTATTTATATTAAATAATATATAAATACATTATTTATATATTAAAAATATATAAATATATATAAAAATAATAATATAAATGCATTTTTTATATATTAAATAATATAAATAATATAAATAATATTTTTTATTTAAATATTTATATTTAAATAATATAAATAATATTAAAAAAAAATTATCGAGCCGAGCCGAGCCGAGCTCGAGCCCAGTCCCTTATCGAGCCGAGCTCGAGCTCAATAAACGAGCTCGATAACTTAACGAGCCGAGCTCGAGCCCAGCAAAGCTCGGCTCGGCTCGGTTCGTTTGCAACCCTACAAGTGGTCAACCACCACAATTTAAATTCACAAACAATTACAAAAATTATGGAATTTTTTAGCCCAAGCATGGGACACTTGTCCCCTATCCAAGACCCCACCCATTATTCAATGACTCAAATCAGGAGACGGTTACGCTCATGACCAAGTCTAAGGAATATACAACTAACATATTAAAGAGGAGGAACAAAATAAGACATGCATCACTTTAAGAGGAGGTTTAACACCCCCACTAATTTAAGTTATTGCAGATTTTCAGGAGGTGGTCGTAGATTTTCAAGAAACTTCAACATTTATAAATATAAGGAATAGAGATGAAACAAACTATTCAATCAATTCAACATTTAACATAATTTAGTATATAGTCTAGTAGTGTTCATTCTTAATTTAACCCTAGTTTAACTTAGGAGTGACTAAAAAAGTATCTTTGTTATAGTTTTAGTCTTAGATCATGACATCTATGTCTAATTAGTTTTTTTTTTTTTGCTTTTATAGGCATTGTTTTGGAACTTAAATTGTGTTTCAATTATATTTTGCAACTCAATTTTATATTTTCAAATTTGTCTTATACTTTTGTAATTTTCAATCCGTTAAATTTATAACAAAACAAAAATCAGGAGGTATTTTATCCCTTTGAGCCTTACACAATTTCTTGTTTTCAAAAGTTAAATTTTTTCCAAGTATATTTTCACAACTTAAGTATTCTTACCTTAGCACGCCCACAAATCACATAAAACCTCTTGATTTTAACTAAAATTTGTGTTTGAGTAAAAATTAATAATTTTTATATTTTTTACACAAACATCTTTTGACACGCTGGATGAGACTCGAACCCATAATCCCCTAATTAGAAGTCAGATTTTTTTAAAGTATACTTCTACAATATTACCTTAGTGCACTCATAAATCAGGCAAAATCTCTTGGTTTTAGCTAAAACTTATATTTTAATAAAAAAAATATTTTTTTATTTTTATTTTTTACACAAACAGATAGGTACTTATGCGCTCTGTTCCGCGGGGGGGGGGGGGGTGGTTTGGGATCCTCCCCTTGCACTCCCTCTTTGCACTCCCTCTTTGTAGGGTCTTCGAGCTCACTTTTAGGTCTAATTTTGATAATTTGAATTGTTTATATTTTAAGATTTATTCAGTATATTATACCTGTAAAAAATCAAGTTGATCGGATATCAGAAAACATGTGCTCGGAAAACTATTTATTAAATTCTTTAAAAAAATAGTTTGTAGTTCAATTTTTCGGAAAACTATTTTTTTAAAGAATTTAATAAATAGTTTTTCGATCACGTGTTTTCTGATATCCGATCAACTTGATTTTTTACAGGTATGATATACTAAATAAATTTTAAAATATGAACGGTTCAAATTATTAAAATTGAACTTAAAAGTGGACCCAAAGACCCTGCAAAGAAGGAGTGCAACTAGAGAGTGCAACGAGAGAATCTTGACTGGGGTGTCAGTCCATATGTGTTTTTCTTTCACATGCAAACACCTGAGAGAGTTGTGATAGGTCCATCAGTGGTGGAGGTAATAGTCTAGACGTGTCCCGGGTTTTGGATTTTTTTTTTTTTTTTTATAACAGTGATTGGTGACTCTAAATTTGAAATGCTAAATCAATTTTAATGAGTTAGAAAATAAAAAAATATAAGATCAAAACATCCCATCATATGAGACACATATCCACCTTAAAATTATTAGAGCTCGTGGATTAGAAGTCTAAAATATTTTTTTTTACAATTATAAAGAAAATATTTTAAATAAAAATATTATTTAAATTGAAATATCAATGATATTTTTAAAATTATGAGAACAACTATGATTGTTTTGATTGAAAGTAAAGAGATTACGATAACTCATATTATTATTTATGAAAATTTTAATATAATGGTGATGTCTATCATTATTAACATATAAACATAATTAATCTCAATAAAGATATGCAATTTATTAGATTGTGAGTTACATTTGACATATGATGTTCATTGTCTATGCTTTTATTTACTATTGATTAATGATATCACTTGTCAATAATAGCGTGAAATTACTATTATATTGAACTTTTACTCAAATTTTGTATAAAAAATTACTTTATCATTATATAATTTATTTTAAAACTTATATCCATGACTTTTTTTATATTGTCCATAATACATTAAATACAAATAACATTTAACTTTTATTTTCTTTCTATCTTTATTGAAATCAATCATAAAAATTTATATAAAATATTTTTATAAATTTTCTTAATATTATAATTAATAAGTACCATCTAATTTAATTTTTTAACTCTGCCGTTGAGTTCCACGTATGTTTTTCATCTTTGTTTCTCTGTTCTTTAAGACCCATCACAAAACTACAGCCACGTAAGTTCACACTAATTTTTAGCCATAAAATTATACACAAATATCTCACATTCATTTGAGGCTCCTATATAATATAAGAAGGTTTTGTCTTATTTCTAATCAATTTATATGTTCTTAAATTTTCTCTCTCACAATAATTGCTACCACCGGCGATTTTATTTTATTTTTGTCCCACAAAAACAGGAGATTTGGACTAGAAATAATTGTTGGAGTTAGTGACTTGGACTTTAGTTGTTCAATATGAAGTATTATTTTTCTATTACCCCCTTATTAATAGATGAAAAATATATAAAAAAATATATATTTATTAATGTGAATTTTAATATTTTTTATATTTAATAATAATAATAATATATAAATAGTTCATGTTTAACTGTAAAATAAAACAAATAAACAAACAGTTTTTGTCTAATGTTTTATTAATTCATGGCCTCCTTGCTATGATTTGTGTGGGCGAGACGAGTATCACGTTTGATAATAGGTACTTTTAAAATGCATTTCTGGGAGTCATCTCTTAATTGATTTTGGAAAACTTTGGAAATACCAAGTTAACCACCCATAATTTTTTGGATAAGTATTTGTATGATAAAAATTAAATTTATATAATGTGAAATTCATATATAAAATAAATTTAAATCATAAAATGGAAAGTTTGTGTAATTTCTCAATTGATAAAAATAGATTCTTAGTATTACTCAATTGATTTTGAAGTGGTTGGCCTAACACAGACAAGACAAACACCATCAACACACACATAAATAAATAAATTTAAAAAATTAATAAATAAATAAATAAATAAAGGAGGAAAAGGGGGAAAGGTAATGATCATGCTTTGCTTCCAATTTCCAAATGTTTATTTGCTTTCACCAAATATTGCATGAATTTTCTTCTCACATTTGCATTACCCTTCTTCTTCTTCTTCTTCTAAATGTTAATTATTCCCTTGTAATTTTTGACTTTTCTTTTTTATGAATTAATAAACACCAAAAAGCTCTACCACATAAAAACACCTCTTTTTTTTCTCAAAAAAAATTCCCAAATGTGAGTGTTAAAATGTTGTTCTTGAAATTAATGAATATAAATTTCTCTAAATTCATGTATTTTCTTACAATAAATGAGGAGTTGGACGTAGGGATTAGTCAAATTTAGTTCAATTTAATTTAATTTAATTTGGTGTGTACTTAAAATGTGTTTCATGCATATATTTTAATGTGTTAATATTAGCAATAATTATTCATTCCCAGGCCAGTAGTATATTACGTTTACCAAGGAAGATTTGGCTTGGAAGCTTCTGCTTCAATTGCGTGGTCCACGAGCATTCTAAAAACGTGTGTATACATACTCATACGGTATATGATACATATATAAGTTTGAAATATATAAGATAAAAGTATAACGATGAAATCAATAATGGTCCCGTTTAGAATTTGCCTAAACTATTTTAATAGATTAAAATATTTATATTTAAAAAGGTAATTATTTTTTTTTATAATTAAATGTGTATTTTATGAGAAAAAAAATAAAATGATTATGAATTTAATATAATAATTTGTTTTATTAACTTATTTAATATATTTTATCTTTTCGTGAATTTTTGGTTTGGGATATTCTAAAAAAGTGTATTTTTTGATTTATTGGCTTATATGAGTTGGGTTTGGGTTAGATTTGATGTGATGGGTTAGAGAGGTGATGTGATTTAAATAGGATAGTGACTTTTTAACTTTTTATATTATTTAGGTTATGCTAAACTTGGCCTTAATTTAAAAAGGAAAAAAATAAAATCTTGGCCGACCAAGGCCAATAATTTGGTGAAATAAAAACCCTATATTATTATATTAATATTCAAAATTTGACCTGAAAGCTTCTGTTTGAATGGCTTGGCTTGGTCTGGTCTTAAACATACTCCTATGATATGAATTATAGTGCACGTTTGATCCCAAAATTATTTTTTTATAATAAGATTGGATATTGAATAATATTATTATTGATAAACTTGTGGAGATAAGTTACTTATATCATAAGAATATGTGATAGTAAGGATTGGATTTACAATGGGAATATGTAGATAAATTATACTATAGAATACATAGATGAGATAAAAAAAATTGAATAGAGAGAGTGAAATATTACATTTAATTAGAATGATATAATAAAAAGATATACCATTTATATAATACATTTCTTCTTCTTCTTCTTATTATTATTATTATTTTATTTAATCCCCATATTTAAGTTATCTAATTTTTATACTGTAAATCAAATTAAAAAACATGTAAGAGTTACGCCTTCTCCAAGTATAATCTCTTTTTCTTATTCCGCAATCAAGTAACAAATTAAAACTCAAGTTGAACCCATATATTCTCCCGCTTCATACCCAACATTTACTTACAAACTAAGGCCTATTTTGGATTAAGGAAAAAAAGCCAAAAATAAGATTTTTTAACGAAAAATCATTGGAGAAGTTAGAAATAAGCAAACTTTCAAAATTATCAAAAATATCCTCCTGTGATGTGACACCAAAATACTCTCATGTGGTAGTAAAATCATGGTTGTGTTTGGGCAGCACTCTAATCATAATTCCATCCCTTTTCTTGAAGCCTCTGTTTGGATGGGGCGTTCAAAAATTAATTTCACCACACATTTCAAAACACACTTCTCTTTCACGTTTGGCAGAGCTCATTCCAAGCAAAACTCTCACCTTTTCGTACATACCGTCTCTTTCATACATGTTTGGTAATGCAGAATTTTTTAATTTTTAGTCTACCCGGTTGTCTGCTGGGACATCCTCCCGGATGTCCGGCCGGTTGACCAGAACAATAATTTTTTATTTTTTTTTTTTTGCAATTGTCAATCGCCACTTGTTATTTGAAAAAAAAATTATATTTGTTTTTGATATTTTTTAAATATAGAAATTATTTTTTTAGACCCAAATGACAAATTATTTTTTTGAATTGAATTTTAAAAAGAGTTTGGTTAAAAGTTTTGAATAGAATTTTCAATAGAGTTTTAAGTTGTGTGGTTGATTATGAGTTATAAATTTTTCAATTAAGTATTGAAAATTCTTTTCAAAACTCATAACTAAACAAAATTTTCTTTTATATATCATATCAAAAATTCAAAACTCTTCTCAAAACTCATAACCAAACAAATTTTTTCTTTTCAAATCATAATTTCAAAACTCGCAAACTCAAAATACAACTATATTCTCAAATTATAATTCTAAAATTCTACGAAACACTACCATAATTTCATAAAATTACATCGGGTAATATGATCAATTTATCCATTTTGCCAAGTAATGTGACACCATAAACAAATAATATTGAAAAAAAAAAAAAAAAACTAGTTTTCATCTTGCCAAATAATTTTGTGAATAGACCAAAAAAATTTAAATATAAGCAAAAAAACAGCTTATATCTAAATTCCCAAAAAAGATTGCTATTTATGCTTAAAAGTTAGACCTACTTTTAGTGATGTATCAAAAAGATAATTAAGTAATAATTAAATATTTTCTAATTAGTTAATTATCAACTAAACATCTTCTTAATAAATCACTAAATCTAAAAAATTGATTTGTATATCATTTTCCATTGGGAAAATATGCCTAAGACGGCCCACAAAACTTACTTGTACATCGAATTTATTACAGTTAATTATCCAAAAAAAAAGAAGAAGAAGAAGAAGAAGAAGTCAAGGATGGGATTCCAAGCTCGAAATGGATTATGAAGCAGCAATAGTTATTGTTGGTGAAAATACCAGAAAATTTATATTTTATTGATAAAAAATTATAAAGAAAATGATATACAAATAGATCAGGCTGAGGCACGGATATTTCGTTTTCTTTAAGGAGATCAAGCCCACTGCGGTAGGAAGAACCCAAATACTGATGCAGCAGTCACAAAACTATGACTTGTCCCCTCAAAGATAGAACAACCTGACCACTTGTCGTATGGTTCAAGCCAACTCTGCACAAGATAGTGAACCCAAAGCTCCACCAAGAAAAAACACCCTTTTTGGCTAGTAATCTCTCAAGTATAGAAAAATAGTTAGTGTGTTGGTGTAGAAAAGAGTAGATGAGAAGAACTATTTATAGGCCATTAGGACTTTACAAAATATACCAAAAAATAATAATGACCATGAACCTAGAGAAAATGGTGAGTCTCTAAAAAATTAACTCACCACCAAGTCCATGAATCTAATTAATCTCCATTCATAAACAAGACAAAAGGTCACCAAAATAATGAATCTCCATTCACCAAATAAAATGAGATTCATGAACAAGACAAAAGAAGATACATGAACAATATATATATATAAATAAATAAAAGATATTAAAATGGTAACAATCCCTCACTAATTTTAATATCAACAAGGACAAGAGAGATTACCAAACAAAGATAGACTAGTATGCATCATGAAGTTGTGCTCTACATTGAACCTTCATTAGTGAAACAGTAATCTCTACTCCAGAGTCAGTAGTGGTCTCAGACTTGAACTATGACTATTTAGGGGAAATAAAGTATTACTGCTCACACATAATAATCTAAGTGTTGACATGAATTTTTAATAATCAGCACATTACGGCCTTGTGCCTATCTCAGTTTCCATAAGCATATTTGAGAATAAGCCTTGTTCTCATAGAAAGCGGCCTCACTTTCAGGCTCACATAGGTGAAATCTGTCAAGGATGTTCCTGTAATTTATACACCCTACTCAACAAGAGCTACAAAATTTCATTAAGAGTATAAAAACTTAACCCTCCAACATTACAGGACAAATGCACTTACATTATAGGGATGGACAACAAAATATTAAATAGTGCATTTTTTATAACCACCATATGATTCGTTCTTCCCATTGAACCTAGTTACAAGATCTCTGGTCCCCAGGTTGGGTATCCTCATACATGGTTTATGATTTTATAGGCTTCAAACCCATCTCCCTCGATGTGTTCCAGACCCTATCTCTCGCCAAGGCCTTGGTTAACGGATCCGCAAGATTATCACAAGATCTTACATAATTCACAGTTATGATGCCATTACTCAAATAGGATCTCACATTACTGTATTTCCTTCGAATAGGTTTAGATTTACCATTATAAAAATGATTGTTTACTCTACCAATAGCATCAGTGCTATCACAACGAATTAACACAGGAGGAATTAGTTTTTCTCAAAAAGGGATTTCATGTAACAAATCTCTCAACCAATTCGCTTCCTCACATGCTGAAGCTAACGCCATAAGCTCAGCTTCCATTGTAGAATTAGCAATTATAGTATGTATTTTAGACTTCCAACATATAACACCACCACCCAAGGTAAAAATAAAACCTGAGGTAGAGAGTGAATCACTTGACAAAGTGTTCTAATCGGCATCACTATATTCCTCAAAGACCGCAGGATACTTGTTATAAAACAAACCATAATTTTTGGTACTAGATTAATATCTTATAATTCTTTCTATGGCTAGCCAATGATCTCGACTTGGCTTGCTGGTAAACCTGCTAAGTACTTCAACACCATATGCAATGTCAGGTTTAGTACAGTCAGTAGCATATCTCAAACTATCAATCATGCTAGCATATTCCTTTTGATTAATTACTTCTTTTTCATTTGTTACAACGGATAAATGTATGCTTGCATTAAAAGGAGTAGCAGCATGTTTATAGTCTAGAAAGTTAAATTTCTTCAAAATTTTCTCAATCTAATGCGATTAATCAAGAAAAATGTCATCATTAGTCTTGCTAATCTTAATTCCCAAAATAAAATTGGCTTCACCAAGATCTTTCATATTAAAGTGGCTATTAAGCATATTTTTAGTCTCATTTATAATATGCAAATTAGAGCCAAAGATAAGTAGATCATCAGCATGCAGGAATCAAATTTCTCATGCTAGGAGCTTGTTTTAAACCATAAAGGGATTTAGTTAGCTTACATACCTTACTTTATTGGCCTGGCTCCACAAAGCCTTCGGGTTGGTCCATGTAAATCTCCTTATCTAGATCTCCATTTAAAAATGTTGTTTTCACATCTATTTGATGAATTTTTAAGTCATGAATTGCAGCCACTGCTATCAACAGTCTAATGGATGTAACTCTAGTAACCGAAGAAAAAGTATCAAAGAAATGAAGATCAACTTGTCGCTTAAAACCTTTAGCGACAAGTCTCGCTTTATATTTATCTATAGTTTCATCCAGTTTAAGTTTCTTACGAAGGACCCATTTACACCTAATAGTTTTACAACCTAGAGGTAAATCACTAGCTTCTATGTTTTATTTGGAAGTAGTGAATCTATCTCATCATTTACAGTCTCTCTCCAGAAAATAGTATCAGGTGATGATAAAGCTTCTTGCACCGTAAGAGGAATTTCTTCCACATTGTAAAGATAATAGTCAAGGCCAAAATCTTTTTCAACTCTAGCTCGTTTACTTCTTCTTGGTTAGATTTGAAAATTTTCTTGTTCTTGAAAAACTTGAGAAAGAGTAGAAGAGTTAGGCATGAATAAAATATTTTCAGAAATTATTTGACCTCCACTATTTCTAGATTTGAAAGAAAATTTATTTTCATGAAAAATAACATCACCTAATTCAAAAATAATATTATTTTTCATATCAAAAAATCTATAAGTTGTACTATGCAACGCATACCCAAGAAAAGCACAGGTGATAGCTCGTTCACCCAATTTAGGTCGTTTAGGATCTGCAAGCCTCACAAAAGCTAAACAACCCCAAACCCTCAAATAACCTAGATTTGGTTTATGCCCCCGCCACAACTCGTAAGATACAATTTTAGTCTTTTTGTGTGACACTTTATTTATCACATGGCAAGCTGTCAAAATAGCCTCGCCCCAAAGATTTGAGGGAGCACCTAAATCAATAAGCATAGCATTCGTCAAGTCAATTAACGTTTTATTTTTTCTTTCAATTACGCCATTAGATGAAGATGAATATGGTGGAGTAGTCTCATGAATAATTCCTAATGACTGAACAAAGGAGTTGAATCCAAGAGATTCATACTCCCAGCCTCTATCACTTATAATTCTCTTAATCTTTTTACCGAATTGATTTTTTACTTCAAGAAGGAATTCTTTAAATTTTTCAAAAGTATCACTTTTATTTTTTAATACATATACGTTTGTGTATTTTGAAAAATTATCAATAAAAATGATAAAATATCGGCTACCACCCAAGTTAAAATTCTTTCAAACTCACACAAATCAGTACGAAATAATTCTAGCAATTCGATATTTTTTTCAATACATTTATGAGGCCTCTTAGTAATTTTTTGCTTTACAGCAAACTTCACATTTCTCAAATTTTTTTGTCACTGTAGGAATTAATCCTAAACTACTCATGATTCCCACATATTTACTGTTAATATGACACAAGCGAGCATGCCAAAAATTAATAGAAAACCAAGTGTAAGTGGTGTCATAGTAATAATCATAAAATTAATCAGTAAGGAAATTTAAGAGATAAAAGCGACATTTATACTCATCTGTATTGTAGGAAGCCACTTTTGCTTTATGTGCCTTGTAGTCTTCATCATTCACCTCCTCAGTTGGGATTTTGTTTGGATTCTTCTTGGTAAGAACATATGCAACTTTCAAAAGGCTGAGGTAAAAAAGAACTTTTTCTTTCTACCTCTTAAAATGAACTCCCTTGAACTTGAAAGGCTTGTTGAGATCTCCAATTCCATCATTGGTTTTTCTGGTACTTGTTTCATAGTTGATCTCCTTAAAATTGTTAGGGAAAATACCAAAAAAATTATATTTTATTGATAGAAAATTGCAAAGAAAATGAGATACAAATACATCAGGCTAAGGCATAGATATCTCGTTTTCTTTAAAGAGATCAAGCCTACTGCGGTAGGAAGAACCCAAATATTGATGTAGCAGTCACAAAATTATGACTGTTCCCTCTAGGATATAACAACCCGACCACTTGTTGTATGATTTAAGCCAACTCTGCACAAAGATAATGAACCCAAAGCTCCACCAAGAAAAAAACACAATTTTTTGGCTAGTAATCTCTCAAGTATAGAAAAATAATTGATGTGTTGGTGTAGAAAAGAGTAAATGAGAGGAACTATTTATAGGCCACTAGGACGTTACAAAGTACACCAAAAAATAATAATGACCATGAATTTAGAGAAAATTGAGAGTCTCCAAAAAATTAACTCACCACCAAGTCCATGAACCTAATTAATATCCATTCATGAACAAGATAAAAGATCACTAAAACAATGAATCTCCATTCACCAAATAAAATGAGATTCATGAACAAGACAAAAAAAGATACATGAACAATATATATATATATATATATAAATAAACACTAAAAGACACTAAAAGAAGTGTTTGGGAAGTGTTTTTTTTTTTTTTTTGGGCTAAAAAAACACTAAAAGACAAAATTGGTTAAAAATAAAAAATAAATAAATCCAGATAAAATGTCACATCAAATCTATAATCATTTCATTTTTTTCTCTTACAAACATCACATCCAATTATAAAAAAAACCCAACTATCTTTCTAAACATAAAAATTTTAACCTCCTAAAATAATCAAGGGCAAATTACACTAACGGTTCTTATAGTTTGAGGCTTGTGTCACTTTGGTCCCTGACTTTTCAATTGTGACACATTTGACCTTAAATTTTGAATCTTGTTCCAAATAAGGACAATTGAAGATACCATTGCTTAATTTCAAGGGCAAAATTGTCAATTTGATAAAATATAAACTAATTTGATAAAAATAAATGTCAAAAAATATTTTTGAATTTTTAAAAATTATTTCTACACACTAAAAATAAAATTATGTAAAATTAATATATCTTTTAGACATTTATTTATTTATTTATTTTACCAAATTAATTTTTATTATGTGTCTGAATGATGATCACGTAATGGGCGGTTGTTTTATTTTCATTAAATTAGTTTCTATTTTTTTAAAAGTCAAATATGGCGACAACTTTGATATCATTATTAAACCAATCCATTAAATCAAAAAATTCAAAACTAAAAATATTTCATATATTAAATATATAGATTACACATTAAAATTCTAACAACCACCTATTACATAATCATCATCCAAACATATAATAAAAATTAATTTGGTAAAATAAATAAATGTTTAAAAGATTTATCAATTTTACATAATTTAATCTTTTGTGGGTATAAATAATTTTTAAAAATTTTAAAATATTTTTTTGACATTTATTTTTATCTAATTAGGTTATATTTTATCAAATTGACGATTTTGCCCTTCAAATTAAGTAATAATATTTTCAATTGTTCTTATTTGGAACAAGATTCAAAATTCAGGGTCAAATGTATCACAATTGAAAAGTCAAGGACCAAAGTGACATGAGCCCCAAACTATAGGGACTATTAGTATAATTCGTCAAATAATCAAAAACTAAAAAAATTATTAAAATAACAACTTTTCAAACACCCACTAAATAAAAGATATTAAAATAGTTCAACAGTTATTATATTACGTAAATTCAATTATTATAATATTATATTATGGAAAGAATTACGAAATGTCGTGTTAGAGTCAGACAAATAACTGTAGTGATGCTTTGTACGTGCGTTTTAAAATAAAAACATACAACCCTTTAATTTTAAAATTTTAATTAAGTTTTAATAATGTGATAAGGAGTAAAAATAAATAAAATAAGACCAAAACATGGAATTCATCTCCAATAGAATTTATTAGAGCTCTCAATCATTTTTTAATAAAAATGGTAAAGATTTTAAAAATTTTATCAAAAAATTTATTCAGGTGTGGAACCCACACAAAATTTACATTGTGTGAGTCTTACACATTTAGTCTTACACCATTATAAGATATTTAATAAAATTTTTAAAATGTCTAACAATACTCTTTTAAAAATCCTTTATTGGCCGAAGCCATCCTAATAACTATTCCATGTAACTGTTTTTGGGTGAATATTCCATGTAACTATTGTTAACTTAGGACTCGTAATAATAATAAGAGAATATTACAGTACACATCTTTTAAGAAGGGTATATCATATATATATATATATATTATAATTTAAAAATAATTTAATTATATATTTTTTATGTTATAATTAAAAAAAATTATAACTTAATATAACATGAAATATAATTAAAATTCATGAGTCATAACTAAAATAATGACATAACTAAATAAAAAAATTAATCATAATTAAATAAAAAAATAACATGATTAAAGATGCATATAATACACCCCTTTAAAAGGTGTGTATATTAAATTTTTTCCAATAATATGTTATTAAAAAAGTCTGCTTAATATTCCCAGAATCCATCATCAATCCTATCATATTGAATTGATTATTTTTCTCTGTCAGTAATGTTACGGATCCAGATATAAAAACTCAAAATTATTTAAATTTTACATTAATTATTTAAATTTATTTCATATGTGGACTCAGCACTATATTAATTCATCATTCACCATACATCACTCTATCCAAAGAAATTTAAATAGATATATCATGATCCACAGCATTTTTGTTGTTCTGTAATTCATAATACTAGTTTAATTAAAACTAAATCTGGCTGAAAATTGGGCCCTTCCAATGAATATCATGATGCATCTAAAATATGAAAAATTATTTTATGATCCAAAAGTGTCAGGTGGTTATATTCTTGAGTAATTATAAATCATTATGTTTTCTTTTATTTCTCAATCACCTACATAAAATCGAAAGTTTTATTTTTTTTACCAATTATAACACACCTAGAGCAGTACACGACTATACCTCAATACCACCGAATCACTTCTCGTAAAATATCCTTATTGATTTGATTTAAAAAATGGGAAATCCAATACTGACTATAAATAAAAAATTTCCCATGTGAGGGGGTGTTTGTTACAGCTTTTCAGAGCCAACTTATGGCTTTTAGTTTTGAAAAAGTTATTTTGGACTGTTTGGTTAAACTTATTTCAAACAGCTTCTGATTCTAACATCTTATTTTAACTCAAAAAAACTGATTCTGAGAAGCTGCTCACCCCTTGCTTCTGATTATCAGCTTCTGCTGTGGACATGTTAATTTATGGTTATACTCTTAAATTTTTTTATTTTTTATTTTTTTAAAAATAGAAAAAGACTCAAATGGACTATAGATTATTATTATTATTTTTTATGAGAAATGTAGACAAACAAAAAATAAAAATTAATTGAAAAAGCTATTTCACAGCTTATATAACAAACACTACTCAGCAACTTAAATCTATAATCCAACAGCTACACCAAACAGATTAACAACTTCTGATTAAAGTCATAATCTATAATCTGTTAAGCTATAATCTATAAGCTGTTTTAACAGCTACACCAAACGGGGGTTATCAATTCTACTTTTGGGAACAGGGTCCCTTCCTGTTATGTTCAAAGCACAGTAGTGACTGTAGTGCCTTGATTTGAGGTGTATTATGATCTTATTTTTATGATCTAAATCGTCATATTGTAAGGTTTGTTGAGTACTTTATGTCTACTAAAAATCATATTAATCGGATATCAATAACTATATGATCAAATCGCATATTATTTATACTATTTCTCAAAAGAAAAACTTATTATTTATTTTTTTGGTTATCGATCATATAGTTGTTGATATCCGATTAATATGATTTTTGGTAAGCACAAATGGGAGTAGTTCGTAATAGTTTCAACCACTAATTTTATAACATGTAAAAAAATAAAAATGTAATATGACTAAAAAAAAGTTAAAAATTAAAAAATTACTTTTAGGTTATATTTGATTCACAAGATTAATAGTGAAGTATTAATAATCCTATTAAATTAGTGTGGTATTCACTATCCAATAGGATTAATATTCATTGGATTAATAATCCCACCCCTACCCCATTACTAATAATCCTACAAATTTGTTAGATTAATTATCTATTGGATTAATAATCCTAAACCAAAATGTTAAAACAAACATAGGATAATTGAACCCCACAAATTAATAATCATAATACCATATTCTAATCCACCCAATCAAACATATTCTTAACTCCTTAGCATAAGAAGTCAAAACACCAAATCTTATAAAGCTCAATTTAACAATACTACGTCCACCGATAATTACATTCTCCCTCGTTTTAGATTTATAATTCAATATCATCAGTTTACCTTCTGAGTTTGGAAAAACTACTTTACCTTACAAAATTTATAGGATAGGGTTCAATCATGACCTTTTTATTAGTATCCTAGTAAGACATGCGGATTACAAAAGTTTATAGGACACAGCATAAAATAAAGGGATGCATCATTAAATTTCAAATTAATAACTTATACATTGTTTAGTTCTAAAATTTTTTTTATAGATTGAAAGGTCCTATTATAATGTTTTAAACATCAGATTAATGTTTCGAACATTAGATTTCGAATATCAGATTAATGTTTCGAATATTAGATTTCGAACATCAGATTAATGTTTCAAATATTAGATTGATGTGCAAATGGGACTCAATGGAGCATAAGAAAACTTTTAGGACTAAATGGTTTAACTTTTCAGAAACTAGGACTTATGGGTAAATTTTCCTAAAATAAATTCAAAAAATTTATATTAAAGAAAATTAAAAATAAAAAATAAATTCAAAATTCTTAAACAATTACAAAATTTATTCCCCTCAAAAAAGAATATATATCAAAAAAATAATAATAATAAACTATCATTTAAAATATTTAAAACATAAACCTACCTATTAATTCTAGTTATTTTTTTAAAACAAAATTTAGAGTAATGCTAGAGACCTTAAAAATTTTACAAAACTTTCTACCAAATGTCTCACATGGGTGTGAGACCTACACCCATGTGAGACATTTGATAAAAAATTTGGTAAAACTTTTGGGGTCCCTAACATTTTTCCAAAATTTATAGTTTAGATTGAACTTTTATATGGTAAAAAAAAAAAATTTTTTTTTCATAAAAATATGAACCTAAAATTCACATCATAATATATACATGTTATACGATTTTTTATTTATTGTTTTCCAGTCAACATAATCAACAAATTGAAAATTTGAATTTTTCATTTTTTCAAAAATTACAGAATTTATATACCAAAATATGAATTTTTCAAGATGTTTGCTTTTTTAATTTTCAAAATATGTTTAATTAAAATTTAAAAACTTGCCTACACTGCTGTTTAGGAATTACCAAAAAGAAAAATAGAATTTATACCCAAAAAAATTGAGAATATTTAAAACATAAACAAATCTATTAATTGTAATTATTTTTTTAGAACATGATTTATACCTAAAAAGATTAATAAGAAGGATAATTTGTAGTTTAGGTTGAAGAATATTTAAAACATAAATAAAACCTTATCATTCTACAAAAGTTTCAATATCAAAAATTATAAATTGAAAACTCTTAAACACTTACAAAATTTATATGAAAAAAATAACTAAACAAAAATTTCAAATACTGAGAATATAAAAATTAATGAGTCTTAGATCATTTACCTTCAAAGAAGAATAGTAATCTTGTTTGCATGTCATAATTGTATATACTCCTTTCGTCCCATAATATTAGTCTCTTATTCTATTTTTCATTGTCCTAAAATATTAGCTCATTTTCAAAAATCAAGTACAAAAATATTATAAATTTCCTATTTTACACTTCTTTTAAATTTATTAACATAAAAAGTACAATTATGACATTGATATTTCTCAAAAAAATATACTATCAAAGAGTAATTTTGAAAAATTAATTTTTTAAAAATGTAATAATTGTACCATCAAAAGAAGTTGAATTTCTCAAAAAGGACTATTGTTTTGAGACGGATGGAGTAATAATTTTGTTTTGTACTTTCTTTGAAAGAAAAAATCATTAAAAGATAGAAGAAACCAAAAAGTAGAGAGGAAGAAACCAAAAAATTAAAAAAAAAATTATTAAACTAACGGAAAGATTGAAAGATGATTAGTTGATTGTTACTTGAGTGGGCAGAAATGTGGTGAGGAAATGGATGGTTTTTTTTTTCTTTTAAATTCTTCTTCAAATTGGTTGTAGGTTAGGAAAATAAAGAAACATGGATGTCCAAGTCAGACAAATAACAGAAGTGATGCTTTGTACGTGCGTTTTAAAATTCCTTTATTGGCCGAAGCAATCCAAATGACCATCCCATCGAGTCCGGATCCCCTCCTTGCAATTCCTCCTTGCAACAGCTGAGATTAGTCGTTGCACATCCGACGGCCATAAAATAAAAAATAATAATAATAAAGAAATTGAAATTTCACTTTATTCCCGCTCATTCCTATAGTTATACATTCAAGCACAATCACTCTCACTTTCACTCAGCCTCGCACTCACCCGTCCTCCTCTACCAAACCCACCTTTATCGGCGACCAGTCCCCCAGACGGCACCGGCGACCCAGACGGCGACCCACTCTAGCCCTAATATTCTCTGCTTTGTGAACCATAGCTCCACCGCGACCACCATCGACTGAGTGAAGAAATTTCTTGATGAGAACGTGGGTTCTGAGGCCATAGAGGAATCGTGTTTGTATTCGAAACTCTGAAATTAAGAAGTTAGGGTTATGTGATTGAGATTGAGAAAATAGATTTGAAATTTCAAAATTAAGGCTTTGATTTGGGATTCGAACAGTGAAAAATTAGGGCTTTCAGAGTGGGTGTGATTTTGTGGGTTTTGGATGAATTAGTTTGACAAATTGATTTATTTTCTACTTGAATTTGTAAAGAATTGTTGTAGAGTTCCTATCCATGACACTAGTTTGAACTTAAGTTTTCAAATTATAGTTGAACTTAAGTTTTGTGTTTGAAATTAGTTTGTTCTGTGTTTGAAATGATAGTTGAACTAATTATCCATGACAGTAGTTTGTTCTGTGTTTGAAATTATATAATTGCTCTCTAGTACTATTTCTAAGATCCGTTTTCCTTGAAGCCAAAAACAACTTAAGTTCTTTTTGTTTACATACTAGAAGCATCTCTACTGGTGTAGTCTTTTCTAAGCTATTTTAGCCTGTATAAAGTGTACTTTATACAGATCAAATGCAAAGCATGAATTAAAGGTTGACAACAGAAAGGTGAATCTAATTCAACACTTTTAAAATATATTTAGGGGCTGAATGGTTTGGCAATGCCCTTTAATAGGATGCAACCTCCTAGATCATTCCCTAAAAAGTCTCCAATATTGCACAATCATAGCAAAATATTTCAATAATGGGTACCTTGTCAGGTGAATACTGCTATCTCCATCTATTAAAAATTAAGGTAATCCATTTTTGATTCACACGTCATAGGACTTCATCAATGATTAAAGGTAATGTGCAATTTTACACATTCTTGATCTTGAAACAAAAGCACTTCGAAGATTTTGGACAGCATTCTGTGTATTGTGGGTTGTTACTATAACAATGTCAAACTCCAGCATTAACTATATGGTTTTAAACAAAACATTTAGCACCACACCCAAAAAAAATAAATAAATAAAAAAATAGAAACACAAAAAAAAGGTTTGGGCCAAGTATGAGCAATCAATGATTAGGAATTGCAAAATTTGCACAACTCAGTAATGCGTTAACAATGCATAAGTTACAAATCAAATGAAAGTGAGTTAAGAACTAGATGTTGCATTGGCTTCAATGAAAGTGAGTTAAGAAACAATGAGTTAAGTCAATCCTTGACAACCTACCAAGTCTTGACATTGTTCCACATTGTAGTTGTTCCACATTGTTCCAATTAATCTAGCAAGTCCTGACATTTTACCTAATGAGAATGTTTTCAGTTTGGCTCAAATTGAAGATGTTTTCAGTGCTGACATTAATCTAGCAAATCTAGTCACTCACTCTAAAATTGAAGATGTTACACTAGTTGTTCCACATTGTTCCATTTTCAGTGAAGATGTTTTCAGTTTGGCTTAAATTCAAATAGCCTTCACACTCTGTCCCTTTCCTCTATGGAACTGCCATTTAAAAAATTTGTCATGTATGCAAATTTAAAAAATGACTTCTTCTTCTAACAATAGCAACATAAGATTACAATTGAGGCTGTGCAATTGTGGAAGAACTGCTGCCATATATATTGTAAGAACCAATGAGAATGGAAATCAAGAGTGTTTGTTCTTTATTTGCCCATCAAAATATGTAAGTATGTATTGGAAAATTTATTCCTTTAGTAGTCAAATTAATATTTGTTTTATTTGACTAACTGATTGTCATACATTGCAGAGGAACACTCCCACTCCCCATTGCAATTACTTCAAGTTTGTGGATGAAGATGATGAAGGCGTTACGTTCAGAATCCGTTCCAATAGTACAGCTTGTGATGCTATAATAGTAGAAGACTTTAACGATGTAAGGACGAGGCTTGATTACATGGAAAATGACTATGGTCAAAGGCTTCAAAGGATGGAAAATAATATCAAAGCGATGGTGTATTTCATTGTATTTTGTATAATTTTGTATTTTATGATGTAACTTTTGTACTGTATTGTATTTTGGGAAATTGAATGGAAGTTTGTACCATTTTGGGTTTTATGTACTTCATGATGTAACTTATGTTTATGGAATGAATTTTAATGTTGAACTTGTTATCTATTAACTTGTGGTCTCAACTTGTTATTTGTTATGGAATGAATGATGGAATGTTTTGTGGGAAACATTCAACTTGTTACCTGTTATGGAATGAATGATGGAATGAATTTTGGGAAACATTCAACTTGTTATCTTTTATGAAATGAATGAAAAATGAATGATGGAATGAATTTTGGAAAACATGTTATTAGCAAGTTTATCATCATTACTTACTTATGGTTCTGAGTATGGCAGCAGCATGACTTACTTAAGTTTATCATCATTACTTACTTAAGTTAAGTTTATGACTTAAGTTTATCATCATTAGCAGCATGATAAACTGTTAGCAAGTTTATCTATTATCTGTTAGCATGTTATGGTTCTAAGTATGGCAACATCATGAAGCTCTAGTAGAACCATTTATCAGTATGGCACATTTTGGTTTAACAGCAGCAGCATACCAGAACCAACATGTTATGGTTCTATGAGTATGGCAGCAGATCCAACATTGGCACCAACATGTATGGTTCTATCATTATCATTAGCACACCAGAACCAACATGTATGGTTCTATGAGTATGGCAGCAGATCCAACATTGGCACCAACATGTATGGTTCTATCATTAGCATACCAAAACCAGAACCAACGTTGGCACCAACATGTGTGGTTTTATCATTATCATTAGCATACTAGAACCAACATGTATGGTTCTATCATTAGCATACCAGATCCAGCATACCAGAACCAACATGTTATGGTTCTATCATTAGCAACATGTTATGGTTCTAGTAGCAGATCCAGCACACCAGAACCAGATGACAGCAGAACAGATAACAACAGCATACCACCAGCAGAACCAGCATACCACCAGCAAAACAGATGAGTGATCAGCAGAACAATAAAACCAGAACCAGCATACTAGAACTAATACAAATATGGACACCAACACAGTTTCAGCAATACAAACATGGACACCAATACAAGTTAAATACAGTTCCAGCAGAATCAAAAAATGGACAGCAGCACAACAGATGGGATAATTTTTCTAAGAAATGAAAAAGTTGTGTAAATTAACATCAACTATATATTAACATTAACTGAAGTTTGCTCACATTGGTCCATCTAAAGTAACACATTGGTCCATTTGAACACATACAAGCAGTTTGCTTCACACGTTGCTTCACAGTTTGCTTTGAACACACATACAAGCCATTAACATTTGAACACACATTGCTCCACAGTTTGCTTTCGAGCAGTTTGCTTCACACTAGCAACATCACTTTCCAGCAGCACTTTGCTTCAGAATTTCAGCTGCTATGACTTCACTTTCCAGCCCAATGTCAGCATCAATTTGCTTCTGTTTCTGCTTGTCCATAGCCTAAAAGGGAAAAAGATAGGATTTTCAGTAAGTAAATACATGCTATCACAGAATTTTCAGCAACTAAAAAGCCAGAATTTTCAACAACTAAAAATTAAAAAAACAGCAAGGACGAACCTGACTACACATTGGACTATTTGATTATTGAGAATATCGAAACGCAATGTCATATCCACATGAACCTTGAAGTAGTGACTGGAATGTTGGTTGAGCAGAATACCGTTGAGGCATTGAATTTGGCACTATATACATCTCCCGCAAATTGTTCGCCTATAACAATGTCATATATTAGGCTTCGCAAAAAATACACACAAAAAATACAATGTTAAAGTAACACTTACATGATATGTGGGATACGTCAATGGCGGAGGAATAGAATTACCACCCATGGCCAAAGATGGAGGAAGATGATGAAAGGGAAGAAGATGATATCTCCTCCAACAGATAATGGAGAAGGTGTAACTGTTGGACTTGCAATAGATTTTGACGAAGCCAAGCTGTTAGCATGGGATTTTTTTTTGGAGTTCGTTACCAACGCCGCTTCGAATCCACCTTTTACCCTCCTTTTGCCCTTACTAGTTGCCACATTTTTCTTTAATGCTTTTGGTTGCACAACATGATTCACATCTTTACAATCTACTTCAAAGCTTTGGGTGTCATCATCATTACTTACTTCATTTCCAACACCAAAATGAGCACTTAACTTGCGTTCAACATTTGCACCTAATGTAGCAAGGTGTGCAATACAAAAATCATAAGTTTCTTCAGTTTCAACAGCTCTACTTGCTAGTGCTCTAAATGTGGTCATCAATGTCTTATACCGCGAGGCTTGTTGGAATTTCATATCTACTTGAATGTCATTCCCCTTAATGTCCTTCATAGTTTCGGCTCTTGCTTGTTTGGTCCACCTCTTTAGAATGTATTGTGGAGGAACCTCTTTCATCTTCAATATGTCTCTAATAACCTTCAATGAGTGACAACACAAGATTCCCTCCCTTTCAAACTTTGTACAATTACAACCCAAAGAGCCATCCCTCTCATCTTCACTTTCCTTGCATGTTTGTTACCAACATCAACAACTGTGTAAATGGTACTAGCCTCGCCATATTCAATTGCTTCTATGTCCAATTCAATGGATTGAAAGTACTCATTTAGAAATTCCTCAAAAATCTTTTTTGTGTACACATTACCCATTTGAATTAACATTCTTATTGTTGCTTTCACCTTTGGCAACCTTTGGCACAAAACATATCCTGCTTCTAACTCTTTGTATCGCTTCTCGTAAAGTACCCTTTCAAAATGCATGAAGAATTCATTCAAGTTAAAATCAGAACGAATGTAATCCTTCAAAAAAGTATTAAAAGATTCACTAAGTTGTGTGGTACTCATTCCTGCAGCTCATGTTGATCTAACATATGGCCAGCCCCATTTTTCTTTCATCGCAAAAGTCAATTTCAACCAATGGTTTTCATGCGCATCATATTTATCAGGCATTTCCGCCCACTCTAATTTCCATTGATTTGCATCTTCAATGTCAAAGAATAATTTATTTAGTACACCCTTTACCCCATTATCTTGAAACAAACAATTAACATGTTTTAATGTATTTTGCATC
Organism: Camellia japonica; assembly: GCA_030407325.1. Taxonomy (NCBI): domain Eukaryota; kingdom Viridiplantae; phylum Streptophyta; class Magnoliopsida; order Ericales; family Theaceae; genus Camellia; species Camellia japonica. The sequence continues at coordinate 793,634 of JAPPVO010000036.1, forward strand.
AAATGCCAAGTACACAATCGGTGACTTGTGTCAGGCATAATGATGGGTATGGCTTTAGCCATTGCAGCATCTTGATTAGTGAACAAAGTTTTTGGTGCCTTTCTTGACATAGCCTCTAGAAAATTTTGAAACAACCATACAAACGATTCGTTGGTCTCATCATACAACAAGGCTGCACCAAATATAACTGTTTCCCTATAATGGTTGAATCCCACAAAAGATACAAAGGGTCTATGTTCTTTGTTTAACTTGTAAGTCATATCAAATGTGACAACATCAGCAAATTGGGCATAATCCATGACCATTTGTGCATCGGCTCAAAACATATTCGTTATTTGCTCTTCATTATCTAACTGAAAAGCATAAAAGAATGAAGGATTCTGCAAAGATTTTTCTTTAAAGTATTGTAACACATTGATTACTTCCCCATATGCTAAACTTTGTTGTCTTTTGGTTCTCAAATAATTTTTTTGATCTAATTTTGTAAACCCAAGACATTGCCGCCCACCAGCTTCCCTACCAGTGAGTTCAAAAGACTGGCCTAAACGAAGACTAGATTGTGCCGCCAAATCTAACTCAATTGCTTGGGTAGTCGATATCTTTCTTTGTGACGGCAACATGTGGGCACACTCGGGTGATACAAGATCATGGTTGTGTTTTTCTTTGAAATCAGTCACAACAAATTTTCCAGTACCCTCATCTAATTTAACATAAAATCGAGCCTCACAATCAGTCATAATTTCAGCTCTAGGGTTTTTTGCCAATGGGTCTCGTTTGTCAACCTTCTGAAATCCCTTCATGTTGCAAACCAAAAGTCTACAAATAAGTTGGTTAGTGAACTTGTTCTTCCTACAAAAATCCCTTCTTATGCTAAACCCCATTCTTCTTCCATATGTATTATAAAAATTATACACACATTGTTCATAATCGAATGTCATTCCCTGTTTTGGCTTCCAAGCACAATCATTCTCAGGTTCCATATCCATATGAAAATGCAACTGAAAACCCATATAAATAAAATCTTAGCTATATAAATAAAATCTTAGCTACATAAAAAAACACAATATCTGCACTATGATCAAAGAACTCACTGTCACACTTGGATAAACAAACAAGAATTGAGAACTAAGGAGTGACACCCAATTAAGATCAAATAATAAATACACAGGGTTTGGCAAGTCTAAAAATTATCTTTTCAATTTCTAAAATCATTTGCATTAAATATCTTTAATATGCAGAATAATGCATTGGCATAATTCAATTATGGATGCACATGAAAGTGTGTGTTAGCATAATTAATAAGATAATCTAACAAAGTCATTCTATAATTATCAATGAATTTTGTCTACATCAAGTTGAAAGTAGATTAGTGGCCAATTTTAGAATATAGCATATAACTAAAAGTTGAAATGAATGTCAAATTGATAGCTCAATTGGTCACAACAACAGACTAAAATTGAACCTTTGTCAATTGTCATTCATGATCTGCGAAACATGCTCTGAGGATAGAGGTTTCCAATTTTCTCAACAAGAGGAACTAGAAATACCCAACAAAATAGATATGGTGTTCTTAAAGAAAAAACAAAATTGTTATTACAGTTTGCTCACATGCTCTGCCACAAAGTTTGCTCACATTGAAAGAACAATTGTTATTACAGTCAGAAAAAAATTCCAAAGAACAATTGTTATTACAGTCAAACAAAAGTCAGTTTTGAATTAAAGTCTGTAACTGTAATTCCAATGACTGTTTGAATTAACAATTATTACAGATTGCAAGATAATTGTTATTACAGTCACAAAAAAATTCCAAACGAACAAACAAAATGCAGTTCAATTACAGAGACAGAGACAATGAAGACTAACCTTTGGTTTGCGAAGTGAGGGAAGACAGAATGAGGGCAAAGCAATGGATTCGGTTTGGGGAGTAGGTCGCTGTAGCGAGGGTCTGCCGGTGAGGTGGAGGAGAAAAGCGTGACGGCTCTGGTTTGCCAAAATGCAATTCAATTACAGAGATAGAGCGTGACGGTGTCGAGAGTGTTTCACCGTTGTCGGATCTGCAACGGCGTTGAGACTGGGTCGCCGCCGGTATTGGGTCGCCAGTAAGGGTAGGTTCTACAGAGAATAAGGAATAAGTGTGTGTTTTTGTGCTTCTGATTCCAAACGAAAATCTGTGTGTATAGGCTGTGTTTTGTTTTGGGTGGGAAAGTGAAATTTCAATTTCTTTATTTTATTTTTATTTTTTTTTATGGTCGTCGTTGCAAGGAGGATTGCAAGGAGGAATTGCAAAGAGGGGATTTGGACTCCCTTCCATGTAACTGTTTTTGGGCGAATATTCCATGTAACTGTTGTTAAGTCAGGACTCATAACCATATAATATGAGATATAATTAAAGAATTTATGAGTTATAATTAAAATAATATTATAATTAAAGAAAAAAATGATATGATTAGTAATACATCCCTTTAAAAAGTCTGTATATTAAAATTCCCTCGATAATATGTTATTAAAAAAGTCTGTTTAATATTCTCAGAATCGTCATCAATCCTATCATATTGAATTGATTGTTTTTCTCCGTCAGTAATGTTACGGACCAAATATAAAACTCAAAATTATTTAGAATTTTACATTAATTATTTAAATTTATTTTATATGTGGACTCCACACTATACTAATTCATTATTCACTATAAACCACTCTACCTTGAAAATTTTAGATGTATCATGATCCATAACATTTTTGTTGTTCTGTAATTCATAATACTAGTTTAATTAAAACTAAATCTGGCTGAAAATTGGGTCCCTCCAATGAATATCATGATGCACCTAAAATATGAAAAATTATATTATGATCTAAGAGTATCATGTAGTCATATTCTTGAGTAATTATAAATTATCATGGTTTTTTTTTATTTCTCAATCACCTACGTAAAATCGAAACTTTCATGTAGCACACTACTATACCTCAATACCACCAAATAACTTCTCATAAAATATCCTTATTTGATTTAAAAAATGGGAAATCCATTACTGACTATAAATAAAAATTTCTCATGTGATAATGTCGGTGGGTTATCAATTCTAATTTTGTACTTATAGTTAGAATCTAATTTATAACACTTTGGACTAATTACAGCAATATTCCTTGTAATGGGAGTAGTTCGTAATAGTTTCAACCATTAATTTCATATTTTATGTTTAATTGAATAGATTAGTAATGATTATGAAGACTTTTCAACAAAAAAAAAAATGCATCATTTTTCAATTTTATTACCCCCAATTATACCTCTAATGAGGTAATAAACAATATCAATCAATTAACTTTTTTCAAACTCTTACCTTTCCTTTTAAAATTATTTATTATCTCATTAAAAATATAATTGAGAGTAATGAAATAGGAGAATGTAATTGTTGAAAAATGGTTTTGAAAAATTCTTATTTTTTTGTTAACTTTGAGCATTAATTAAGGTAGGATCCAAGCATTATTTTTAACATTTTTCATTGGGTTCATATTTAATGCCGAGTAATAAATAAAACCATGTATTTGGTTGCTCAAAACCATTTCCGGATGAATGAGAATTCAATGCGCGTTTTCAGGTTCGTGGAATGACTTTAGGTGAGTTTCCTACACATTTGTGAAATGTGTTTGTTTCACATTGAAAATGCTTAAAGTTTTGAATGGGTTTATATACCTTAACTTGGGATACTTGGGATGGGCCTCAAGGGGTACCCAAGTTTGTGGACGGGTGAGGTTATGGGTAAAGTAGGCTAGACCCATTCGACCCAAAACAAAAACCACACATGCGCGCTGCCGTCCATCTGGTCAGCGCAGGTGTGAGGTGTGAGGTTAGGTTGGGCTTGTCCAACCCAATACTTATCTTTTTGGACAAAAAACTTTTGTAATTTATTTATTATTTTTTTGTTTTGGTCTCAAAATTCAAAATAAATTGGTCTAAATTTTTTCCTTCACCCAAATAGATCCTAACCCACCCGAACAGGTTCATACCTGTTGAATTCTTTTCTGGACAGTTTTGTATCTGTCCAAACAGTTCAAACAAGTTTTTTGCTTATTGAATCTGTCCGAACAGGTTCATATCTGTTGGTACCTATTCGAATAGCCACCATTCCTCCTATAAAAGGCCAGCCTTCCAGCAATTCAGAGATTTAATTTTTTTCCTCAGAATTTCATCTTTCTCCTTTTGTGTTTTTGCATCTGTTTTGCATTTACTTTTTAGGAAGAAAGAGAAAGAGTCACAACAAAACTTTGGTTCGCCAGACTTGATTTTGTTGTGCCGCAAATTTAAGTGTTAGTCGTTACATCCTGGGAAGTAGACGCCGGTTAAAACTCGGAGCACCGAAGCGAGGTAAAATCTACTTTAAGGAGATTGTGTCCAACACAAGTCTCGACTTTAATTTTTATAAGTGTTTAATTCGGAGTTTGATTTTTATAATTATTTTCTGAATTATTTTATTTTATTGTTTATTTAATTTATACATTTAATTTACACACACGCGCACACCACTGTGGGAATAACAATCTTAAAGTAGAATTTCGTTTTTTATTTATTTCTGTGTTAGACAGATGAATATTTTGTTTTGGGAAATTAAATAGTAGTCATATACTGTTTAATTTTTTAAATAGTAGTAATATACTGTTTAATGATTTTTTTGATAACATAGTAGTAATATACCGTTTATCATTGAAATTTTGTTACAAAATATTATTCTGTTTATTTTGTGTATAAATTCTTTTCTGTATAAATTTGTGATTGGTGTATTATTATTTCGTCAGAATTATGACAATTGAAATAAATAGTATTGAGACTATTATTACTCCAACCCCCACACCTGTTGTGCCAGTGATGACTCCGGCAGTACGGGTAAATCATGGGGAGAAGCCAGAAAAATTCAATGGAAATGATTTTAAAAGATGGCAACAAAAAATGATGTTTTATCTTACCACATTAAATTTGGCTCGCTTCACTCATTAAAAAGCACCAGCACTGAACAAGGGAGAAACTGATTGGCAAATGGTTGCCGCAGTCGATGCATGGAAACATGGTGATTTTCTGTGTTGGAATTATATCCTCAATGGGTTGGATAATACATTGTACAATGTGTATAATGTCAAAAGTATTGCTAAAGAATTGTAGGAATCTCTAGATCATAAATATAAGACAGAGGATGCCAGTACAAATAAATTTGTTGTCGGCCATTTTTTGGATTTTAAAATGATGGATTCCAAGACGGTTATTAGCTAGGTTCAAGATCTTCAACTAATTCTCCATGCCATACATGCAGAAGGGATGGTTCTCAGTGAATCTTTCCAAGTAGCGGCAATCATTGAAAAATTGCCACTATCCTAGAAAGAATTCAAGAATTATCTAAAGCATAAGCGCAAGGAGATGGAATTGGAGGAGCTAATAGTGCGGCTTAGAATTGAGGAGGACAATCGTAGTTCTGTCAAAAAGTTAGGAAACCATGTCATGCAGGCTAAAGCAAATGTTGTGAAACATGAACATGGGTCAAAGTTCAATAACAAAAAGCCTAAACATGATGGCAATGGTCCTAAACAAGGATCCACAAGTAAGATCAACAAAGGGATCAACAGCGGGTTCAACAAGAGGTTCAAAGGCAATTGTTTTGTGTGCAACAAAGATGGACATCGTGGTAAGGATTGTCACGTTCACAAGGACGTGGGAGTTCAAGCAAAAAGCCAGCACAAGCCAATATAGTCGAGGATTTTTATCTTTCCGATGGAGTAGCAGACATCAATCTTGCTGCAGTAGTCTCTGAAGCAAATTTGGTGGACAATCCCAAGGAGTGGTAGGTGGATACTAGAGCAACTCGCCATATCTGTGCAGATAAGAAGATGTTCACAACCTACAGAGTAGTGGAAAGTGGGGAACAACTTTTTATGGGAAACTTTTCCACTTCAACTGTGGAAGGACAAGGAAAGATCGTGCTGAAAATGACCTCAGGAAAAGAGCTCATGCTCAACAATGTACTCTATATGCCAGAAATTCGCAAAAATTTGATTTCTGGGTCATTGTTGATCAATAATGGGTTTAAATTAGTATTTGAATCTGACAATGTTGTACTCTCCAAGAGTGACATGTATGTGAGTCGAGGTTATATGAGTGATGGGCTTTTCCAGCTCAATGGAAATACTATTGTACCAAATTTGGCTATTAATAATAAGAACACATCTTCTGTTTATATTGTTGAGTCTTCTTTTTTATGGCATGGTAGATTAAGACATGTAAATTTTAATTCTTTGCGCAGACTTGTTTCTTTAGAATATTTGCTAAACTTAGAGTTTGATTCTAATAATAAATGTGAGATTTGTGTTGAGGCAAAACTCACTAAGGCATTATTTAATAAAGTAGAAAAAAGTACTGTACCTCTAAGTTTAATTCACACAGATATCTATGATTTAAAATTTATTCAAACTAGAGGAGGTAAAAAATACTTTATTGCTTTTATTGATGATCACACCCGATATTGCTATGTTTACTTATAGAGAAGTAAAAATGAAGCCTTAAAAGCTTTTAAGCAATATAAACTTAAGGTTGAAAATTAACTTGGCAAAATTATTAAGATAGTGAGGAGTGACAGAGGTGGTGAGTATGATGCACCATTTCAGAAATTTTGTTTTGAACATGGTATAATTCACCAAACCACTGCACCCTATTCTCCTCAGTCAAATGGAGTTGCTGAGAGAAAGAATCGAACTTTTAATGAGATGATGAATGCCATGTTGATTAGTTCAGGGTTATCTTAGAACTTGTGGGGGAGGCAATTTTGTCTGCTAATTTTATCCTTAACAGGGTACCCCACAAGAAACTTGATCAAACACCTTATGAGTTATGGAAAGGTCGACGACCTACCTACAATTATCTCAAAGTGTAAGGGTGTTTGGCCAAGGTGGCAGTCCCTAGTCCCAAAACGATTAAGATAGGACAAAAGACCATTGATTGTGTGTTCATTGGTTATGCAAATAATATTAGTGGATATAGATTTTTAGTTCATAGATCTGAAAATCCTGATATGCATGTAAACACTATTATTGAGTCAAGAAATGCGTCGTTTTTTTAACACATTTTTCCATGCAAGAAAACTGAGGAGAAAAGTTCAAATAAAAGAACATATGACACTGCTATGGGTAGCAGTGAAGACCACAATGATAATGAAGCAGATGAACCTAGAAGTAGCAAGAGGGCTAGGATCTCTAAATCATTTGGTCTAGATTTTCTGACATACCTATTAGAAAATTAGCTTCAAAACTTCAGGGAAGTAATGTCAAGTCCTGAAGCTCCATTGTGGAGAGAAGCTGTAAATAGTGAAATTGAATCAATACTGTAAAATCATACTTAGGAACTGGTGGATCTTTCACCAGGGTGTAAACCTCTTGGATTTAAGTGGATATTCAAGAGAAAAATGAAAGCAGATGGTTTAATTGATACATACAAGACTAGGCTTGTTGTTAAAGGATACAGGCAAAAAGAATGCCTTGATTATTTTGACACCTATTTACCAGTGACAATAATAACATCTATTCGCATATTGATTGTGATTGCAGCTTTGTATAATCTGGAAATACATCAAATGGATGTTAAATAGCTTTTTGAATGGCGAGTTAGATGAGGAAATCTATATGGAACAACTGGAAGGGTTTCAAGTTTCCGGCCAAGAGAAAAAGTTTTGTAAACTTATCAAATCACTTTATGGATTAAAACAAGCCTCAAAACAATGGCATCCAAAATTTGATCACACTATGTTTTCAGATGGTTTTAAGATAAATGAATGTGACAAATGCGTCTATGTTAAAAGCACAGATAAAGGCTATGTCATAGTTTGTCTTTATGCGGATGACATGCTCATTATTGGAAGCAATAATGACATGATTAAATCCACAGAGAAAATGTTGAACAAAAAGTTTAACATGAAAGATCTAGGAGTAGCAGATGTAATTCTAGGAATAAAAATTACTAGAACATATGAAGGATATACTTTATCTCAGTCTCACTATGTTGAGAAAATTCTGAAGAAATTTGGAAAGTATGACGACCGTCATACTAAATGAATATCACAATTAGAGTACTCTTGGATAATCGGAAGCTTGATGTACTTAATGAATTGCACTAGGCCAAATATAGCCTATGCTGTAAGCAAATTGAGTAGGTACACAAGTAATCCAGGGTCCAATCATTGGAAAACGATAATTAGGATACCTAGGTATCTAAGACATACCCGGAATTATGGCTTACATTATACCAAATATCCAGTAGTACTCGAGGGGTACAGCGATGCAAATTGGATATCGGATACTAAAGACTCAAAATCCACTATTGGATATGTCTTTACCCTGAGAGGTGCAGTAGTCTCTTAGAAATCCTCTAAGCAGACATGCATAGTAAGGTCGATAATGGAATCTAAGTTTATCGCATTAGATAAACCAGGAGAAGAAGCAGAATGGTTTCGTAATTTCTTAGAAGACATTCCAATGTGGCCTAAACTTGTGCCAGCTATATGCATTCACTGTGATAGTGAAGCAGCAATAGGACATATACAAAATCATATATATAACGGTAAGTCTCGACACATTCGTCGAAGACATAATACCGTTAGGCATTTTCCCTCATATAGAATAATTTCCATAGAATATGTAAAGTCAAAGGAGAATATTGCAATCCATTGACTAAAGGGCTAGCCAGAGAGCAAGTGTACCATTTATTGAGGGGAATGAGATTAAAGCTTATTACTGAAAAGTCGCCATAATAGCAACCCAACCTAGTTGACTGGAGATCCCAAGATCTAGGTTCAAAGGGACAACCGAATTATAGATGAATTCATGTATCACTAAGGAGGTTTACTTCTACCTATTTTTATGATAAGAAGAGTGATACCTGCAGCGTTAGTAGGATAAACTTTGCTTTTAATGATTCTTATAGCTTGGACATCCAAGTGGGGTATAGCAGGATACTCTTAATAAGAAGTCACTTATATGAGTGTGAATTGGGTCGATTCTGTGAGAATTGAGAAGGCTAAATTCTCTAGAGCACTCATGAATTACCAGGTGTTGTTCAGGGCCAAAATGAACAAAACCGTAAGAACTAATCTGTGTCTGGGGATACACTACGTGTAGTCTATTGTCTTGGCTTACATAAACAGCTGAACAGTTGAAGGTAACGCATCCACTGGTTAGCTAGTAAGTCCTCTTTCTTTGTCTGCATCTTGTTGCATGTCCGTTATCGTGAATTCCATTCATGTGGGGAATTGTTGCAAAATGGCTTTGGAAAATCCTTATTTTTTGCTAACTTTGAGCATTAATTAAGATGGGACCCAAGCGTTATTTTTAACGTTTTTCATTGGGTTTATGTTTAATGCCGCGTAGTGAATAAAACCATATATTTGGTTGCTCAAAACCATTTCCGGATGAATGAGAGAATTCAACGTGCGTTTTCGAGTTCGTGGAATGACTTTAGGTGGGTTTCGTATACATTTGTGAAATGTGCTTGTCCCACATTGAAAAGGCATAAGGTTTTGAATGGGTTTATATATCTTAGCTTGGGATACTTGGGATGGGCCCCAAGGGGCACCCAAATTTGTAGATAGGTGAGGTTATGGATAAAGTAGGTTAGACCCATTAGACCCAAAACAAAAACCATGCGTGCCGTCGCCGCCACCGTCCGTCCAGTCGATTGGGCGGCCTGGGCCAAGTTTGGGCATGGGTGCGTGGTGTGAGGTTGGGTTGGACTTGTTCGACCCAATACTTATCTTTTTGGGCCAAAAACTTTTATAATTTATTTATTTATTTTTATTTTTGTTTTGGTTTCAAAATTCAAAATAAATTGGTCTAAATTTTTTCCTTCACCCAAACAAATCCTAACCCACCCGAACAGGTTCATACTTGTTGAATTCTTTTCCGGACAGTTTTGTATCTATTCAAACAGTTCAAACATGTTTTTTGCTTATTGAATCTGTCTGAACAGGTTCATATCTGTTGGCACCTATTCGCAGCCACCATTCCTTCTATAAAAGGCTAGCCTTCCAGCAATTCAGAGATCAATTTTTTCTCTCAGAATTTTGTCATTCTCCTTCTGTGTTTCTGCATCTGTTCTGCATTTAATTTTTAGGAAGAAAGAGAAAGAGTCACAATAGAGTTTTGGTTCGCCAGACTTGATTTTGTAGTGCTGCAAATTCAAGTGTTAGTCGTTGCATCTTAGGAAGTAGACGCCGGTTAAAACTCGAAGCACCGGAGTGAGGGCAAAATTTATTAGAAGGAGATTGTATCCAACACAGGCTTCGACTTTAATTTCTGTAAGCGTTTAATTCGAAATTTAATTTATATAATCATTTTCTGAATTATTTTATTTTATCGTTTATTTAATTTATACATTTAATTTATACACACACACCACTGTGGTTTATAAGAGCAAAATGGTCCTTATCCATTTGATTTGAAGTACTTCTCATGTGTCCATTCTAGAAGGGCAAAATGGTCCATATCCATTATTTCTCTCTCACCTTAATTTTTCTACATCTGATCTTACAGTAGATAAAAGCTATTTTTTTTATTTTTTTTAAAAAACATGTAAAATAATAAAAAAATAATATGACTCAAAAAAAATAAATAATTAAAAATTACTTTAAACCTTTTTATCATAGGAAGTCAAAACCCCAAAACTTATAAAGCTCAATTTAACAGTACTAAGGGGTGTTTGTTTGGACTTTTTTGAGTCAACTTATGACTTCTGACTTTTGAAAAGTTATTTTGGACTGTTTGGTTAAACTTATTGCAAACAACTTCTGATTCTAATAACTTATTTTAAGTCAAAAAAACTGATTCTGAGAAGCTGTTCACCCCTTAGTTCTGATTATCAGTTTATGTTGTGGACATGTTAATTTAAGATTATACTCTTAGATTTTTTATTTTTTATTTTTTTAAAAATAAAAAAAGACCCAAATGGACTATAGATTATTATTATTATTATTTATGAGAAATGTAGACAAATAGTAAATAACAAAAAATAAAAGTTAATTGAAAAAGTTACTTCATAACTTATTTAACAAATACTACTCAGCAACTTAAATCTATAATTTAACAGTTATAACAAACAGATTAGTAATTTCTGATTAAAATTATAATGTATAATCTATTAAAGTATAATTTATAATCTATTTTAACAATTATACCAAACAAGACCTACGTAAACCGATAATTACATTCTCCCTCGTTTTAGATTTATAATTCAATATCATCCGTTTACCTTAATTTATAGGATTGGGTTCAATCATGACCTTTTTATTAGTATCCTAATAAGACATGGGGATTATTTTAATATAAAAACATATGTTATAGATAGATGGAAAGGCAGCAATAGAGATGTGGTGGTGTCCAAAATTGAGATGAGGGTATGCATGTGGTGTGGCTGCCCACAATTGCCCAGACGGTTTGGTCGGTTTAATTCTGGTGAATAATGAGCCTATAGAAGATCCGAACGCTATATCCTAACCTATCCTAGTCATCCAAAATTTACAAAGATAAATATATATACCACATATATAATAATATATATATATTATGGCTTCTTTTAGCAAAAAAGTTAAAATTAATTTTTTAATTTTTAATTTTTTTAAAGTTATATTACTTTTTTATTTTTTTTACACTTTTAAAAAAATAAATTTTTTTTTTAACCTACTTCTTAAAACAATCCTATATAAGCAAAAAAGAGCTTTTAGTTAGAAAGCCTCTAAAACCTCCGCATGCTCAACCTTAATTTCTTATTTTTTCAATTTTAAAAACTAATAAACTATTCATGTCTCGCATTTTGAATTAAAAAATAAATATAAAAAAATGAAAAAATTGGTAATAAATCCAATTTAGAGAGTATTTATGGCATTAGATCCAATAGATATTTTTTTATTAGTGAAAGGTCCACACTTTATAAAATAGTTTGGTGAGAAGTCCTGTAAGACATTTTGTTTTCAATTTTATCCCTTGACTTTTTTTTATTTGTTTAACTTTTCGTTGTCTATTTGTTCAAATTTTTTATCCTATTTTTTAACCTTTTCAATTCAAAATTTTCTTATTTGTTTAAAAATTTGTCTAAATAAAATTTCATCTATTGAAATTCAAAGAGTGACCTAATGAAATACCAAGCTAATTTTTGTTGTTTGTCTATTTCTTATCTGTGCATATTACATACATACATACATATTTGACATGGGTAAACCCATAAAGGCCATAACCCACTATGAACAACCCAAGTCCACCACTTAGGACCCAATACATAATTCAACTAATGAAGCCCAGCGTTACTGGAGCTCAACATCGCATCAAAGAACCAATGACACCTAGACACGTGGCAGGTGAAGGACATGCCACATAAGCAGACAAAGATCCTACAAAGTTATTACACTGCACATCAGCCATTAATGAAGGCCCTTACAGCATTTATTGCGACAAGCCCTCCCCGTCGAGACGGAACGGCCTCACCATGAACAAGACAAGCTAGAGCATAGACTTTCGACCATGGCGACAGATCGGAAGGAACACCGAAATGATTACTAGAGGATATAAGCAGACGTCGAAGACAAGAAGAAGGTTAAGCTTTCTATCTCTAATATATCTCTACATTCCACCTCTCGTTCTAACTTGCTCGTTGGAGGGTTCGCTGGGGGACTCCCTGTTCCCCGTTAAACTCTTGTGCGGGTTCCGCTATGGGCTTGGTCATTCGGACACAGGTTTGAGGAGCGTGGATCAGTCCGACCCGTTCCACTTGGAACGAACTGTATCATCAGTTGGCGCCGTCTGTGGGAACTCTCTTACTCCGCGCGCCAGTTGTGCTCATTGTCGCCAGAGGCCCTTTCCCAATAACCCCGTCCTACCACCTGCGAAGGTGGATGGTCACAACTAGATCCATGGCTTCCCACCCCAATGTTCCCGACCACCAAGTCGACTCTCCCAATCCAAACAACCCACCGCAGTATTTTACCGAGCTCACCAACAGCATTAACCGCCTGGCCGAGCAAAACCAAGCGTTGATTAATGCTCTACTCCAAAGAAACCTTCCCATGCCTCCTCCACCACCTCCAGATATTCCCCCTAACCAAAAACGAGCCCCAAGCCATACTATCCAGCAGCCCCATCCACCCAACTTGGAAGGCTTGCGACCCCCTCCCCTAGATGTGAACCCTCCACTTCGGGCCCAGTATCCATCAGTCCCGACACCAACCCCCGAAGGAGAGGCCAGTAGCGTCCAACCTCCGCTGCCTTCCGGTGGTGACAACATACCTCTCTGGGATGCAGAACTCCGAGCCATGAAGCTCTAACTCCAATGAGTCATGTAGAACATACCGAATAAACCATCCACAACAGCCAACTCACCATTCGTTGCCTCCATCCGAGACAAACCTCTACCGCCTAAGTTCAAAATGCCCACCATCAACTCTTTTGACGGTACAACGGACCCAGTCGATCACTTGGAGACCTATAGAACCCTCATGATCCTCCATGCATTCCCTGATGAAATCATGTGTCGGGCTTTCCCCGTAACACTCAAGGGGTCAGCTCGACTCTGGTTTAGTCAACTGCCAACAGACTCTGTTTCCACTTTCCAACACCTCAGTGACTCATTTCTCAGCTATTTCATTGGAGCCCAACGCCAGCGGCGTCCGGCAACCCAACTCCTCAACATCCGTCAGACCGAGAGGAAGTCGTTACACAGCTTTGTCACCCGCTTCAACACCGAAGCACTGTAGGTAGCGGAAAACGATGACAAGGTCATCCTCACGGCGTTCATGTCCGGCCTACGATCATCTGGTTTCCTTTTCTCCCTCTCCAAAAACCCCCCGACCTCCATGGCAACTCTACTCTCCAAAGCCCAAAAATACATGAACGCCGAAGATTCCCTAGCCGCCCGCCAAGAGCCTACAGCCAAAAACTCGACCCCCAGAGAGAAGAGAAAGGACTCAAAAACCAGAAACACCCAGTACAATAACCAAACACCTCAGTATACCGACCGACCACCTCGAGCCGACCGGTCGGCGCCAACCCGACCACCCGGCCAGTTCGAACGATACACACCCCTCAACTTCCCCATGGAACAAGTCTTGAACCAGATTAAGCGAGATTATCCTTTAAAATGGCCCCAACCATCGCGGTCTCTTTCCAACCGGCGAGACCAGTCCAAATACTGCTGCTTTCATCAGGACCATGGCCACAATACTGAGAAGTGTGTTAACCTCAAAGATCAGGTCGAGGGCTTGATACGTCAGGGACGTCTCAGTCGGTTCACGGAAACTCGCCCTTAGTAGAGGCAAAAGGATTGAACTCATCAGAAACAACCGCCGGCGCACCCCTTCCCGGCAACCAGCACAACCTAACCAAGGTCATGATCGCTCTCCACAGCAACCCCGGGCAAAAGGTAACCCCGCCCCACCTGTTGAAGAAATCCGAGTTATTGCTGGTGGGCTTGCTTGTGGAGGACCATCCCGCTCGGCTCAGCGGGCAGAACTCAGGAAAATAAGGCAGGGCTCAGATAAAGAGGTTGCCACGTTGGACCGACCCTCCAAACAGCCCAAGCAGTGGACGGAGCCTATCACCTTTACGGACGTCGACTGCACAGGCATCCGTTACCCCCATGATGACCCTCTCATCATTTCTGCCCTCCTCTCCAATTACAAGGTCAGACGGGTTCTCGTCGATAACGGCAGTTCTTCAGACATCATCTTCCTAAATGCCTTCCGCCAGCTCAAGATCGGGGAAGAAAGCCTGTCCTCTTTCCAAACCCCATTAGTCGATTTTACTGGAGATCGGGTGACCTCCATCGGCTCCATCGATCTTTCCATCACAATCGGGGAATACCCACGGCAGACCACAAAGTTACTCAACTTTCTCGTCGTCGACTGTCCCTTTGCTTACAATATCATCCTAGGCCGCACCGCCCTAAATGCTTTCCAAGCCATCACATCCACTTTCCATCTTGCCGTCAAGTTCCCCACCGACCTGGGAGTCGGCACAGTAAGAAGAGAGCAGACCGTGGTCAGGGAATGTTACGTCGCCTCACTTAAAGAGGTCAAGCTAAAGGAGGCCATGATCATTAAAGGGCTCGACGTCAGAGACAAAGACAAGCTGGTCAGAGGGGAACCAGTGGAAGAGCTTGTTGAGGTCCCCATTGACCCCACCAACCCGGAAAAAAACTGCCAAAATCGGCGGCCAACTATCCCCCAAAGCAAAGGCTGACTTTACTGCCCTCCTGATTGAGCACAACGACATATTTGCCTAGACCCACTCCGACATGCCGGGTATTGACCCCTCCTTCATAACCCATCGTCTCAACATTGAGCCCCACTTCTGACCCTTCCACCAGAAGCAGCGCATCTTTCACCTGGAGCGCAACACTCTTATCGCCTCCGAAGTAGATAAACTCCTTGGGGCGCAGTTTATCAAAAATGTGGACTACCCCAGGTGGCTATCAAATGTGGTCTTGGTTCGTAAAAACAACGGTAAATGGCGACTCTGTGTTGACTACTCTGACCTTAACCGAGCTTGTCCCAAAGACAGTTATCCCCTTCCTCGCATAGATCTGCTCGTTGGCGCCACGGCCGGCCATCAAATGCTCAGCTTCATGGACGCCTTATCTAGATACAACCAAATTCTGATGCACCCGTCTGACCGGGAGCACACCTCCTTCATCACCGACCGGGGAACCTACCATTATTGTGTCATGCCATTTAGGTTGAAAAATACCGGGGCCAGTTACCAACGGTTGGTCAACGCCGTCTTTCATCACCAGACAAGCCGGAACATGGAAGTATACGTCGACGACATGCTAGTCAAGAGCAAGCTCTCCACTGATCATCTGACCAATCTTCGAGAGACCTTCAGCACCCTCCGTAAGTATCAAATGAAACTCAATCCGGAGAAATACGCCTTCGGTGTAGGATTTGGGAAGTTCTTGGGTTTTATGGTCAGTCAGCGAGGCATCGAAGCTAACCCCGAAAAGATCAAGGCCTTGCTAGAAATGCAGTCGCCTAGAACGGTCAAGGAGGTTTAGAGGCTTATTGGCAGAGTCGCCACCCTCAACTGCTTCATTTCCCGCGCAATGGACAAGTGCCTCCCCTTTCTTCAAAGTTCTTCGGCAAACTTTTGAGTGGACGGCAGAATCCGAAGAGGCCTTTCAGCAGTTGAAGCAGTGCATGGCCAACCCTCCTTACTCTCTCAAGCAATCACGGGTGAACCTCTTTTCCTCTACTTAGCCGTGTCAAACACCGCAGCCAGTGTAGCACTCATCAGGGAAGACAACTCTGTCTAACGACCGGTCTACTACATCAGTCGGGCTCTTAGGGGAGCAGAACAGAACTACCCATTGCTTAAAAAAATGGCTTTAGGCTTGGTCATAGCCTCAAGACGCCTCTGACCTTACTTCCAGGCCCACCCCATTGTCGTCCTCACTCACCAACTGTTGAAGAAAATAATGCAACAACCAGAGTTATCTGGCCGACTTATGCAATGGTCAGTCGAGCTCAGCCAATTTGACATCTCCTACCGACCTCGAACGGCGATCAAGGGGCAGGCCGTCGCCGACTTCATCCTAGAGTTCACTAACCCCACTCCAATCATGACTCCCCCGTTCCCCGCCATCCCATACTGAGGCAGAAGACCTCCACTCTTGGACCCTCAACGTCGACGGATCATCTCGCAAAGAAGGCAGTGGGGTTGGTCTCATCCTTACCGCTCCCAAGGGTGGTTATTTCAAGTGTGCTCTCCGTTTCTTGTTCGACGCAAGCAATAATGAGGCTGAATATGAGGCACTCATCGCAGGTCTCCGCCTCGCCAGAGACATTGGTGTCAACCATATCCAAGTGTTCAGCGATTCCCAGCTCATTGTCGGACAAATCACGGGAGAATTCGATGCCAAGGAAGACACAATGCTGGCATGCAGGGATGTTGCACTTCCCCTTGCTCGCCTCTTCAATAATTTCCACATCAAGCACATTCCTCGGACGGAAAATGCCAAGGCAGATGAAATGGCTCAGTTAGCTTCTGCCGACCAGTCAGACCTCAACCATGGTGTCCGCCTCGAATATCTGGCTCACCCTGCCATTTCCCCGAACCAGCAGCAAGTCCACTTCCTCTAAAACGAACCCATTCCATGGGCGGCCGACATCTTCCTGTTTTTGACAAAGGGGAAAATGCCAGACGACAAGCACCAGGCCGCCAAAGTCAGGGCCCGTGTCACGACCCAAACCCGGCCCTATGGGTTTAGCACCGTAACCGGCCAGTAATCCATGATTACCGAAGGCCTGCTTAACAATAATACAGTATAACAGAGTTCAGGGCCTGGCGGAAGCCAATACAGTAAATAACTAGTGTCCATTGAGCTGTGAAAATCTGTATGCCAAAAAAACATTTTCATGCATTCATACAGTTCAAACAGTACGGTCTATACAATCATACACAAACATTCAGTACGGGGACTTAACCCCTCAATACAGTACAGTAAACTTTCAGTTTATACAACCCGTTAGGTCAAAACAAAACAGTGAGGAGACCGATGGGAAAAACTCAAACAAAATCCCAAAGCCAATACATGGCAACACGGAACCTCACGGTGAGGCACATAGGCTGGCTGACAAAACTGGAATAACCCCCGACGCTTCTAGCTCTGGTCCGGTGCCTGTACACCTACATATATATATGAGCAGTGAGCTAAAGCCCAGTGAATAACATAATGTATAAAGAGGTTAAGAATGTAATGTCCTTACAGTAACGAAAACAGTTCATTATTTCAATCAGTATTACAGTCGTTCAGTACAATAAACAGTCATATGTGGTACATCCATTAGCGTAACAGTAACAGTAACAGTAGGTCAAAAGACCGAACAGTAATGATGGCCAGTCATTCAGTAAACAGTATGGTTCCACAAGGGAACCGACAGAGATCTCTGTAACAGTAACAGTCAGTAACAGTAGTGCTAAGGATGCCACAATACAGTTCAGAAATAAAGGACATACATTCATTCAGTAAACAGTTCAGTTCGGTATTCAAAAGATAGCCATTTTGAACATATCTTTATACAATTGTTACTCACAGTGATTGGGCTACAATGTGCTAGAGCGCGTCTCTCCAGTCGCCAACCCTAAACAGTTAACAAATAGAACGCACACTAAGTTTAACAGTCGGGAAGGATGATAATTGAATCCTTAAATTTCCTCGGTGTGGTTCTACGTCTAAATCCTCATTAAGATATCTTAAACTAGGCCTAAGAATGCCTAGAATGGGATGAGGATGCAAAAATACAGTTGGAAGGCATTTTTCAAAAGTTGCTGAAAATAGGCTCCTCGCTCGAGCGAGCCTTCCTTCGCTCGAGCGAGCTTCCAAAATCAAGGCTTCGCTCGAGCGAACAATCCTTCGCTCGAGCGAACTGATGAACAGTAAAAGTACTGGATGCTCGATTTTTACGCGCGATGCACGCTCGATGCTCGCTCGAGCGAGCTTGCAAAACCAAAGGGCTCGCTCGAGCGAGGAATCCTTCGCTCGAGCGAGGAAGCCAAATCTGGAATTTCCAGATTTGTCTCCCAAGTTCGAACTAAGCATTCAAACATCCAAAACTCAACCTCTTGGCCCCAAATTCTGGAAAATACATCCCAATACAATATACAACAAGTTTCAAAAGCCAATTTACACATGCAAGGGCCAAAGGTGAGTCAATTCAAGCCATTTTCAAACCCATTTTCAAGAACATTTTCAAAACATGAAATGCATGAAGTTTAAACCAAGTTCAAGCTTCAAATCTGGCTCTAATGAGCTCAATAGTTGGTACACATTATGAAAACATGGACTTATACAAAAATGTGAACATGCATGCACCATCTTGCCATGAAATCAATTTAAACTCATCAGTTCTTACATGCATGCAACAATGGAGTTCTAATTCAACATATGAACTAAAACATGACTTGATTCTACAATGATGCAAAAACCCAAGCAAGATTTAGCTCAAGACAACCATAAGGAGATGAATAACCTACCTAAATCTTGTATTCAAGGTGTGAGAGTTCAATCTTGCCAATACACTTCAATTTACTTCAAATCTTCAAACAATGCAAGCCAAAACAACAAAATAAACCTAAGTCTTGTTCTCTTCCTCTCTAAATTCGGTGGAGCAAGGAGAAAAGGCTGATGAATGTGTTTTGATATGATATAAACAAGGCCTCAACTATGATTAAACAAAACTCCACTCAATGGCATTACCGTAATTACGTCAAACTCTTTAATTGACTTAATTTAATCTGATTTAATCATTCCTAATCAATTTTCAGATAATTATACCATTAAATCACAAATATTCTACCGATTACAAAACACTAAACGTTTCTCCATTCGGCCGCCGATAAGGCCTTCAATTAGCAGTTTAAACATATAATTCAAACAGATAATCATAAATCAAACAGATGCAATATGCAATTCAATAAATAAACTTATTCAATTTCAGTTTCGATTTCAATCAGTCTGTTCAGTACTTCAGTTAATTCAATTATCAGTCATTATCAATTCAATTTAGCAGTAATCAGTATATAATTCAGTGGTTTATCGGTAATCAGTACGAGGGTTGTTACAGCCCGGTCGTCCAACTACATTCTTATCAGTGGTCTCTTGTACAAACGTGGTTTTTCACGCCCATACCTGAGATGCCTCAATCCTGCTCAAGCGACCTATGTGATGAGAGAAGTCCATGAGGGTGTATATGGCAATCATTCGGGTGCCAGGTCACTAGCCCACAAAATACTCCGCACTGGTTACTTCTGGTCTACTCTCAACCAAGATGCTGCTGAATTCGTGCTTAAATGTGATAAGTGCCAACGCTTTGCCAACATCCCTCATGCTCCTCCTACAGAGTTGATCACACTTTGCAGCCCTTACCCATTTGCCAAATGGGGGATTGACCTAGTTGGCCCATTGCCCACTGGCCGAGGCCAAACCAAATTCGCAATTGTCGCCATTGATTACTTCACTAAATGGGTGGAGGCAGTACCCCTTGCCACAATTACCGAGCGTAACACCACCAGATTCATCTGGCAATCGATTGTATGTCGATTTGGCATCCGTCAAGCCATCGTCTCTGACAACGGCAAACAATTTGACAATGCCAAGTTCAGGAAATTATGTGCCGAACTTCAAATCCAACCATGTTTCTCTTCCCCAGGTCATCCCCAAGCCAATGACCAAGTTGAGGTTACCAACCGTTCTCTTCTGAAGATCATCAAAACTAAGCTGGAAGCTGCTAAGGGACTCTAGGCTGAGGAATTACCAAATGTACTATGGGCGTACCGTACTACAGCCCGAACCCCCACTAGAGAGACCCCCTTTCGCTTAACATACGGCGCTGAGGCAGTCATCCCAATGGAAATCGGTCTGCCTACCCCAAGGGTTCTGCACCCAAATCCAGAACTCACTGAAGAACTACGTCGAGTTGACCTAGACCTGATCGAAGAGCTCCGAGAGACCACTGCTGTCAAACAGGCCTCATATCAACAGAAAATGAGAACTCACTACAACCGCAAAGTCCGACCAAGGGAGTTCGCCGTGGGAGACCTTGTTTTGCACGAAGCAACTCTTGTTACCAAAAATCCGGCTGAAGGCAAGTTGGCAGCCAAGTGGGAGGGACCATACGTCGTTAAAACCAGATCTCGTCCGGGCACTTACCGACTTCAGGACATGGAAGGTCGAGATCTCCCCCATCCGTGGAACGCCGAGCACTTAAAGCATAATTTTCAATGAAGCCCTATTTTTGTATTGCTCAGTTGCTGTATTTTCTTTTTGACAATCTACGCACTTGAATGTTCTTATTCTCTTCTCATATGGTGTAAATTTATGATCAAATGGGCTACACTTTACATGACAATAATCTTATATCTCAGTTATCTGTGTGGTATTTCAATAACGCCCTGATTGCAGCCTCAGCCAGACTGAGTCACTTAAAGCCTCAGCCAGATTGAGCATGAAAAGCCTCAGCCAGACTGAGCACGAAGAGCTCTGCCAAACTGAGTTGCTCAAAGCCTCAGCCAGACTGAGCTACTTAAAGCCTCAGCCAGACTGAACACGCGGAGCTCAGCCTGGCTGAGTTACTTGAAGAGTCAGCTAGACCAAGTTAATCATGACTCAACCCGAACTGAGCACAAATGAAGAGCTCGGCCAAGGCCATTCTTGCAACTTCATGATTGAGGCATAGTTTCCATACTTAGTCAAATTCCAGGTCCATGTTTTTACGCCTTTTTAACATTCTTTACATTTTTTAATTTTTATTTCCCAACCCACTCTTTCATTTCTCAACACTCTTACAACATGCATTAAAACTTCACATTTTAAGACCTTTACATTTCAACGTTCTTATGGTTAACATTGTTTGCATCATAATTTTCTCACAAGCTACCTTGGCACCCTACTTCTCAATTTCCACTACGATTTATACACAAGCCTTATTTGAATACCCATTCTCATTCTTTTCAAATTTACAAAAATAAAGACAACTGTGTGATAAATACAACTCATAATTTTATTTATTCACAAACTTATACATAAGTTTACTACAACAATTACAAAAAAAATAAAAAATAAAAAATAAAAATAAATAAATAAAAACAACAACAACAACGACAACAAAATACACACAACAAAAACCAAAATTTTATTTACAAATTTATTCACACCAGTCACTCATCTTCACTTGAGACAAGCTCCTCTTCATCCACGCCCTCGTCTAAGGGGGTCTGGGCCACGTCGTCTAGATCTATCTTTACATTGCTGAAGTCCAAGTCTGGGAACAGTTCTTCTGCTTTACGCTTGAAAGTCTTCCAGCCGCTGTCCCAGAACTCAGCCATCTCATGTTTGTAGAAGTCCGACCGCTGGAAGCTCTGGATCACTTCTTCTTCACAACGGTCCCTACCGACAGACTAGCTCCCCCAGACCCCTCCCTCGCCAAGTTGCTGGCGATCGCGGCATCAATGGCCATCTGGAAGTCGGCGGACCCCTTGAACTGCTCAACCGCTGCAACACACAGGTCGGGGTACACCGCCCTCTGAGATGCCAGTTTAGCCCTTTCTTCCTCCAAGGCCTTCTCCAGCCCCGCCTTCTCCGCCGCTGACTTGGCGCGCTCGTTTGCCAGCTCCTTCTCTAACCCAACGATCTTCAGATTTGCTTTTTCTTTTTCTTTGATCGACTGCGCCCGCAGATCCTTGTTGCAAGTCATGGCCTCATCCCACCGATCGTTGGTGACGGTTCAGGCCTTCTACGCCTCTTCAAGCTTCTTCTGCTCGCCAACCAGTTGGAACTCGAGCGACACCACCTTGCGTCATTCCGTCTCCAACTCCAACTTGGTCGCGAGCAGCTCAGTATGGGCACGGTCGGCAACATTCCTCTGCACCATTGCTAACACCTCCATTTTCTTCGCCTTCTGGGCCTCTTCCAGCCCCCTGGCACACGCACTTCATGCGGACTTCCTCCAACCTACGCTCTCTCTCTTCAAATTTTCAAGTTGGGCCTCCACCTCCCCCAACTTTGCCTTCAGTGGCCTTACTTCGCCTTTTGCAGCCGCCGCCTTGTTCAGCAGGGCCCCTGCTAAGGCAGTCGCCTCCATTTGGGCAGAGCACAACCCCCTTAGCAGCTCAGCCTCAGTGAAACTGGCCATCGAGCGCATGGTTGCGTCTTCCACTACTCCCAAAAGGCGATTTGTAGCTGCCCTGGCTGGGCCTCCTTCTTCCTCCAGTCGCTCAGACACTGCTAGGGCGTGGTAAAAAGTGGTCTTTAAGCTGGTCCTTTCTTCTTCTCCTTGGGACGCAGGAGCCCCCTTGGGTTGTTGCTCCACCCCTTCCAAGGGGCCAGTCTCCCACTTTTCACTTGTTTTGCAGGGGCAGTCGCCCCACTCTCCCCCCCCCCTTCGCCACCTCCTCCGGTCCCACTTTAGGGGTCTTCTCTGCCATCACCCCCTTTGTTCGTTTCAGGGCTGGCCCCTCCTCCCTCTCCCGTACCCTTTTCTTCTTCTTTAATACAGTATTCACCTCCTTTTTGCTCATCTCCTTCAGAGGATCGACTGGAGGTGGCCGTGGCTCAAAACCACTCAGATCCTTCTCCCCTAGTGGCTTGGGGCGCGGTCGGACTCGCTCCTTGTGGTCGGTTTCGGAGCAGGCCCCAACTTTGCCTCTTTATATCTGTCCGCCCTAGCGAACAGTCTTCTTTCCTCCTCCTCCTCCGCCCTCCTCTGCCCCTCTAACTTCTCCCTTGCTGGATCCTCCCCCAACGGTTGCGGCCCCAAGTTCAGGGCAAACAACGTAGAAGGCAGGACCAGCTCGTCTCACCTCACTCCCTTTTTTTCCCTCCATTCACGCACCTTCTTCACTCGGTCTTCGGCTGCCCCGTCCACCTTAGGCTCGACTGATGTGGTGGAGACCTTTCACGTTGTGCAAACTCCTGCTCCACTGTTCGCTGTCACAAAGAACCATCTCGGCCTCCACCCATTTACCGAAGATAGAAGACCCACCACCAGCCCTTGCCCCGCCACCGCTTGTAGGGTCACCCAAGTCTCCTGTTGCCCGGAGGCCTTGTAGCAGGAGAAGATCTCATCTACTGTCATTGTCGTTCCTCCGGTTGCTTGCTGCCAGGAACTCGCACACGCCATCAGTATTTTCCAGGCGTTCGACATCAACTGCCCAGGCGCCACTTCCAGCTTATTCAGCACATCCACCACAACCTGAGGGAGGGGTAGCCTCAACCCTCCTCACAATGCTTCTTCGTAGAGGCTGAATTCGTCCGGCCGTACATCTGACGCCCTCTCCTTAGATGTGGGCAGCCTCAACCCTATCTCCGAGGGAATTTGATTCTTCTTCCTTATTCCCTCCAACTCCTCTATTGTCAGCACGGATTTGTCCGGTTTGGTGTGCCAAAGGTCCGGCTCCACCTGACTAATAGGTCTCGCGACCGAAATTATTGTCCTGAGGCGAGCCCGCACAGCCTGACTCGCTCCCTCCCCCTCCCTACGCTCCGTACGATATTGTTCCGCCAAGTCCACCCCATCGTCATCGCCTAGTGGATCAACCCTTGCGGTTGTTGCTTCCTCTTGGGCCATCTCTCTTGTGTGTCTGCGAATGGCGTCAGATGCAGGCACAAGAAAATTCACGAAGTGTTGCAGGGGCGTATCACTGGCAACGAACGAGTTTACTTCTGGGATGTTTTGGTTTTTTGCGAAGAGATAGGTAAAACGGATAATACCAAAAGCCCAAGGCTTGCCTATATTCCAAGGGTCACAATTAAATTTCGCCAGTTTGAAAATTTTCAAAACTCTGCCAAAACTGTCTTTTCAACACCCTATATTGACCTATCGCTTCATTTCTTGCTCAACGCCTAACCTTCCCCACTACGAGATTCCGCCACGTGTACGATTACGATCACGATCCATGCCCCCCTTTCCCCTTCCCTATCTATTCCACTTCACTTCACCACGTGCTCCTGCCACTCCTCGAGCCCCGCACGGCACCACTTGTCCCTTCACTCGGTCACCTTTTGCGGTCGGCCCTCCTCATGGTCGGTCCCTCCACTCGGTCACCCTTCGCGGTCAGCCCCCCTCATGGTCGGTCCCTCCACTCGGTCGCTTTCGCGGTCAGCCCCCCTCATGGTCGGCCCTCCGCTCGACCACCCATCGCCGTCAGCCCACCTCTCGTTCACCCTTCGCCCCGCCATCTTTAACAACCATCGTTTTCTTCTTTATTCCCTTCGTTAGACTAAAGTTGCACTCGGAAATGGGGAACTACTGACATGGGTAAACCCATAAAGGCCATAACCCACTATGAACAACCCAAGCTCACCACTTAGGGCCCAATACATAATTCAACTAATGAAGCCCCACGTTACTAGAGCTCAACATGGCATCAAAGAACCAATGACACCTAGACACGTGGTAGGTGAAGGATAGACCACATAAGCAGACAAAGATCCTGCAAAGTTATTGCACTGCACATCAGCCATTAATTAAGGCCCTTACAGCATTTATTGCGACAAGTCCTCCCCGTCGAGACGAAATGGCCTCACCATGAACAAAGCAAGCTAGAGCATAGACTTTCGGCCATGGCGACAGATCGGAAGGGATACCGAAATGATTACCAGAGGATATAAGCAAACGTCGAAAACAAGAAGAAGGTTAAGCTTTCTATCTCTAATCTATCTTTACATTCAACCTCTCGTTCTAACTTGCTCGTCGAAGGGTTCGCTGGGAGACTCCCCGTTTCCCGTTGAACTCTTGTGCGGGTTCCGCTGTGGGCTTGGTCATTCGGACACATGTTTGAGGAGCGTGGATCAGTCCGACCCGTTCCATCTAGAACGAACTGTATCATCAATATCTATATCTTAATATTATTTGTACAGATTTGTGCAAACCAAACCCTATATGTTCAAAAAAAATTCTATCTGTTTGATTTTTTATTTGTTTAAATTTTGAACAAATCTGTCTTATCTTTTTTTTAATTTGTTATCAATCTATTTCATCAAAAACAACAACAACAACAACCACCATATTTGAGCCAAGAAAAAAAGAAGAAAAAAGAAAAAGAACTTGAAAAATGAACATGATTTATTAAAATCAATCTGTTGAAGTTTATTTGTTAAAAAATTCTTATATGTTGAAACTATCTATGGAATTTTTTATCTGTTCAAAAAAAAGTTTTATCTGTTAAAATAACAATTCAACAAGAAGTCAAAAAAATTAAACAAATAGATTATTCTTGATATATCTGTTTAACAATTCAACAATTCAATTCTATTTGTGTGAATTTGCAGTACTATCTGCCCTATTACCCTTCTTAGGGTTTGGATCCAAAATACTATTGAATTTATTTGTGTGAGTTTTTTTTTTTTTTTTTTCCAACAATGATAGACAAGAATTATATGCAACAAAAATCAACAAGCTGCAAATGTAGATATGTTCTCTCACTATGCAAGAAAAATCTATTTAAATAAACACTCAACTTCTTCTTACAGATCATGCAAATCCCCAATACTCTTTTCCAAGCAGATTATCACCACTGGTGAACCTGAGAGAGAACGATTATAAGGTCATTCTCACTCTCTTTGGTTAAGCAAACAACAAATTTCTTTTGCAAATAGTATAATAAACGACAAAGAAACGAGTGAAAAAAAAGAGTAAACAAATTGTGATGAAAAAACAAAAGGCAGAGAATAATGAAAATGACGGAGAGAGTCATCGATTAGAATGCAGAGCTACGAGTGTTGGGGCGGTTGATGCATTTTTCGTCGAAAGCTCTGAGTCGGTGACTTCGAATGGCGATGATGAGATATTGGATCAAATTCTGGAGCCCTCACATCTCAGATCTACTACAGATCCAATAGATCTGGAGCCCTCACATCTCAAATCGTCGGCGGCGTCTCCGTCGTCTAAGAAATATACGAAGATGGTGAAGATGGTGGTGGTAATGGGTGGATGTAAAGATGGTGAAGATCGTAAGAGGCGGCATGGTGGTAGAGACATTTCTTCCTGTGACAATCACCTCCTTAATTAAGTAAATTAATTATATTAATTGTGTGCTTAGTGTTAATTATGTGATCATGTATTAATTGTGAATTATGTGCCATGTGTTTTATGCATTGAATTTAGTGTAGTGTTATTATGAATAGATATGTAAAGAGATGAAATAAACATGTCTGATTCGGCAATTTTAACAAGATAGAATTAAATATTGGGATAGGCAATTAGAGCCTAATTCACATTAGTAAAATTAATTTTAGTTTAATTTAAGTCAAAAAATGATGAGAACTAATTTAATTTGGGTGAATTAGATTTAAATTAGTTAAACCTACAATTAATCAAGATTTAGGGAGATTAGAGCTTAATTATATTTCCTAAGCTATTCATCAAATATTAAGGGACAAGAGAGAGTGATAGTGGAGAATGTTGGAGTCAAGTTGAGAGAAGGAAAGAAAACCCTTGAGAGCTCACCTAAGAAGAAGACAAAGAAGAGGAAGTGACAGAAAACTTAAATTCTTCATAATTCATCAACTTAAGGTATGAATTCTTCACCAATTTCATGAAATTGAATGTTTCACTCATAATCCTTTAGAATTTGAGTTGAATTGAGTTGAATTAAAGAGGAAATCTTGCCTAACTAGAAGTTTAAGGAAGTAAAATGGTGCTATGAAATCAATTGAGTTTTAAAAAGGATGAATTGTAGCAATTGAATTGAGTTTTGTTAACCGTTTTTGGCATTGAGATTTAATTCTATAACTTGTGTTTTGTTTTGTATATAAGTGTTTTATAAACTTAATTGTTTGCGCATATATATAAACATATGAGAGTTGTTTTGTACATTTAAGTCCTCACAGCTCATTAGACGTTAATTTGTTTTATTTATTGGCTTTCGCCAGTCCCTTTTATTGTGTTCTTGTCATTATTGTTAAGTAAGCCTTTGGTAATCACGAATTACTGGCCGGTTACAATACTAAACTTATAGGGGCGGGTTTGGGTTGTGACACTGCCGGATATGGGAGAGGAAAAGGAGGGAGAGAGAAAGAGAGAGACATTTGAGATGTGGATGATTCAGAGTGAGAAATAGAGATAAAAATGGGTTTGATGGGTGTATTTTGGTCATTTTACTAGAGTTTGCCCTTATGGACATAATGTTTTAGCATATGGACCTCTAAATAAAGAAAATTCAAATTTGGATATGTGGACCAAGTGCCCTAAAAAATTTTAAGCCCATCTCCTAAGATCATTACCTAAAAGATGATCATTTCCTAAACTCAAATATAGAAACACAGTTTGTTGACCTTCCAATTTGTTTGTCAATCTTCTAAAACCTCTACCTAAAATCCTTCATTCTTTAAAATAAATCAAACAAAAATCAATTCAAATTTGTTTAAATTATTTTGTTTGATTAATTTTGTTCCTTATAATTAATTTGGAAAACTAATTTAGTTGTTTCCCTATAATTAAATTGTTTCCCTATAAATAAATTGAATAAACTAATTTGGTTGTTTCCTGTACTAAATTTGTAAATTTTTAAGTTTAAAAAAAATCATGATTTATGATTTAAAAAAAGAAAGATGAAGAAGATCCTTCTTGTGTATTCTTTCTCTAACCAATTCTTTCTCGTGCCCCACAATCCTTGTCATCATACATTACACTTCTCCAAGTCATTCACGTCATCCCCATCATATAAATATTACATCCATACAATGATACAATTCATTATTTTTTTCTTTATTTTTACGGAACATTTGCAGGTTAGTTAATATTTAGTCTCTTACATTCTTTAAACGAACTTTTTCATCTTTTAAGTACACTTTTTTTTTTCTTTGTTTTTTCTTTTTTTTTTTACTTCTCACCACTTTTTGTTTTTTCATTTCATATTTACGCATCATTTGTCTCTACTGACCATTATTTGTTTTTGTACTTATAACCATTTTTTTTTTGGTTAGAAATATTATTTCACTAGAATTTTTATGCAAAATTTTACCCTAAAATGATGTGATAGTATCATTCATATAATGAAAAGCATATCAATGGACTCTTTATTATAAAGTGATAGATCAAAATCTAACCAAATAATAATTTTTTTGTATTGATTTTATGTTTAAACATCACTACTCTTCTTTTATTTTTTACTTTTAATATTTTATGATATCATGATATGTATTAATTGACAACTGGTGTAGAGCATTACTTCAAAAGTACGTAATAATTTTTTCTTTAATATTTTTATAATTTCACTTTAATATTTTTATCTACAGTTGATTTTGTTAAAAAAAATCAATTCAAAAAATATTTACATAAATAAATATCTGCTTAATTTTATTTGAATTGAAGTGATATTTTGTTTGAATTGATTTTTGTTTAATTTTGTTTAAAAATAATTACAGTTGTCTACATTAAAATGAAGTTACAGCCATAATTATAACACTATAAAAAAATATTACATTTAATCTATTTTTCAAAGTTATTAAATATGCATAAATATGCACATTTTATTATAAAAATAATAATTACTAATGATGTATGTTTACTAATTTAAAAAATATTTGCATAAATAAATTAGTCAAGTTGACTTTTTAATTTGTATTGATTGGCACAAATCTAACATGGCTTAGGTACCTAGATCATCTCATAAAATTTAAATTTTTTTGAAAATATCCGTACATTTCACGGTCAACTTAAATTTATCATACTCTATCAATTGACAAACCAAAATTTACTAATATGAGAATATTTAATGTACTTACTGAAATAAATATAAAATTTTAATATTTCATTGCAATTTTTTTGCCACATCACCTTAAAAATAAAGAGAGATAGAAGATGAGTGGGAGAGAGGAAGAGAGATAAAAACAGACAAGATTATCATATCACTTGACAAACTGTGGTAGGATGAATTATAATTACGAATTTCGTTAATAATACTTGACCAAAAGTATAATTTTTATAATTTCAGAAAATCCATTTGTTTTAATTTTACCAATTGAATTATTATATATCTATTTGTTATATAATACTTAGGACAAAATATTAATAGTAACAAAAAATAAAATAAAATAAAATAAATATGTAACTCATGCCATGTTTGGGATGTTATCTTTTTTATTAAAAAGTCAAGAAACTAAAAAGTGTTAAAATGTGTTTGGCATGTATAAAAAAAAATTAAAAAAAAAAGTTTGAAAATCTTTGTACCAACCAAACAATTCTTGTGAGTGAGTGGATAGGTGTTTACACCTTTGGAAGGGTAAAATACAAAATTTAAGTAACAAACAAAAATATTTACATTTTCTCATACAATTAAAAAACTCATTCCTAAATACATTAACTTTTTTTGCTCTTAAAAAATTCAAAAATCCACTTAAAAAGTTAATTTCAAACACTTTTTTTTGTCAAAATAGTTAAAACTTACTTAATGTGATTTATTTATTTTATTTTTTAAAATTATTTTTAATTAATTTAAAAATAAATTTATCAATCATTGTTTAGTCTTATGCATAGCATGGGTGATATACTAGTAATAATAATAATAATAATAATAATAATAATAATAATAAGGGCAAAATCTATTTTACCACCTTTTGTTATGACTTAATAGCACTTTATCCCTTATCTTTTAAAAATAACCATATGTCCCCCATATGATTTTGAACTAAAATGCAACTGATAACACCGTTAACTATAGATGTGAAATAATTATAATACCCTCAAATATTATACTTTTTGTTATTTTCTTTATATCTCATCTCTAAACCAAATCTGAAATCCCATCAAATGAGATTGGTTACATGAATCTTGCTTTATTTATGATGTATACTATTAATTCAATTAAATCACAATTAATTATCAATTCTTAATTATTTAGTGTAATTCTTAAATTTTATGATGTATACGAAGCAGGTTCGACCCGCCAAGGGTCCAAACGGACTCCACGAAAGAAAATGCCTAGGTCAAGTTGCAGAAGGAACACTCGCGGCGGTCAAGTTACTGAGGCACTTTGCCTTAGCGCCGCTATTCCCCAATAAGGTTGGTTCAACCGCCACCTGAAGTTGCTAAGGGAAAGAAAAAGCCAAAGCAACAAAGTTGCAGAGGCAACACTTGTGACGGCCAAGTTGCAGAGGCACTTTGTCTCAACGCCGCCATTCCAAGTATACGCTGTCATTCCAAGTATTGTCGGTGTCGTCGTCATTCCAAGTATTGTCGGTTCCACCGCCATCTGGAGTTGCTGAGGGAATGAGAGAATCGAACCAACTACGTTGCAGAGGCATTATTTGCAGCACCCAAGTTACAGAGCACTTTGTCGGTGCCGTCATCTCTAATATCATTGGTTTTGCCATTTGAACTTGCCGCGGGAAATGACTGCTGCAGTAACCACAGCCGCCGCAACCAACTTGTGGAAGAAACATCCCGCCAAGGTGATAACAGGCTTTGGAAAAGCTTCCCCTCTGCAAGTAGAGGCTAATGCTTGGCGCTGATAGTAGGCCCCAAAGCATTACTAGCCTAGGGCTGATAGCAAGCCCTAAAGTTCATTACCTTGGCGCTGATAACAGGTTCCAAGACTTACTGGTTAGAGCTGATGGTAGGCGCAGAGATACCAGCTTACCGCGGCAACCCCGCGAGATGGGAGATGGCAGCCCGAGCGGAAGGGACTCCCTTTCCATTCACCCAGGTCACGAACCTACCTTAGTTGCACAGACAGAACTAAGGAAGCCCCCTTAGCCTTGGTACTAAGGCACAACATGGCCGATAACAAGTTTGGCTGTGGCCTTCACCCTGGGAAGCTGGGGAGTTTGTGGTTAGGTGGCTAAGGGTGGAGACTTCGCTAAGGTAAGCACAAACATAGTCGATAGCAAACTAGTGGAGTCTTGAGAATGCATGTACTGGCCAAGTAGAACTGAGAAGGCAAGTGCAGCAGCAGGGTCTACCGCTGCAAGTGCACTTGCTGAGGTTTGGGCTGAGAAGGCAAGTGCAGCGGCAAATAATCCCGTCGCTACTACACTTCCTGAGGCTCAAAAGGGAATTGCAGCGCCAAACACTCCCATCGCAACTACATTTGCTGAGGCTCAAAAAAGGTAGTTGCGAAGGCAAACAGATAGTACACAGTATATGCAGAGGGACACGTGGCACCTTCAGCTTGGTAGCTCAAGGCAGAATATTCCATGTGATCCTTTAGGACACACGTCCTCTCTCTATTTGGCCACTTGGTGTCCTCTTGATACCAAGGAAAAGCCTATAAATAGGACCCATTTCCCAAAGTTCAAAAGAGGAATTTTTGGGATTTGGGAGAGATGCTGCCCATTTATGCACTGCCATACATTTTTTTCTTGAGCTGCCTGCTTCACCCTCACCCAGTTGCTCACTCTCCAACTTCCTAAACAGTTACTACTGCTCATTCTTTACTCATTCCACCATTGTTGGACCATTAACATAGTTTTGCCTCTATAATCATCTTTCTAACCTCAAACCCCCCTTACATTTCTAGCGACTCCACTAGGGAGGCTACTTTGTTGATGGTTCATACTCGCAGTGGCTTACACACTTCATTGGAAAAAATGGTAGAGGACGAAGTTCAGCAACCCCCATGGTACTAAGGCTCTTCCAATGGCAGAACAGCATATGCTGAGGACCATGACCACAGTGTTGTGGTTTAGGCGGTCCAGCCACTCCAGGATACGTAGAGGGAGATCCTAGCAGCTTTGCAAACTCTCACTGAGGCTATTATGGCCATGTGTAGACACCCTCATTTTTGACCGCCCTTAAGACTTGGGCGCCACTGATTGTTTACTTGGTGATGAAAGATGTATAGTGCAAATATTCGATTTCTTCAGCAAGAGGAGTTTCAAATCCCAACTTCACACTCCTTTTTGGACCAAAACCATTTTGACAAAAATATTTTAGACCTTAAAACCCTCTCTTTCAAAATAGTTTTTTACAGAGTTCCTACGATGTTCCGACGCTCGCATTTTGTTAAATGTTGCGCTTTTCGATAAACCGAGCAAGGACAAAGTGGAACTGAATGAAAGAGAGGTGAAATCTTTCAAAAAAATTCAAAACACTTTATTTATGGGTTTGGAGTTGAAGAAAATGGAGAGAGGAGAGAAGAAAACTAGTAGAGGAGAAGTTTGGCATGAATCCGGGTAGGATCGAAACTGAGTAGTCTTCACTAAAAGAGGCATATCTTTTTGCATACTTGGAATTTTGATGTGAGGCTTCCACCATTGGAAATAATACTTCAAGGGCTTCAATTTAGGTTCAAGAATGACCTGCAAAGGAGTCCAGATGAAGGAGTTATGTCCGGTTGAAGTCGGGCCCAAAAAGCAAATTTTTCTGGCCAACCAGAGGTGGAGGTTTCTGGCCATGAATGGGATTTTCTGGCCATGTGCCGGCCATGAATGGCCTATGCCTGCCAGGTGCCATCCAATGGTGACCCATTCTGGCCAACAATGATCATGTGCCAGCCATCGATGGAAAAAGTCAGTTTCTTGCAGATATTTATTCTCCAGCTGTTACAGCTGTCCCTTTTGGGATATTTTCGACCTGGAGCTTCATTCTTCTATATATAGAGAGCCTTCTCTATGGTTTTAAAGGTTAGAACAATTTTAGAAGGAGCTTTGGAGCCTCTCTCTCTACAGTCCTCTCTATAGATTTCTCTCTCTCTAGAGCTTTTGTGCTTAAAAGCTTGCATACATCAAACTTTAACCTATCAACCCTTAATCAAAGTTGTTGATCTTTGGGCTGAGGTTGCTTGAGGCTCTCGTGGAACTCCTTAAGGTGGTTTTGACTTGGTTTTGTGCCTCAAAGTGTGCTTGGCTTAGTACAGCGACAAATACTCTCATCGCAACTACACTTATTGAGGCTCAAAAGAAAGTTACAGCGCCAAACATTCCCGTAGCAACTACACTTGTTAAGGCTTAAAAAAGATAGTTGCGAAGGCAAACATATAGTACACAGTACATGCAGAGGGACACGTGGCACCTTCAGCCTAGTGGCTTAAGGCAGAATATTCCATGTGATCCTTTAGGACACATGTCCTCTCTCTATTTGGTCACTTCGTGTCCTCTTGATATCAAGAAAAAGCCTATAAATAGGACCCATTTCCCAAAGTTCAAAAGAGGAATTTTTGGAATTTGGGGGAGATGCTGCCCATTTGTGCACTGCCATACATTTTCTTCTTGAGCTACCTGCTTCACCCTCACCCAGTTGCTCACTCTCCAACTTCCTAGACAGTTGCTACTACTCATTCTCCACTCATTCTACCATTGTTGGACCATTAACATAGTTTTGCCTCTCTAATCATCTTCCTAACCTCGAACCCCCCTTACAATCTTAAATTATAAAGAAGTAAAATGAATTTAATCCTAATCCTAATAATAATATAAGGCCACCATACCACAGTGATTAGACGAGGCACGCAGACTATACGGGTTACTCTAATATTTAAGTTTAAAAAATGGAAAGATGTTTCTCTCATAAAAATAAATGAAATAAATAATTAAATATATAATAGAATTATGAAGAGAATCAAAAGAGATAAATTATGCAATGGAATAAAATTAAATAAAATGAATTAATTTTATTACAGTATCATATTTTTTTATTAGGATGAAAAAAAAAAGTAATTATCTTTTATTGTTAGATAAAAAAGAAAAATAAATTTAAAAAGCCTAAGGGTATAAGATTGTCACGACCCAAACCCGCCCCTATGGGTTTAGCACCGTAACCGGCCAGTAATCCGTGATTACCGAAAGCCTGCTTAACAATAAAGACAGTGATACAGAGTACAGGGGCTGGCGGAAGCCAAAACAGTAATAAAAGATGTCCAATGAACTGTGACAGTCTGTATGCAAAAAGACTTTTCTGTAACATATTCACATTCATAGGGAAAACATATATACACCATATGTATAACATTCAGGTTAGGGACCAAATCCCTAATTAGCACAGTACAGTACAAGTCTTATACAGTATTACAGAACAGAAGCAAAAAGGTGAACTGAGACACCCCGAAAAGCCCTGGCTTGGACTGACATGGAACCTCGAAGTGAGGCGCGATGGTTGGCTTGACAAAAAGGGAGCTAACCCAACGCTCTTAACTCCGATTCGGTGCCTGGACACCTACATATAAATATAAACAGTGAGCTAAAGTCCAGTGAATAACAAATGCGTAAAGAGGTTAAGAATGAATGCCCCTTTCAGTAACAAATCAGTCATATCAGTTATATGTGGTACATCCAATAACAAACAGTACAGTAGGTCTTAACATACCGAACAGTCAGTTGATGGCCATCATAACAGTAAACAGTAGTGGTTCCAACATGGGAACCGACAGAGATTTCTGTGATAGAGTAGTAATAGTACAGTAACAGTAAATTGCTATAGATGCCACGAATACAGTTCACAAATAGGACAAACATTCATTCAGTAGAAATATCATTTCAGAAAGCAGTACAATTGTTCATTCAGAAAATATTCATGATTGAACATATCTTTACAACATCGTTACTCATAGAGTACTGGGCTACAAATAGGCTAGTGAGCGTCATCGGATACCAACCCTACACAGTTACAGAATGAACACACACTAAGTTACACACTTGGGAATCAATGACTTAGTCTCTATATTGACTTGGTACGATTCTACATCAATATCCTCATTAAGATGCCTTAAACTAGGCCTAGGAATGCCTAGGATGAAATGAGGATGCAAAGATGTACTTTAAAACACTTTTCAAAATTTTCAGAAATAGGGGTCTTGCTCGAGTGTGGCTTTCTTCACTCGAGCGAGCTTGTCAAAATAGTGGGGTTGCTCGAGCGTGGACTTCCTCGCTCGAGCGGTCTGTAAAAATGCAAAAAGTGCTGGATGTTGAAAATCTCCGCTCGACGCTCGCTCGACGCACGCTCGAGCGTGAGACACAATCCTCGCTCGAGCGTAGGTTCTCTCGCTCGAGCGTGCATCTGCGTGCACCAAAAACCTGAAAGCTTGCAATCTACGCTCGAGCCAGCATCCCTTCGCTCGAGCGGAGCTCTGAACAAAAGATGGTCGCTCGAGCGTGGAAGCCAAATTCTAGAATTTCCAGATTTGCCTTCAAAGCTCAAACCAAGCATTCAACACCTTAAAACTCACCCTTTTGGGCCCATTTTCTGGAAAACACTTGAAAACCAACAATATAACATGTTTTGTAAATCAATTGATAAAATCAAGGCCCAAAAGTGAGACAATTGAATACAATTTCAACCCAAATGTCAAGTACAAAACATGAACACAACATGCAAGATCTCCTTTAAATTCCAACACTTCAAATCAAGATTAAATTGGCAATTTGATGGAAAAACATGATGAATTCATGAACTATAACCCAAATATGGACATGCATGTGAGGATTCTATGAAAACAACCTCAAAATTCAAGAATGTAAACATGCATGCATGGACTCACTCTCAAATTCAACTCTTTACTTTAATTCTTGACTTAGATCACCAAATTTCCATGAATCATGCAAGAC
The DNA here is from genome assembly GCA_030407325.1 of Camellia japonica. Lineage (NCBI taxonomy): Eukaryota > Viridiplantae > Streptophyta > Magnoliopsida > Ericales > Theaceae > Camellia > Camellia japonica. The sequence goes on from JAPPVO010000036.1 coordinate 829,674, forward strand.
ACAACTTCAATTTCACAATTGAGAGGATGGGTTCCTTACCTAGGTCTTGAATTCAAAGTGTGGAAGCTCAAATATGCAAATGCTCTTCAATTCTCCTAATTCTCCAAGCAAATTTTGATGAACTCAAGTTTTCTCCTCTCTCTCTTTCTCCTTTTTTGGTTTTGGCTTAGGAAGATGGATGAAAATGATGCCAACACATAACATGGAGAGTAAACAATGGCGTAGGATTGTCCACTAAGTGGCAATTTCGTAAATAACTTGAACTAATGCGATTTAGCTTTATTTAATCTAATTTAATCATACCAAATCAAATTTCAATTAAATCTACCATAAAATCACATAAATTCTAATTAACATATAACACTAATCAATTTCAGATTCGGCCGCCGATGAGGTCTTCAATTTGCAGTTCAAAACTTAAACATGAACAATCAATCAATTGATAAACAAATAGAAATGCAATCAAACAACATACTCATGCAATCAGTTTAGGATTTCATCCTAATCAGTTACTTATCATGTTCAGTCACAGTTTAGCAGTAATCAGAGGTGAGGGTTGTCACAAAGATGAAATTTCTTAGGTGGCAAATTGAATAAAAGTGGTGCTATTAACACTCTATCTATTATTTTAGACCCCCATTTCTTTAGACCCCCACTTATAAATTTTGAAACCCTTAAAATTTATTTTCTCCTTGTCACGCCCCAAACTCGCCCCTAAAAGTTTGGGCATGACCTATTCAGAACTGGACACTTAACCTGATATACAAAATATATGGGGCTTGAACGGAAGCATTTACCAACATAAAGTAATATAAATAAAAGAATTAAATCCATTGAGCGACCACTATCATGCCAGGATCACAAACAGAACATAAGGCGGATAAACATACAGTGACGTGCATCAGAGAATTTAGCTATGTACATATATATATACAGACCCAGCCCTCAAGATTGGGCGTATAACAAAACATTGAAAGGTAAAGGGATTATATACACTTCAACCTTAAACAGACAATCAGGGTACAAAACCAAAAGCTTAGCAAAACCCCATAAAATGAACTGCCTTCATATAAGTGCCTGGACCCTCTGAGGTTGACAAAAGAGGAATGGATGCCATGGGTTAAGACTGACCTCCAAGTGGAGTGCCTACAGAAACAAACATAACATAAAGTGAGTCAAGCTCAGTGAATAGTAATACGTAACAATTTAGCATTTTAACTTGAATTACAATGTACATGTATAAGGGCAGAGGACATATAGTTAACTTTATTCTGTAATTATTTTCAGAATGGCCTTAGGCCTAAACTCAACAGAATGGCTTTAAGTTCTTGAATAGAGTGGCATTAAGCCCTTAAACAGAATGGCATTAAGCCCTTTTCATGCATGTATGAACTTAAGAGGTGGCTCGCATGGATTCTAGAGGTGACTCGCCTAGCAGCACTTAGTTCCGTACAGCACTTTGTTTCATACTAACAAATCATACAAATGGCCATAGGCCCAGATGTCACATATTGGCCATAGGCCTCACATAGGTCACAGAACGACCATAGTCTCATAACTTTCACAGGACGGCCATAGGCCTCATAACTTTCACAGAACGGCCATAGGCCTCATAACTTTTGCAAAACAGCCATAGGCCTCAGTTCACATATGTATGGACTCAAGAGGTGGCTCATACGGATTCTAGAGGTGACTCACACTATAGCACTTAGTTCCGTACAACACTTTGTTCCATACCAGAAATCATCAGAGCAGACTATTCAGAGTTATACAGAGTTTCAAGGTCATATGAAAGTACACACATTCTATCCATCACTTACATGAGTTAACATAGTTAATTTAAGTTTAACAGAACGTAGCTGAGAATTATTAGCAAAAGGTAAGCACATTTACAGATTGAACGATTCCAAAGATACGTAGATACCGTAGTTCCATAATGCACATACGTTCCATTTGTTCGTCATGAATCAATATAGCTATCTTGCAGATAACAGAATGTTAGTATTCATTATCAACAGTAAACAAAACATATCGTTCAATAATGCTTTTAGATTTTCCCATGGTTTATCGTAAGTTGACATAGTTGTCCCATAATAACGGAACAATAATGTTAACAATGAACAGAAAGTAAATGCATCATTTCATTGATAGGGGTAGAACCATTCACAATTTCTTCCCGTCAACCAATTCTACAAGATTAATAGTTCGTATGCATAAGTTCACATCAGTACCTAATGAACATAAATATTGACATAATTACCTGAAGTGCACAGCATTAATAGCCAGAACTATTTACGGTAAGTAAATGTACGATTGTTGTACTACTACTCACAGTGCTATAACGGAGCGCTTGTCCCTCCCGGGTTATGACCTACACATATGCACAACTTATACATTAGTCCTTTTTCTTTCTTAATTCATTTCCTGCTTCATTTTACTTCGAATGAATTTATAGGCATCTGAAGGACATCAAACACAAATTTCAAAAATACCAGAGGGTGAAGCACGTAAAACGGAGCAGACAAAATTTTACAGCATGGGTCGCACGTACAGCTGTGAGCCCCGCACGTGCAGCAAGGCTTCCCGTACGTGCGGCCATGACCCCCGCACGTGCGGCGATTCTGCACAGTGTGCAGTTCGAAATTCCAGCAAAACTCCATTTTTGGTGAGTATCCTTGAGGCCCAATATAGATCCATTAATTGCTAAAATAAGGTTTAATAATCATGTAAAGGGGACTCACAAACACATATTAATCTAACTATAATTTAGATCATTAACCTTAAACTCACAAACATATTCAATTCCAAAGTATTTCCATCACCCACATAAGCACACACACCCACACCCACACACACATATATATATCACCACCTATTCACATAAATAAATTCAAGCTTAAAGATTGAAAAATTAGAATATATAACTTCTTGCTAGATAACTCAAGTTGAATCAAAATAAATAAATGATAAAATTATCATACTAACCATCCAACACACACATACAAGAATTCCTTCACAACTCTACATCATACAACATCAAGGAATTCCCATCCATTTTCAAGAGAGGAGTTAATTGAGGTAAAATCTACATACCTTGAGCTTTAAAGTTTCTATAAACCCTTTTTTAAAATTTCCAATTTCTTCCTAGAAGGATTTTTTTTTCCTCTTCCTCCCTAATTCTCCTTCCTAACCCTCTTGAGAAGATATTTGAGTTCCAAGATTCTAAGTCAAATGTCTAGGGAACAAGTATATATAAAGTGAATAAGGACGGAATTTAATCAGTTTAATCATTCCAAATCAAATTTTCACAAAAATGCTTATTATGACTTAAAAATTATGCTGATCTCAATTGTCAAATCAATTCCAAATTATTAAGCCTCTAAGGCTCTCAATTTCTGATCCAAACATTTTAATTGTGACAGATATGTTTTCTTATTAAACAGATATGGATCTATAATCATAGGGTTCACTTAATTAAACTTAATTTCTCATGAAATTTCACAATAAGCATTTAAATACGCAGAATAAAGGGACTGAAAGTATATTAGAAAACATGTACGAGGGTTGGGTTATTACACTCCTCCTACATAATACCAAAATTATCCTTGTAAGAACATTCCACCCATTCAATTGAATGCACACCCCCTCCCCCCACACCTCACACCCCAAAAAAATTTCTCTTCTAAAACCCTTAACAAAACCCATGAAAAAGAATAAGAGCCAAGTGTGATTGTTGTCTTTGCCGCTTCATTCTTTTCTTCGGTTTAATCATTATTACAGTTGGTATGCTCTCTCTCTCTCTCTCTCTCTCTCTCTCTCCCGCCTCATCCTTTTTTTCGGTGATTAATGTTTGGTAACTTGTTTCCGAACAAATAATAAATGTTCGATTACTGGTTCCCGAACAAATAAACAATGTTCGGCATTGTGTTCCCAAATTTCGGTCATATGTTCGGGAGTTCAGTCCTGTAAAATTGACGAACATATTTTATTATTTTTGTCATTTTTTGTAAAAAACTTACCCTTACAAGGCCAATCTCCTCTAAGCTAAAAACACCATTAAAGTTATGAACCTTCTCTGAACTTTTATTGTTGTACTCTTCTCGTCTCATGGAGTTGTGGTTACTGAAAAAACTTTTACTCATTATCATTGCCAGAGAAGTGTAGGTAATCAAATGAGTGGTGCTACATGCACCAATTAGTGTACTAACTAGTGTACCAACACTAGTTATGACATTATTATTGACCCTACTCATTATTAAAATTAAAAATACCTAAAATATCTTAAATTATGCCACATTATCAATTGGTATACTAGTTAGTGCACTAATTGGTGCATATAGCATTAGTCTAATCAAATGCTTGCTACTGTTACCGTCGGAATATTGCCGCCAAAAGATTTTCAAGGTTTTGAGGGTGGGTAAGTTTCGAAAGTGGGATTTGGGTAAGATAGATGGGTGCTGATGGAGGTGAGTGCTCTTATAAACCGTAATTCATGATATAATGGGTGTGTGGGTTTAATTGTGGGATGGGGTGTCCCGAAATTAATGATGTCCTTTTTAGTAATTTTATTTGAGTGGGATTGAGATGGAGAAGACTGGACCGTCACAACGCTAGGAATGTCGGCAAGGAGATCCTCGGCAACAACTGACTTTCAATCTATTTCCTCGGCAGTCACAGCAACAGTAACACTGGTGCCGAAATTGATGGCAAGAAGAGCAATGAGAGGATTGGCAGGATCGTAAGCCGATGCCTCTGAATCTCAGCGCCTTCCGCGACACGTTCTGCTGGCAAGAATGTTGGGAGGTCGGTGACAAGGGGTGTAAATCTGGCCTGGCCTATCCCGTCCCAACCTATGTTGGGCCTTGCAGGCTCCCGCCAAAATTCAGGCCGGGCAAGGCAGCCCACGTGTCAAAAAATTAGGCTCATGCCTAAGCCCAGGGGTATTCAGGCCAGTGAGCTAGCTTGGTGGGCCTGGGCTTGGCCTCAGGCCGGGCTTGGTCGGGCTTCAAAATGATGGCCCAGGCCCAAGCCCAAGGGCTCGGACTGGACTCGAGCCAGGTCCACCACGGGCCACAAGCGGGCTTCAGGCCTCCCACAGGCTACAGGCTATTTTTACACTCCTAACGACGGCGTTGCAGCTGTGATGAAAGAATGAGTTAAACTGAAGCGGAAATGAATAGTCGGTCCATTGGGTCAGACAATGCAGCTTGATCTTGCCTGGGCGAAGAAATGACTGGTTGAGTGGATGCTGATGTCTTACTCATTCTAGGGAAATTGAGAAGTGGGGACCGGTAGGTCGGCACGTAATTCAGTAGAATGGGGGCTTTGAGGCTTTCTATGAGCAGGTCCAAAAGCCTTTTCAAATCTCGGCTCGAGATATAGGACTACCGAAATGACTTACTCGATTGAGGAAGAGTTGTAAAAGCCGGACAAAAACATTAGCACAGATAAAAGAAATAAGTTACCAAGTGTTAAACAGAAACAGAACTATGAGATGATTAATTTCTTACCCTCGTCTTTTCTAAAGACTCCTCGGCGCAGAGGGTAGAGATGAAGATCGTCATCTGGTGTGAATTCCTAGTTTCTCGAGACAATCAAGTAGTCATCCCCAACGCCTTTGTTGTTGTTAGGAAGGTTGGCTATTAGTTTGTACTTAGTGGATCTGGGCTTAAAGTAGTAAGTGTAGCCGCTCTTAGATTTGAAGCCACACATGGTATAGCAGTACTGAAGATCAGACAGAGTTATCCTAGCTTTTTCTCGACGTGCCAGCTCAGCAACACCGTTGATGACCCTAAAGGTGTTGACTGCTAGCTGCATGGGGTTAAGTTTGTAAAAATGGATAACTTCCCTAAAGAAGATATCGAAAGGGAATCTGACTCCACCCTCAATGATAGACACTATGGAGAAAGGCATATAATTCTCTCATTGCATCATAGAGTCCTCATTCCCAGCTAACCTTAGTTGAACATCGGCGGGGATAAAGAACTCCTGGCAGAAATATTGTAGTTTGGTTAGGGAGTCTACCCTTTATTTGAACATCCTCATTACTTCGGCTTAGAGTATTTGGTACTAGACTTTAAGGAAAGGTGACTAGTGTGGGTTTGAAGACCTCGGCTAGACCCAGATGACACAAGGGCGAGAATTTTGGTTGCCTAGGGAGAATTGTGTTTCAATTTTCCTAAGGCAATAATGTTCTAAATCAAATCCCAAGCCTAAAACTATGAAGATAAACGAGGTGCAAGGGCAAGAATCTGGAAACAACCAAAAAAAAATATAAGAAAAATATGATTCAGAATCAAGAAGTGCAATCAAAGGCATTGAAAAATTTGTGAGCATCAATTCGTGACATCTAACGATTGAGTACAAGGCAATGTGCAAGAAACGTAAATAAAATAGAGCACAAGAACATGAAAACAAGAACAACAAGAACATTGAAAGAAATCAAAGCCTAAGCATATGGAATAACGAAACTTGAATATGCAGATACAAATTCAATGGCAACGCAAGTACAGGAATTGATGTAATATAAAGCATATAGCAAATTCAAAAGAGAAATTTACTGAAGAATAGTAAAGAAAGAAAATGAAAAAAGAAGAAATCGATGACTTACAGTGTGAAAAAAAAGAAACGAACGTCAGGATGGAGTTCGCCGGAGTCAGACACTGTAGATGATTAGAATCAGATGATGAAGAGTTCGCCGGCAGTAACTGATGGAGCAGTTATAGAGCTTGAAAACATGAAAATGGCAGTTTCGTAAAGAGGGAAAATTTGAGAAAAAAGAAAATGTATTTGCAGAAGTGAAAAAACAAAGAGATAAGGGAAAAGTTTTGTCAAAAACTAAAAAGGCAGCAAAGTGGAATGAAGTGCCTTGGACGACGTGTCTGTTAGGCGACGTGGGCAGAAGCGACACAACTTGATAGCGCATACTTGGTACGGACAAGTAAGAATGGGACATGTGGAAGAAGCGGTTGAAATGATGGTGCGTGACAGTTCATGCGCAGTTGAAAACTCTTGAAATTCTTGAAATAATAAGGCAATATCCTCGGCCAGAGGAGTGGTCTCAGATGAGATGCTTAAAGAACTTGGTTCTTAGTTCTTGATTCTTGATAAAGTGGGCAACTGAGTCCTAGTTACTTGAAGCCGACGAGTTATGATCTCGGTCGGAGTAGTATTTGCGTGTTGAACTGATATATTGGGTGGACAAACTATGTAGGTTCCATCACCTCAGGTTACCGAGGTAATAGAACCTAGGGCCAGTTGTGGGAGAGTATTTTGAGAATAATGCCATGTGGCGAAGATAGCCCTGATATGTCGGCTAAGGTGTCACGTGATTAAGTCATGTAGCCGAGGTGATCACGACATTGCCAAGATGTTCTGCGATAATGCCGGAATCCCGAGATATTTGAATAAGGGACAAGAATCCTAGAACAGAGGCTCTTAGTCTGAATAAGGATAAGGCTTATGAAGAGTTTATCTCTATCTAGTCGAGAGTTCAAGATGAGCATTGAGCTTGAGTCCAATGAAGTGAGGCTTCTAAGGAACTAGATCACTGCTGGTTATAAAAGTGAGGCACCCTCTCGTGGGTCTGAGGTAAGTTTTTGACTGGTGAGTTTAAGTATTGTTTTGATATCTATGAGAAATAAAAATTACTGATTTGATCGTCAGAGTGCACCGGATGGACGAACCACCACGGTATTCTCATTTTCTTGGCAAGTTGTTAGTTCAATCTATTTTGCCGGCGCTCTCCAGCTAAGTTCCCTATTTGGTTATATGGTTAGAAATCAACACCCACATCTTCCTTTATTAATTTGATGAGTAGGATTAGAAGTTTAATTAGGCACTAATCTTAATTAGGCTGTAATTAATTCTAGGTTTAGGCTAATCAATCTCACTCAACTAAATTAAATTAAATATAATCATACATTTATTGTAATAATAAAAAAAAAGTTAAAAATTGAAGGGTCCAAAATAATTAATGGAGTACTAATAACGACACTCTTGAATAATGATATTTGACAATTCTAACCACTTCAGTTAAATTCTTATTTTGCTACTTAATATTTGATTTTGCCCTATTAATATTGAATCTATACTATATATTAAGCAAAAGGGGGTTTTTAACCCCAAGTTTTGTGGGGACTCCAATCTCCCAATCTAAATTTTCTGATTTTTTGATTTAAAAAAAAAAAATCTTAGCATTTATTAACTTCTCTCAACTCCCAAGTGTTATCCTCATAATAACACTTTAATGCTTTAAGAACAAGCATAAATTTTTTTTTAAAAATCCAACACATATGAATTCCTTGAAAAGTCCCAACACATATGATTATTATCCTTCATAATAACACTTTAATGTATTAAGAACATGCATAAAAAAAATTTCTTGAAAACTCCAACACATATGATTATTATCAAAATATTAAACTTTAATATAATATAATAAAAAAAAGACATTTATTTCCTTGAAAAGTCCAACACATATGATTATTATCAAAATATTAAATTTTAATATAATATAAAAAAGGAAAAAAAGAAGACATTTAAAATAAAATAAAAAAACATTTAAAAATCACAATCTATCTATACTATATATTAAGCAAAATGAGGTTTTTAACCTCCAAGGCCTGTGAGAGCTCCAATATCCCAATCTGAATTTTCTAAATTTTTTATTTTTTTTTAAAAAAAATCTCAGCATTTATTGATTTGATCAAACTCCCCTGATCAGCATTTATTAACTTTTTTCAATCCACATATTTTTCCACATTCCTACATTTATTGATTTGGTCAAAATCCCCTGATCAGCATTTAAAATCCCCTCAAACAAATAATTATAGATATAACCCGTACATAGTTACTACAGTGCCCTTTTCAACTTCTTCCATACACTATGGTTAGTGATAAGATTGTTAAATTATTTTTATAAAAAATCTTAGAAAACATAATTCACATTTAAAAAAAAATCTAAAACAAATAGAAATATTTATAATTATTCCGTGCATAGCACAGGTGATAAATAATTCACATATATAGATAATTGTAAACACAATCTGTGCATGGAAGCTCCAATCTCCCAATCTGAATTTTCTAAATTTTTTATTCAAAAAAAAAAAAACTCAGCATTTATTGATTTGGTCAAAATCCCCTGATCAGCATTTATTAACTTTTTCCAATCCACATGTCTTTCCACATGGCTGCATTTATTGATTTGGTCAAAATTTACTGATTAACATTTAAAATCCCCTCATACAAATAATTATAAATACAACCCGTGCATAATTATTACAGTACCATTTTCAACTTCTCACATACACTATAGTTAGTGATAAGATTGTTAAATTATTTTTATAAAAAATCTTAAAAAATATAATTTATATATTAAAAAAAATCTAAAATAAATATAAATATCTATAATTATCCCGTGCATAGTACGATTGATAGGGTAGTTTGACATATGAAGAAATCTCATTTACGCAAGTAACCTTTGATAATGAATTATTCAAGTTAAGTATGACGTGTATGAAGTTTTTTTTATTTGTTTGTTTGTTTTTTTTTTTTTTTTTGGGAAGTATAATGCTAGATTTACTTAATTTTTTACTTATTATTTTATTCTCTATTTTACATGGGGTGTGAGGCTCACAAAATGTGATGATGTGAGTCTCACACCCCACATGAAAAGGGGGACAAATAGTAGATAAAAAATTAAATTCATCTAGTGTTACTCTTTTTATTATTATTATTATGTACAATTGACATTAAGGGCCCGTTTGAAAAGTTTTTTTTTTTTTTTGACTTTTTAGCTAAAATATGAAATGTAAAAAATTAATATTTGAGAAAAAATTTTAGTATTTTACGAAAAATTATGCAGAAGTAGAGTGAAGGGAAGAAGTCTTTGGCTGTTTTGCATGAATTGAATTTTTTTTAACTTTTTTATTTTTTTAATAATTTTTTAATTTTTTTTTACTAAAATAACTATTTGTCAAACCACCTCTAAGTGAGCCTTTTTTATTATTTTAATTTAGAATATAGAATAAAATTTTAAAAAGATTTATAAAAAAAAATAATCAAAAGAAGTAGCAATTGCAGTAAATCATAATTTATAACAGATATATATATACACAAAGTATAATTTCGATTAAAAAAACCAAAGTTTAAGAAAAGTGATAATTATAAACAATTTGAGAAAAGTAGAATGGTAGAAAGGTAGTTATTCAACCAAAATAAAATATAAAAATATAAAATATAAAAAAAAAAAGACAAAATAAAAAAAAAAATAAAAACAAAAGGTGATGCACCTCCTCAACTTGTGAAGTTAATACAAATATCAAACCAACATTGGCACAACTAGGGTAAAAGTTAATTTTAAATTTTTTTTTAAAAAAAAATATGTAAAAAAATAAAGAAGTGATATGACTTAAAAAAATTAAAAATTTAAAAAATTGACTTTTAACCTAATTGTCAAAATAAACTTAAAAAAAGAAAATAAAAAAAAAAGAAAAAAAGAAAAGAAGAAGTTAAAAAACAAGACAGCACCATCTCCAACCCTGTCATGAGATTTGTCAAATTTAAATTTCATAAAACAGGCTATCTTTTGGGTTCTAATCGTAGCATTAAACCTGTATTAAATGAGAGAAAAACAGAAAATTATATTAAATTAAGAGAATGTTTAGGTGCCGTTTGGTAACACTTACGTTTTCAGTTTTCTGTTTATATTTACAAAAATTTTAAAAATTCAAATAAAAACTTGTTTGGTAAAATTTTTGATTTATAAATCAGTGGTCTCAGTTTATAAATTTGGTCAAAAAATAAAAACACAAAAAATGTGTTTCCATTTTGAGTTTTCAGTTTTTTTTTTTTTTTTTTTTTTTTTTACCACCCAACACTAACCACCACCCGCCACCATTTTCCACCACCGTCTTCCGCCACCACCACCCACCCGCCACACCACCACCACCTGCCACCACTACTCACCACCCACCAGCCACCACCACTCACCTGCCACCCACTCGCCACCACCACTCACCCCTCGCCACCACTACCACCACCCACCTGTCATCCACCCGCCACCACCCACCACCCCTACCACCACTCGCCACCTACTTGCCACCACCACTCACCACCACTTGCCATCACTATCTACCACCTGCCACCCACCATCACCACCAGCTACTTGTAACCCACCCGCCACCACCACCCACTAACCCACCACACCACCACCATCATCCACCCACCGCACCCCACCTCCACCACCACACACCACACCACCTACTCGCTACCCACCCCACCCGCCACTGTCACCCACCCCCCACCACCACACCACCACCCGTACCACCACCTACCACCCGCCATCCCGCACCCCACTGCCACTACCACCCACCACCGACCACCACCACACCACCTCCACAACCACCCACTCGCTACCACCTACCATCCGCCACCGTCACCCACCACCCACCCATCATCACCACCCCCACCACCAGCCATCCGTCACTCACCTGCAACCACCACCACCACCACCCACTCGCTACCACCCACCACCCGCCACCGTCACCTATCCAACCAACCACCACACACGCCACCTACCCGACCCCACCACCCACCACCATCCGCCACCCACCTGCCACCACACCGCCAACCCACCTGCCACCAACCACCGCCGCCACCCGCCACCACCAACTCGCTACCACTCGCCACGTCAACCCACCACCCACCCACCCACCACCACCCCCGCCACCACCCGCCATCCGCACCCACCTGCTCCCACCACCCGCCACTGCACACCACCACCACCCACTCACTACCATCCACCACCCGTCACCGTACCCCCACCACCACCCATCACCACCACCCACCCGCCACCACCCACCACCCACCACCACCAGCTACCCACCACCACCGTCACCACTTTTTCCCCACTGTCTTTCGCCGCCACTTGCCATTTCTCACTTTTTTTTAATATTTTTAAAATTTTCTAAACATTTTGTCAATTATCAAACACATTTGTAGTTTATATTTTTCTAAAAATAAACAAAAACCAGTTTATAAAATTTTTATAAATATAAACTGAAAACGTAAACGTTACCAAACACATAACCTTCATCAAATTATGCAATTGATCATTCGTGAATGATTGGGTGAATGACTTATCGGTCAATTGAATAGACGATCGAATTGGAGAAGATTTTGTAAAAATTTACTTTAAGCCGAATGACTGGCCAAATTTAATTAAATAATTAAAACACATCGTATCAGATTAAAAATTTGATAAATTGTTGATAGTATACAGATAATTATTTGTTAGAGATACTCCTAATAGTATACAGATAATTACAGTGGGTCCCCGATCCCCCATATCCTACGAGCGAAAAGTAAACATAGGATAGGATTTGAAAGAAAATAGATTAATGAAGGAAGGGGATAGTAAAGAAATCGCTGCGTTGTCCAAACAAGGATGGAAGGAAGGCAATCCACGTATGCGTCGCCTTTAGTTGTAACTAGCAGTTAACCGTACAGTGCCCGTATTGTTATTTTTTTTTTAATATTTAATAACATAATGTGTGTTATAAAATAATCAAAATTAAAATTTGATTTTAATTATTTATTTTGATAATATTGACGCTATTATTTTATAAAATTATTACATGAATACTTATATATATTAAATTTAGTTAAATTATTTGTACATTTTGATAATTTTAATTCTATCATATTATAAAAATGTAATTATCATATAATAATTTTGTATGATATATATTAAATTATAAAATAGTAAAATAAATACTCATTTTGATATTAAAAATAATAATTAAATTAAAAGAAGAATTAGTAACATAAAATTAAAAGTAATTCTAACTATTTAATTTTCTTTTATATTCATTTAGAAAATAAAAATTATATAAATTTATTTAAAAAATTAAATATTGAATTGACCTATCATATAATGATTCTATATAATATATATTAAATTATAAGATTATAAAATAAATACTCTTAATTAAATTAAAATATCAACTATATAAAAGAAATTTAACAACGACCAACCAAGAAATAATCACATAATAATATCTAAACCCAAAAACAAAAAATAATGAAAACATGCAAATAATAAATACATCTCAATGTGCAAAATGATTAATCATCTATAATATGGTGCCAAAATATAAAAGAACTTATTGCTCAACAATTGAAAAAGTAACTAAAGCACAATCCAAACTTTAGAACTTTCTTGAAAGTATCATTATTGTGCAGGTTTTTTCTCCTATGAGTTGTGATTATATAAAATAATATAATAAATGAAATATAATTTCATATATAGAATCACTATAAAATTTAAACGATAAATCTATAATATAGAATTGGTATTGGGTTGAGAATAATACACGAAAAAATAAGAATAAAAAAAAAAGATAATTTAGCATTAAAAAAAAATCCTAATGCTCTTGAAAGAATTAAGAATAAAAATGCGAAACGAAGAATTGGTATTGAATTTGTGGATTATCTTAATTTACAATGAAAAATATATAGAAAAGAAATATTTGTAAAATTGTGTCCATATAAAATAGGTAAAGTTAGTATAATTTAAATTAAGTTTGGATTTGTGTAAAACTTTATGTGTAATTAAGAAAATACATACTGATATGACTCTCTTTAAAAAAAGTAAACCCTTATAATGTGTCATATAAGCATGGAAAAAACATTAGTGTGTTTGATTTCAGTTTTTGAAATTCAATTTTTAAAAAATGAGTATTTTTTTTTCGTATTTTTTTGTTTTTAATGAATATTTTTTAATCTTTATGCAATTTTTTTTACTTTTTTAGATGTACCTTACTTAGATACATCTAAATAATAAAATTATTTGTGAAAAAATATTTTAAAACATTAATAAATACACAAAATACAAAAAAAAAAATGTATTGAATTTTAGTATTTTTTTTATATTTTTGGTATTTAGTAAATTTTTTTTAAAAAATTCACAAATATTATATTTTCTAAGTGTATTTATGTTAGGTGTGTCTAAAAATTTTTTAAAAAAATGTTTAAAATATTTAAAAAATTCAATGAAAATAAAAAAAATACGAAAAACGAAAAAGTATTGAAAAGTGAATTCTGAAAACTGGAAAGAAATAGAGTGAATACTTTTGGTAATATATATGATTTATGTATCCTAATCTCCCCTCTGTTTAATTATTCAAATTTAAAAATTAGATTCAATTTTTAAGTTTAATGACATGAAAATTAATTAAGATATTTAAAGCAATATATATTTTTTTCATAATTTTTCTAATTATTAACTAATCATATTATTTACATATCATTAAATTAAAAAAATTAATCTAAAAAATAGACTTACAGTTGTGATTCGGAGCTCGAATGAGCTGCCCTCGTTTTCGTCTTTTTTTTTTTTTTTTTTTTTTTTTTTTTTTTTTTTTTTTTTCAGAAGAGAGGAGGAACAAAATCAAAGGAGGAGGAGGAAGGAGGGGAGGGGAGGGGGCCCAATTATTAGGGCTGGAGGCGGAGGCGGGGGGCTGGAGGCACGATCGGGCGGGCGGAGGCGACGATCTACGGGCTGCGACGGCGGCACGGAGGCGACGAATGAGCTGCGACAAGGACGGCGGGCGGAGGCGGCAGAGGCGACGAGCTCCTCTTCCCTCTCTTCTCTTTCTCTCCCTCTCCCTCTCCCTCTCCCTCCTCTGCAACTCAGAGGTCGAAAATGGAGGTCGAAAATGGCAGAAAAAAAAAAAAAGCCTAATGCCCAAAACGGCGTCGTTTTGGGCATCAGGGGCATTCGGGGCACGAAAATTTCGTGGCACAAATCTTTATTCATAGACTTATATATCATTTTCCTATTTAAAATTGAGTGGTGTTTTGAAAATTTGATAAAAAATTGGTCAGGAACAAAAATGGAGTATTATACTTGTCATCATCATCATCATCATCCTCTACTTAATCAAATCGTCATTATCCTTATTTTGGTGGAGGTAGGATTTATAATATTGTATTAAGTAATTGAGGGACGACATTTGAAACATATTTTTGGAAAAAAAATTTTAAAAGTATATTTGGTTACAATTTTCTCAAAAAGTTTTTAAAATTACTTCTCTTTGTATTACACATCAATCAATAATTTTTTTTTCTTTCTCTCTCATTTTCAATCACTTTTTCTCTTATACATATTTACTTAACTACAACAAAATATCAAATCATCTAAACTCCCAAACTCTAAAACTATTTTTAAAATATACAACTAAGCAAAAAAAAAAAAAATTCACTCTCTTCCCAAATTCTTTTAAAAAAAATTATCTCAAAATACAAACTATAAATTAAAAAAGTCAAAAAGTTATTAAAAAAGTTAAAAAAATCTATACTATTCAAAAATAGCTTGTGGAGGAAGCCACTAGGACAAAATTATTATTTTTTCTTTCGAATTCAACTACCCAAAAAATCAAAAAGTCAAAAGGGTAAAATGGTCAATTTGATTTTATTACAATATTTTATTACATATCTTTTTCGTAAAAAGTCAAAAAAATATTCCAAAAAAATATTTTTTTGGTCTAATTTTTTAATCAAAAAGTTAAAAAAATGTACTTATATAACACATTCCAAACAATTAGTGAGAAACTCCGTCACGTTACACCCAAAAACACTAAATAATTTTTCAAGACAGAGACATGAATCACGCCTTTGATTTGACACTATCCCAACCCAACCGTATATCACCATCATCTTGTGTCTCTCCCTCTAACTTTCCATGCTCTGCAATGTACAATAACTCGTTTTTCCCTGTGCATTCACAATTAAGGTCAAGTTTGGTATCCTCAAAAAAATTTAAAAAGTCAAAAAATCACTATCTTATTTAAGTCACATCATCTTATTTAAGTCACATCACCTCTCTAACACATCACTTCAAACCCAACCCAAATCCAACCCATATTTCATAAAAAGTCAAAAAGTACACTTATTTAGTCTTCCCAAACTTGGCCTTATCTTCGTTTTGAAAGTGGATTGATTTTTTTATTATTTTAATTTAGGGATAAAAAATATCGTTTGAAAAGGTTTTTGATTTTTTTAATTTTTTAAAATTTTTTATGAGAGAAAAAAGTAATGATTATGAATTAAATATGATATTTTATCTTATTAGACTAAAATAACCTATTTTATCTTACATGAATATTTTAGCCACAACCTATCTTTCCAAACAAAATCAGTCAGACGAGGGTAACTCCTGCATCAAATAGGAAAAATTACCATTCACTGGAATTTTCTAAAAAGTATTACACAATAATTTATAAAAAAAAAATTATGATTTTAATTACTAATATTTATTAATTTTTTAAATTATTTTTTATAACAACCACTGCTCTCTGATTTGCCTAATAACTTATTGTAAACTAAAATTATTATGTGAGTATGTTTTTGTCTCTTTTATTAATAATTCATAATCCACACACTATTTAAAACAATTATATGTTTTTTACTATTCACAATGTATGCATTTGTCTATTAATGTTATGTTTGGTGGATTGAAATGAAACTATTCACTTATCAGGTGGATAATAATTTTATTTGTAATATATTTTACATTATTATTTTAATGAATCAAGCACATAAATAAAAGAGAAATTTGTTGAAAAGTACAAATTAAAAAAAGTATAAGGTATTAGATTTAATGAATATTTTTTATTGGTGAGAGGTTCACCTTTTGTGAAATAATTTGATGATAAGTCTTTTTGTTGGTTTTGAAAAACATTTTGTTTTTAATTTTACCCATTAATTTATCTGTTGACTTTCGTTGACTATCTATTCAATTTTTTTTTGTATTTGCTCACAATTTCTCCTATTTGTTCAAATTTTTTTTACTTTTCCGATTCGTCTTGTCGAGACGAATCTAAAATATATATTTAAAAACAAAAAAAAAATCACTAAAGACGAAAATAAAATAAAATAATTGCGTATTTTGGCTTATTTTTTTCTTTTCTAATTTTTTTTTAGATTAGAACAAAAAATTATAATTTTTCGGTTTTTCTTGTCGAACTGATTTTAAGAACCTAAAGCTTTTTGAAAATTTTAAATTTTTTTTTACTAAAGACAAAAATAAACCAAAAAAAATAAAAAAAAGTCATTCCCAAAACACTCTTAAGAGTGTATGGGGTGGTATATATAGAATTTTTGATGAGACTTGTCTCCCATCCAAGTGAACTGGACGGTGTTGTTGGATCTGTGATCACGGGTTCTGTTTTGATAATTCGAACGTTGAATATGTAAAGTTCGTCGAATACTTTATCTCTGTAAAAAAATCACGTTGATCGAATATTGATAGCTAGTTGATCGGATCTTATCAACAATTTATTTCGAAAATTATATTTACCGTTTGCAAAAATTTTATTCGATCAAGTAGTTATCGATATCCGATCAATATGATTTTTTACTAGGGCTAAGTACGAAATTCTTGAAATCTGTAATCCGATCTGGTCCAATCCAATCTGGTAGGTTTAGATTGGTTTTTTGAATCCGTAGTTCGATTCCGAATTGAAAAATTAAAAATCTGTAGTCTACGGATTGGTTTCAGATTGAATCCCACGATTCCAGATTAGAACCGATCCAGACCGTATACAAATAACCTATATTTATATTATACATTCTCCCGCATAGTATCTTCTCTTATTACATATAAAACTTAAACCCAAACCTAAACTCGCATAGTATCTTTTTTTATTACTTTTGTTTATTAGCTTTTAGTTTTAATTTGTAATGGTATAAATACTTATGACGGAACCAGTTTTCTTATAGTTGTTTAAATTCTGGAACAGTATGTCGCTATTACAGAAAGACATGTTGCTATTGTAGAACTAATATGATACTATATTTATGTTTTTATGAAATTAAAATGTTCTATATATTTATTTATTTATTTGTTATTTAATTATGTGAATCGGTAATCCTAAATCGATCCAATCCGTGTTTAAATAGATTGGTTCGGATTAGTTCCACGATTTAAAAAGATTGGATTGGTTCTAATTTTTCAAGAACCATAGATAATGAATTAGTCTTGATTTTATCCCAATTCAGACCATGCTTACCCCTATTTTTTACAAGGATAAAGTAATCATGAGTTCTACACATTGAATTGTTTGAATTATCAACACAAGACTCGTGCTGGGCCCTGACGAATCCAACAACACGCTTTAATCCGATCTCAGATTAGAGAGAAGTCCGTCCCTAGAATTATCCCTTAAAACTAACCAGGGCTTCATTTGGGAAATAAGTTAATTTTTTGATTTTTTGATTTTTTTTGGTCATTTTAGCTTAAGGCTAAAAAGCTTGTTTTGGTTGAATTTTGTGACTTTTTTTACTTTTATAAGAAAAAATTAAAATGATTATAATTTAAATGTGATATTTTATCTTATTAATTTTTTAATTTATTTTATATTTTACTTTTTTTTTTTGAACATTTTAACTAAAAAATCTCTCAATCCACCTGCCAATTGTATCATTACCCATTCATTGAATCCATTGTCACCACAGCGTGGCCACCACAACGGCACATTCACCGAAGCCACTTGCAACCGCAACCGCAACCTTCACCACTGTCATTGTGAATTATGGTCTCTTTGGTTAAAAGATTAAAAATTAATTTTTAACTTTTAATTTATTTTAAATTATATTATTTTTTATTTTTTTATATATTTTTAAAAAAATTAAAAAATTATTTTTTAATTTATTTTTCAAAATAATCTTATATCTAATATTATAATGTGTCATAATTAAAAATCACAAACATTATAATTGTAACATATGATACATTTTTTTTACGATATGTTTTATAAAATTTCTTTACTAAAATATATCATTTTTATTTTAACTTCTTTTTTTTTAATTTTCTAATCTTTCTAAAATAGTTATTTCTTAATATTTTTATAAAATTTAATTTCAAATCATTTAATTTAAAATTTACATATATCTAAATGAATTCTTAATATTAAAATTTAATAATATTTTTTATTATTTATTATGAAAAAATAAATTAATATTATCATTAATTTGTCCCCTCACAAAATTTCTGGCTGCACCGGTGATTGGAAGTCCTATAATTTTCAAGACAAAAGTGGTGGGGGCCCGGGGAAGCAACGAACCACGAAAGAGGATAGAAATAAAATCACACAATAATATAACAGAAATGATATAAAAAAATTTTTTATTTTGACTCCCATAACTCTATTGACACATGTCAGTCAAATATAGAAGGATAGGCTCCGTTTGGCAAGTTGGGTTAGGGGCTTTTTTAGTTATTTTAGCCACAAAAGATAAAATAGGCTATTTTAGTCACAAAAAACAGAACATCATATCCAACCCATAATCATTACACTCTTCTCTCACAAAAAAAATCAAAAAAGTCAAAAAGCCAAAAAGTCCTTCCCAAACCAAACTTTTTAACCCAGGCTAAAATAGCCAAAAAAGTCAAAAAGCCAAAAAACCAACCCACTTCCCAAACCAACCCAAAATCTATATAACAAAATAAAAAGGCTTTTGAAAATTTATAAAATGTATCACAGATACATTTTATATCAGTGGCTGAGATGATTTCTAATTAACATCTAACGGCTGAGATGAGATGAAACATACAAAAATGAGTTTGGTTCCCGCCCAAGCCTCTGCATCTGCCTCTGCCTCTGCCTCCTACCTGAAAATGGGTCTGCCTCCTACCTACGCCTCTCTCTATATCTCTTCTTCATTTCAACTTTCAAACTCCCTCTCAGTACCCATTTCTCTCTCACCTTTTGCCTCTCATTTCTCTGTTCCCATTTCTCTCTCTGCCTTCATCAGAGCTCACTCCGACCGTCGTTCACTCCGACCACTCTGACAGCTTAGTTGCAAAATCCATTAAAATTACTCAAATGGGTTTGGTGTGATTTTTGTTGGGGCTTTGATAATTACTCAGCTCGGTTTTAATGATTTGGTTTTGATGATTTAGAGTAACAGAGTACTCATTTTGGCTTTGATGATTTGGTCTGCTATTTCAAGAAATTGATATGTGTTTTTTTTTGTTTTGTTTTGTTTTTTTTTTTTTGTGTGTTTGTCTATATTTCCTTTTTTTCTAAGGTGGCAGCTATCGTGGGTTTATCAAGTAAAATCTGTGGACTTATCAAGGTGGCAGCTGTGACAACCCTCACCACTGATTAGTGCTAATCTATGATTAAGCATGTTAAGTGACTGATTGACTAAGATACTGACTGATTGATTGATTGATTGAGTATGTTAGTTTAAACGCATTTCTATCTGTTTGACTATTAATTGATCTGTTCGTGTTTTATCTTTGAATTGCGAATTGAAGGCCATATCGACGGCCGAAACTAAAATTGATTTGTGTTTCATGCTAATTAGAATTTATGTGATTTTATGGCATGTTTAATTGAAATTTGATTTGGTATAGGATTAAATAATGTTAAATTACATTAGTTTGAATAAACTACCATTTTGCCACTTAGTAGACTAGTTCATGAGCCTTTTATTTGATTTCTATATGCTAGCATTAACCTTTCTTTAGCCATTTCCTCAAGTCCAAAACCGACTAGAGAGAGAGAGAGACTTAGGAGAGAATTGTTTTCAACAAGTTTTGCTAGGAGAATTAGAAGAATTGAAGAAAGGATTGCACATTTGAGCTCCTACATCTTGAATTGAGACCTAAGGTAGGAGAATCATCTTCTTGAATTTGTATTTAAGTTGTATCTTGCATGTTTCATGAACGTTTAGTGATCTAAGTCTAGAATTGGTTTTAAGTTGTTGAATTATGAGCTAAATCATGCATGCATGTGCATATCATGAAATTTAAGGTTGTTTTCCATGAGATTCTTGCATGCAAGTCCACATTGTGGTTATAGTCCATGAATTCACCATGATTTTGAGCTTAAACTTGCATTTGAGCTTGTAGTTGAAGCTTTGATTTCAATTAAACACTTGCATGTTACATTTAAATTATATTCTTGAAGTTTTCCCTGAAATTGTGTTTAATTGAACTACCTTTGGGCTTTGATTTTGCAAATTGATCTTCAAAACATGTTATACTATGAGTTTACAAGAGTTTTCCAGAAAATTAGCCCAAGAGGATTGAAATTGATACTTTAAAAGTTGATTTTGAGCTTGAAGGTTCAATCTGGAATTTTCAGAATTTGGACTCACGCTCGAGCGGGTAACTCCACGCTCAAGCGTACAACCTTTGTTCATACATGTCCGCTCGAGCGGGTAAAGTAGCGCTCGAGCGGGAAATGCGTGTATCCAGTACTTTGCATGTGTTTACAGTCCGCTCGAGCGGGGGAATGCACGCTCGAGCGAGGACTTGTGTCTCACTGTAACAACCCTCATACTGTTTACCGATTAATGACTGATTGATTACCGATTACTGCTAAACTGAGACTGATTGTGACTGATAATTAAAGTAATTGAACTGACGGAATTACTGAACTGACTGACTGAATCTGAACTGAATCGATTGAATACATATATGTGTTTGAATTGCATCCTATCTGTTTAACTGTGTGATTATTTGTTCATGTTTATATGCTTAAACTGCTAATTGAAGGCCTTATCGGCGGCCGAACCGGAAATCGTTTAGTGTTTCATGATCAGTAGAAATAATGTGATTTTATGGTGTATTTATCTGAAAATTGATTTGGTATGGTTAAACTAGATTAAATGTCGGTAAATTACATGAATTGAACTTATTTACTAGAATGCCACCTAGTGGCCCACTATCTCCACTTTTTTTAGCCTTACACATCACTTGAGCCTTATTACAAAACATATTCATCAGCCATTCCTCATGTTCTTGCCGACTTGAGAGAGAGAGATTAGGGAGAGAGTTAGTCTTCATCTCATTTTGCTTGATTTGGCTTGGAAATTGAAGGAAATTGAAGTGTAGTTGCCAATTGAGCTCCTAAACCTTGAATACAAGACCTAAGGTAGTGTGATTACTCTCTTATTTGTGAATTGAACTTGTTCTTGCATGATCCATGTCTAATTGTAGAGTTAAGGCATGAATTAGTCCTAGCATGTTGAATTAGAACTCATTTCATGCATGCATGTGTGTATTGATGAATTTTGAGTTGATTTCATGGCAAATTGTCACATGCATGTTCATAATTAAGCTTAAGTCCATGTTTTCAACTTGTTTTGAAAAGAATGAGCTCATTAGAGCATGTTTTGAAGCCTTGAATTGATTTAAAGTCTTGCATGTTGTGTTTGAGTATTGTTCATGAAAAATGGGTTTGAAATTGGGTTGGTTTGAAACACCCTTGGGCTTTGATTTCTCAAATTGACCTTTGAAACGTGTTGTTCTATGAGTTTACAAATGTTTTCCAGAAAATTAGCCCAAGAGGATCGAAATTATGCATCAAAACTTGATTTTGAGCTTGGGACTCAAATCTGGAATTTCCAAATTTTTGGTCGTCCGCTCGAGCGGGAAAATCGAGCTCCCAGCATCTTGCACTGTGCATCAGTCCGCTCGAGCGGAGTATTGGACGCTCGAGCGGAGGACTGGGTGACACGCTCGAGCGGGCGTCGAGCGGGAATTTCACCCATCCAGTACTTTTTGGCCCGCTCGAGCGGGTAAGTTTCCGCTCGAGCGGGACCTTTGTTGCATGTCAGCTCGAGCGGGGAAACTTGCGCTCGAGCGGGGACCTGTTTTTCTGAAAATTCTAAAACTGTTTTCTGTGCACATCCTTGCATCCTCATCCCATCCTAGGCAATTCTTAGGTCTAGTTTAAGACATCTTAATGAGGATATAGATGTAGAACACACCGAGGCAATTAGGGATTAAATTATTATCTTTCCCAACTATGTAGCTTAGTGTGTGTTCATTCTGTACTGTTTAGGGTTGGCATTCCGAGGAGACGCACTAGCCTACTGTAGCCCAGAACTCTGTGAGTAACAATTGTGTAAAGATATGTTCAAAATGAGTATCTTTTGAATACTGAACTGAACTGCTTACTGAACTGATATTGATTACTAAATGAATGTATGTCCTCTATTTCTGAACTGTACTGTGGCATCCTTAGCACCTACTGTTTACTGTTACTGTTACAGAGATCTCTGTCGGTTCCCTCGTGGAACCACTACTATTTACTGATTGATGGCCATCATTACTGTTCGGTCTTTTAAGACCTACTGTTTACTGTTATGCTAATGGATGTACCACATATGACTGTTTACTGTACTGAACAACTGTTATACTGATTGAAATGAACTGTTTTCATTACTATAAGGACATTCATTCTACACCTCTTTACGCTTTATGTTATTCACTGGGCTTTAGCTCACTGCTCATATATATATATGTAGGTGTACAGGCACCGGATCAAAGCTAGAAGCGTCGGGGTAGATTCTCAGTTTTGTCAAGCCAACCAATGTGCCTCACTGCGAGGTTCCGAGCCTGCCAAGCTTTGGCTTAGGGGTGTTTTTATTTCCCCGTCTGTCTCCGTACCGTATTGTAACACTGTATAGACTGAATGTTTTGCACTGTACTGCTTATCGGGGATCAAGCCCCTGTTTCTGACTGGTTGTATATGATATGCCTACTGTTTCGTACTGTACTGTATAAATGTATGAAAAATCTTTTTGACATACAGACTGTCACAGCTCATTGGACATTGTTTATTTACTGTATTGGCTTCCGCCAAGCCCCTGTACTCTGTATTATTGTACTACTGTTAAGCAGGCCTTCGGTAATCTAGGATTACTGGCCGGTTACGGTGCTAAACCCATAGGGCGGGTTTGGGTCGTGACACTCACGCTCGAGCGGGTATCGAGCGCCCATCGAGCGTGAATTTCGTGCATCCAGTACTGTTACAATCCGCTCGAGCGGAGGAATCCACGCTCAAGCGGAGCCCTTTTGTCTCTATGTCCGCTCGAGCGGAGAAAGCCACGCTCGAGCGGGACTCCTGTTTCAGCAAAATTTTGAAAAGTGTTTAACAGTGTATCCTTGCATCCTCATTCCATCCTAGGCATTCTTAGGCCTAGTTTAAGGCATCTTAATGAGGATATTAATGTAGAACCACACTGAGTCAAGTTAGGGACTAAGTCATTGATTCCCAAGTGTATAACTTAGTGTGTGTTCATCCTGTAACTGTGTAGGGTTGGCATCCGAGGACGCTCACTAGCCTATCTGTAGCCCAGAACTCTGTGAGTAACAATGTTGTAAAGATATGTTCAATTGAGATTATTTTATGAACAAATGACTGTACTGCTTTATGAAATGACACTGTTTACTGAATGAATGTTTGTCCTATTTGTGAACTGTATTCGTGGCATCCATAGCAATTTGCTATTACTGAACTGTTACTGCTACTGTTACAGAGATCTCTGTCGGTTCCCATGTTGGAACCACTACTGTTTACTGATATGATGGCCATCAACTGACTGTTCGGTCTGTTAAGACCTACTGTACTGTTTGCTATTGGATGTACCACTTATGACTGCTATGATCGAATAACTGTTAGACTGTTCAAATGACTGTTTTAAATACTGAAAGGACATTCATTCTTAACCTCTTTACGCATATGTTATTCACTGGGCTTTAGCTCACTGCTCATATATATATATGTAGGTGTTCAGGCACCGGACCGTTGCTAGGAGCGTCAGGCTAAGCTTCCATTTTGTGAAAACCAACCTTTGTGCCTCACTTCGGGGTTCCAGATCTGCTCAAGCCAAGGCTATTTTGGGGTGTTTTAGATTTTCCCTTTTTTGCCTCTGTTTTGTAATACTGTATAGACTTGTACTGTACTGTTATGGTAGGGATTCGATCCCTAACCTGATGTCTGTATATGATGCATGTACTATACTATTTTGGTTCTGAATGTGTATATATATGAAAAGTCTTTTTGCATACAGACTGTCACAGCTCATTGAACATCTTCTATTACTGTTTTGGCTTCCGCCAGCCCCTGTACTCTGTATTACTGTCTTTACTGTTAAGCAGGCCTTCGGTAATCACGGATTACTGGCCGGTTACGGTGCTAAACTCATAGGGGCGAGTTTGGGTCGTGATAGAGTGGTATCAGAGTGATATTAAACCACGAGTTATACCACACACACATGTCCAAATGAGCTATAGGATGTCCTAGAAAAGTAATTAGGACATTACATGAGCATGAAAAGTGTGTGTAGCCATGACATGAATATACGTGTTAATGTGTTTAAGTATGCAACTGCCTATGTTTATTATTGTCATAATTGGCTATAGTGAAATGGATAACGCAAGAACTGCCGATGAAACTGAATCATCTGACGCTAGAATGGCAAGATTAGAAAGAACAGTGGAACTGTTGACCGAAGCCTTAAGGCAATAGCAACAACAGAACCAACAGCCCCTACCTCCTCCGGTACAGCCGGAGCAGAATGTGAATGATGACATCATTGCTCTAACACAGAAGTTCAGTAAGATGAAACCGCCAACATTTCAGGGAGGCCTTGAACCATTGAAGGTCGAAGCGTGGGTGCTAGAAACTGAAAAATTATTTGAAGTGTTTCCGTGTTCTGAAGCACACAAAGTGCTACTGGCTACCTTCACCTTACAAGAAGAGGCCAGAAGGTGGTGGATGCTGGTCCGCGACACCAATACTGCTATGAATTAGGCTCAGTTTAAGGGAGCCTTCTTTGAGAAATACTTCTCACAGTGTGTCAGAGACCGCAAGGTAACCGAGTTTGAACAGTTGAGACAAGGTACCATGTCCGTGGCTGAGTATGAGTCAAGGTTTACTGAACTCGCCAGATATGCACCGCACATGGTTGACACTGATTACAAAAAGGCCAAGAAGTTTGAAGGCGGCCTTAATGTAGAAATTCTTGACAGAATCAACGTTTTGAAATTGCTGAAATACGTGGATGTTCTTGATCGAGCAATAATGGTTGAGTCGAACATCGAAGCATTGAAACAGACTGAAACACCAGCGTCTAAATGGCGTGGTAAGAGACGGGGTTTTAAATTTAAGAAAGGCCAGAACAGTTCATTGAATAAAAAGCAAAATACGGGGTCGACAACCAGTTCCAGTCAGGGAAATGGTTCCATACCGCTCTGTTCTGAATGTGGTAAGAAACATAAAGGGGTTTGTTATAAAATTTCAGGTGCTTGTTACAGGTGTGGCAAGATGGGCCACATGGTCAAAGATTGCCCTTCTGCTCCTCAGGGTAATAGTAAAGCTGCAACCAGCGCAGCAGCATCAACTGCTCCACCGAAACCCAACCCCAAAGCCACTGGAAAAGAGCCTATGAGGCAAGACCGAGTGTTTGCAGTCGTATCGAGAGATGCACAGAATACCGAGACCGTCGTATCAGGTATACTCTCAATTTGTGCTCAAAATGCTTATGTTCTGATTGATTCGGGGTCTACACATTCATATGTATCGCATGCTTTTTCGCGAAAATTAAATAGACCACTGGAACCTATGAACTATCTATTAGCTGTATCGTCACCTGTTGGGGGATCCATGACTTGTGCTTATATGTACCCTGCATGTGAGATTATTGTTGGAGATGCGCATTTGTATATTGATTTACTGCCATTGAACATTGACCATTTTGATGTAATATTGGGAATGGACTGGTTAACAAAATATCATGCTACCATAGACTGTGTAACAAAACAAGTTGTTTTCCGTCCACCTGGATTGCCTGAATTCGTGTTTAATGGAGTTGGAGTAGTACCTCCCCCATATCTGATTTCATCCATGAAAGCTTTTAAACTGATTAGAAAGGGGTGTAAGGGGTATCTATGTTCTGTATTGACTGTACCTACTGATGCTAACACTGATGTGAACAGTATTCCTATAGTCGGAGAATTCCCAAATGTTTTTCCAGATGACTTGCCAGGGGATTTGATTGATAGGGAGAATGAGTTCACCATTGATGTGATTCCGGGCACACAGCCAGTATCTAAAGCTCCTTACAAAATGGCACCGACTGAATTGAAAGAGTTGAAAGTTCAGCTGCAAGAACTGTTAGATATGAAGTTCATCAGGCCCAATACGTCACCGTAGGGCGCACCAGTTTTGTTTGTGAAAAAGAAAGATGGCTCATTGAGACTCTGCATTGACTACCGTGAACTGAACAAGGTAACAGTGAAAAATAAATATCCATTGCCTCGTATTGATGACTTATTTGACCAGTTACAGGGTGCCCAAATGTTCTCCAAAATTGACCTTAGATCTGGATACCACCAGTTGAAAGTCAAGACAGGAGACATTGAAAAGACTGCCTTTCGAACGAGGTACGGACATTATGAATTCTTAGTTATGCCTTTCGGAGTTGCCAATGCACCTGCTGCATTTATGGATCTTATGAACAGAATTTTCAAACCATTCCTAGATGAATTTGTAGTTGTTTTCATAGATGACATTTTGATTTATTCCAAAAGCACGGAAGAACATGAACATCATTTGAGAATTGCTTTGCAGATCCTAAGAGAACAGAAACTGTATGCTAAACTGACAAAATGTGAATTTTGGCTTGACAATATTATGTTTTTGGGACATGTAATCAGTAAGGATGGAATTTCAGTTGATCCGCAGAAAATTGAAGCAGTAGTGAATTGGCCTAGACTGACAAATGTTACCGAAGTCCGAAGTTTTCTAGGCTTAGCCGGGTATTACAGAAGGTTCGTCAAAGACTTCTCCAAAATTGCCTTACCATTGACTCAATTGACTCAAAAGGGGATATCATTTGACTGGACCGATCAGAGAGAATCAGCCTTTCACGAGTTAAAGACTCGACTTGTGATTGCACCGATTCTTACCCTACCCTCAGGTATGGATGGTTATACTATATTTAGTGATGCCTCTTATAAGGGTTTGGGATGTGTTTTAATGCAGAATGGTAAAGTTATTGCATATGCTTCCCGACAACTGAGACCACATGAAAAGAACTACCCGACCCATGATTTAGAACTTGCTGCAGTAGTGTTTGCACTGAAAATTTGGCGCCACTACCTTTATGGGGCAACATGTGAGGTGTATACAGACCACAAGAGTTTGAAATACTTCTTCACACAGAAAGAACTGAATATGAGACAACGGAGATGGTTAGAACTGATAAAGGATTATGATTTGCAAATTTTGTACCATCCCGGGAAAGCTAACACCGTTGCCGATGCACTAAGTCGGAAATCGATTGGAAATTTAGCCTGTTTGCTCACCGGGCAAAAAGAATTGCTATGTGACCTTGAACAAATTGAAGTTGAAATTGTTTTGCGCGAACAAGGTGGAACCTTAGCCGCTATTTCTGCTCAACCGGCGCTTATCGAAGAAATTAAAGAAAAACAGCAACATGATGACTTTTTGAAAAAGATCATTGATGAACGAGAATCTAAACCGAGGCCGGATTTCAAATTTGAGAACAATGTGTTGAAATTTCAGGGAAGGCTATGTGTACCGAGTGATTCTAAACTGAAGAGAAGAATTCTGCAAGAGGGCCACAATTCGAAATTGTCTATTCATCCAGGAAATACGAAAATGTACCAAGACTTGAAACTGAATTTCTGGTGGCCGGGAATGAAGAAAGAGATTGTTGACTTTGTATCGAAATGTCTTCATTGCCAACAAGTCAAAGCCGAACATCAACGACCCGCAGGCTTACTGCAACCCTTACCAATACCGGAGTGGAAATGGGAACATATCACTATGGATTTTATTGTTGGTTTACCTCGCTCCAGTAAAGGTATGGACTCAATTTGGGTCATTGTTGATAGACTGACTAAATCTGCTCACTTCTAATTTGCGGACAAATTGGATATAATCTATATTGATGAGATTGTTAGATTTCATGGAGTGCCTGTGTCTATTGTTTCTGATAGGGACTCGAAGTTTATATCGAGATTCTGGCAAAGCTTACAGACAGCATTGGGTACTGAACTGAGACTGAGTAGTGCATACCATCCTCAGACAGATGGTCAGTCAGAAAGAACCATCCAGACTCTAGAGGATTTACTGCGGATGTATGTTCTTGATTTCCAGGGAAATTGGGAAAGTCATCTACCTTTAGCTGAATTTGCCTACAATAACAGCTTTCATTCAAGCATTGGTATGGCGCCTTTCGAGGCTTTATATGGCAGGAAATGTCGATCTCCTATCTGCTGGGCAAAAGTTGGAGATGGGTCTTTGCTTGGGCCCGAGATTGTACAGGAAACCACAGAAAATGTGAAACTGATTCAGCAAAGATTGAAAACCGCACAAAGCCGACAGAAAAGTTATGCGGATGTCCGAAGGCGAGAAAGAATATGAAGTAGGTGATCACGTTTTTGTTAAAGTGACACCGATGAAAGACCAGACTCATTTTGGAGTCAAGGGCAAGCTAGCGCCGAGATATGTCGGACCGTATGAGATTATTGAGAAAATCAATCCGGTGGCGTATCAAGTAGTGCTTCCTCCTAAAATGGAGCATATGCATAACGTGTTCCATATTTCAATGTTGAGGGATTACCTCCGGGATCCTTTCTATGTAATTGAGCCTACCCGTGTAGTGTTAAGTGATGACTCCACTTATGAAGAACGGCCTATTCAAACCAACGGATTAAGAAGTTGAGGAATAAAGAGATTCCGTTAGTGAAAGTTGACTGGCAAAACCATGGTGGCGTGTATGCCACTTGGGAAAGGGAAGACGATATGATCAAGAGATACCCTGAACTGTTCCCTCTGGATCCAATGTTCTTCCAAAATGAAGGTAATTCGAGTTTGGAGGACCAAACTCTTTGTAAGGAGGGGAGACTGTGACAACCCTCACCACTGATTAGTGCTAATCTATTATTAAGCATGTTAAATGACTGATTGACTGAGATACTGACTGATTGATTGAGTATGTTAGTTTAAACGCATTTCTATCTGTTTGACTATTAATTGATCTGTTCGTGTTTTATCTTTGAATTGCGAATTGAAGGCCATATCGGCGGCCGAAACTGAAATTGATTGGTGTTTCATGCTAATTAGAATTTATGTGATTTTATGGCATGTTTAATTGAAATTTGATTTGGTATAGGATTAAATAATGTTAAATTACATTAGTTTGAATAAACTACCATTTTGCCACTTAGTGGACTAGTTCATGAGCCTTTTATTTGATTTCTATATGCTAGCATTAACCTTTCTTCAGCCATTTCCTCAAGTCCAAAACCGACTAGAGAGAGAGAGAGACTTAGGAGAGAATTGTTTTCAACAAGTTTTGCTAGGAGAATTAGAAGAATTGAAGAGAGGATTGCACATTTGAGCTCCTACATCTTGAATTGAGACCTAAGGTAGGAGAATCATCTTCTTGAATTTGTATTTAAGTTGTATCTTGCATGTTTCATGAAGGTTTAGTGATCTAAGTCTAGAATTGGTTTTAAGTTGTTGAATTATGAGCTAAATCATGCATGCATGTGCATATCATGAAGTTTAAGGTTGTTTTCCATGAGATTCTTGCATGCAAGTCCACATTGTGGTTATAGTCCATGAATTCACCATGATTTTGAGCTTAAACTTGCATTTGAGCTTGTAGTTGAAGCTTTGATTTCAATTAAACACTTGCATGTTACATTTAAATTATGTTCTAGAAGTTTTCCCTGAAATTGTGTTTAATTAAACTACCTTTGGGCTTTGATTTTGCAAATTGATCTTCAAAACATGTTATACTATGAGTTTACAAGAGTTTTCCAGAAAATTAGCCCAAGAGGATCGAAATTGATGCTTTAAAAGTTGATTTTGAGCTTGAAGGTTCAATCTGGAATTTCCAGAATTTGGACTCACGCTCGAACGGGGAACTCCACGCTCGAGCGTACAACCTTTGTTCATGCATGTCCGCTCGAGCGGGTAAAGTGACGCTCGAGCGGGAAATGCGTGTATCCAGTACTTTGCATGTGTTTACAGTTCGCTCGAGCGGGGGAATACACGCTCGAGCGAGGACTTGTGTCTCACACTCGAGCGGGTATCGAGCGCCCATCGAGCGTGAATTTCATACATCCAGTACTTTTACAATCCGCTCGAGCGGAGGAATCCACGCTCGAGCAGAGCCCTTTTGTCTGCATGTCCGCTCGAGCAGAGAAAGCCACGCTCGAGCGAGACTCCTGTTTCAACAAAATTTTGAAAAGTGTTTAACAGTGCATCCTTGCATCCTCATTCCATCCTAGGCATTTTTAGGCCTAGTTTAAGGCATCTTAATGAGGATATTGATGTAGAACCACACTGAGTCAAGTTAGGGACGAAGTCATTGATTCCCAAGTGTATAATTTAGTGTGTGTTCATCCTGTAACTATGTAGGGTTGGCATCCGAGGACGCTCACTAGCCTATCTGTAGCCCAGAACTCTGTGAGTAACAATGTTGTAAAGATATGTTCAATTGAGATTATTTTCTGAACAAATGACTGTACTGCTTTATGAAAGGACACTGTTTACTGAATGAATGTTTGTCCTATTTGTGAACTGTATTCGTGGCATCCATAGCAATTTACTGTTACTGAACTGTTACTGTTACTGTTATAGAGATCTCTGTCGGTTCCCATGTTGGAACCACTACTGTTTACTGATATGATGGCCATCAACTGACTGTTCGGTCTATTAAGACCTACTGTACTGTTTGCTATTGGATGTACCACTTATGACTGCTATGATCGAATAACTGTTAGACTGTTCAAATGACTGTTTTAAATACTGAAAGGACATTCATTCTTAACCTCTTTACGCATATGTTATTCACTGGACTTTAGCGCACTGCTCATACATATATGTAGGTGTTCAGGCACCGGACCGTTGCTAGGAGTGTCAGGCTAAGCTCCCATTTTGTGAAAGCCAACCTTTGTGCCTCACTTCAAGGTTCCAGCTCTATTCAAGCCAAGGCTATTTTGGGGTGTTTTAGATTTTTCCCTTTTTGCCTCTGTTTTGTAATACTGTATAGACTTGTACTGTACTGTTATGGTAGGGATTCGGTCCCCAACCTGATGTCTGTATATGATGTATGTACTATACTGTTTTGGTTCTGAATGTGCATATGTATGAAAAGTCTTTTTGCATACAGACTGTCACAGCTCATTGGACATCTTCTATTACTGTTTTGGCTTCCGCCAGTCCCTGTACTCTGTATTACTGTCTTTACTGTTAAGTAGGCATTCGGTAATCACGGATTACTGGCCGGTTACGATGCTAAACCCATAGGGACGGGTTTGGGTCGTGACAGCAGCGGTAACATATCAATCTTTGAGAGGTTGATCTCTTGCTATGGTGCTCTGGTCTAGACAAATGGAAGAGAACAGAGGAAGGGAATGAGTTGGGGATCCCATTTGGAGGTTTATTGAAACTTTTTATTATACATAAATAGTTTTCATTTGATAAATTAGAGTAGTAATATAGTCAAGAACAAAAGATCAAATCCACTATACTCATCCATGATATGAACCAGTTTTCATCATATCAGTTTTCATCATGCTCATCTTTTTGTGAACCAGTTCAAAAAAATTGTTTGGATCAAATCCACTATCTTTTTGTGAGCCAGTTTTCATCATACTCATCCATTATATGATTGGAAAAAAAAATGAACCAGTTGTCATCAAAATGAACCAGTTCTCTTATTCCTTTATCATTTGATAAATTAGAGTAGTAATATGGTCAAGAACAAAAGATCAATGCTCATCTTTTTGTGGAATTTCCCAAAAATGGCAAGAACAAAAGATCAAATCCACTATACTCATCCATTATATGATTGGAAAAAAAAAATGAAGATAGAACCAGTTTTCATCATTGTTGACCATACTCTTTTTTGAACAATTCCAACTTAATAGTTAAAAATGAACAGAGTACTCATTTTGGCTTTGATGACTTGGTCTGTTATTTTTATTTTTATTCATTTTGGCTTTGATGATTTGGTCTGCTATTTCAAGAAACTGATATGTGTTTTTTTTTTTTTTTCCTGTTTGTCTATATTTCTTTTTTTTCTAAGGTGGCAGCTATGGTGGGTTTATCAAGTAAAATCTTAGGTTTGAATCGCAGCGGTAACATATCAATCTTGGGGATGTTGAGCTCTTGCTATGGTGCTTTGGTCTAGACAAATGGAAGAGAACAGAGAAAGGGGATGAGTTGGGGATCCCACTTGGAGGTTCATTGAAATTTTTTTATTATACATACATAGTTTTCATTTGATAAATTAGAGTAGTAATATGGTCTGCTGATTATAAATTATTTTGACAAAAATATAAATACTAAAAAGATACCCAACAAGAGATAATTATATGAAAATGGAAAGTGTTTTTATGTAATCTGTTTTTTTTCTTGAAATATAATCATGAAATGTAAAAATTATTTGACTTTAATTGAATACATAATTTTTGAATATTAATATACTTTTGCCTTTCAGTTAAAGAAATCGACTTACAAAATTAAGCATCACAATATTAATGGAATGGAATATATGGGTTTCGTACTAAAATCAATTCTGTTTTTGTTCTTCCATTTACTAAAAAGCAATGACAAGTTATGAAATTGGCTGCTAAAAAATGGCTTGAAATGGAGCCATTAATTGGAGTCAAGTTAAAATAATGCTATGTGCCTACAAACATTAGAGTCGAAGCCACGCACAATGCTCATCTTTTTGTGGAATTTCCCAAAAATGGCAAGAACAAAAGATCAAATCCACTATACTCATCCATTATATGATTCAAAAAAAAAAAAATGAAAATAGAACCAGTTTTCATCATTGTTGACCATACTCTTTTTTGAACAATTCCAACTTAATAGTTAAAAATGAAAATAGAACTCAAGCTAGACTGAAATCAAAAAATCAGGTTGTAAAACTCAATCAACCCAAAATGAAACAACTATCTCCAATAAGACATTTCAACAAACAATTGCAGTACATTATGCAACCCAAGTGTGGTTTACAAGATGATGTTTATTTGTTGCCACCAAAAAGGGAAGGCAACAATGTAAGAGTAGTTTGTAGCTGCCATTCCTCTGAAAAGGCTTAGGCAACAATGATGTTTATTTGTTGCCACCAGAATAAATAGTATTTTTTTTTTATTATATTGGACTATTGGACTTTTAATCACTTTGCTCAATTAGTATATATTGACTAGTATTCTTTCAGTGGACTGGACTGTTTTTTGTTCAAATCCATGGAATAGTTGAGTTAAATAATGCTTCTGAATCTAGCAAAAACATTGAAGCTATTTTTCATGTTCTAGCTAAATAAGTTTTCAGATTATGGGAGAGTAGTTTAATTTATATAGAGTAGTTTAATTCACAAGGAACAAAAACTTTTTGTGCAATAAGTTAAAATACACCAATGATGCAACCCCACCATGTAAAAATCTTATTGCATATATGATGCAATATATTATGTAATTGCTTTTTTTTATGGTTAATCAATTTATTATTATTTTTTATTTTACAGGTTACTTTACAATTTTGTGTTGTTCAGAACTAATAATTTCTTAAGAGGTTGTCTAACAACACCATCCTTCTTTTACTGTAAGTGTTCTATCAGTAATTGTTGATTTATTTATTTTTTTTAGTATATAAATTCTGTAATTGTTTTTAATCAAAAAATGGTATTTATTTATTATTTATTTTTGTAGTATCAAAATACATCTCAGTGACTGTTTATTTTTAATTTGTATACAGATTTTGTAATTGCTTAAGAAAATAAAAAAAATAAAAATTTATGGTACATCTAATCTGTTTTGACTGTACATGTTTTGTCCATGAAAAGATTGAGAAACATGACTATAATCTTTTCTCATTTTATTGCTGTTACTGATGAAAAAAAGGTATCCATTTAAATTTTTAGTCAGTAAATTTTGGTAGTAAGTCAATTATGTTTTTGGTGATTCTCAAATTCATATTTTTACTTTACAAATTTTACAATTAGAACCTGCTAAATATTCATATTCATATCAACACCATAATATATTTTAGTCTGATCCAAAAAAAAAAAAGCCACTCGCATGGATCCTTCGTATTCACTCATTTTTTTATTCACAAATCACATACAAGCATTGATGGGTTTACATTTTCTCTCTCTACATTTTTGGGTTTATAAGAATTTCATCAACTAAAGCCATAATCAATGGGCTGAGACAAAAAATTTTCTTTTGATGAAACAAAATGAGCTGGTGAATGTATATGCGTGTATTGCTTTAATTGCATTCATGAAATAAATATTCATTATTTTTTATAAAATGATTTTGTTATCTGGTATTTTTTTTTTTTTTTGTTGCATAAATTTATGTTTGGACTTTCCAAGTGATAAATGGTGAATTTCAAAATATTTATGATTATAACGGGTTTTCATTTTGGTTTTAATTTCATCTCTATAAAATTAAAGTCAATTTGGAAAAAGAAGAGTTGAAATCCAAATTTAATTTTAGGGTGAATTACACTAATAGTCCCTATAGTTTGGGGTTTGTGTCACTTTGGTCTCTGACTTTTCAATTGTGACACATTTGACCCTAAATTTTGAATCTTGTTCCAAATAAGGACAATTGAAGATATCATTAGATTTTTCAAGGGTAAAATCGTCAATTTGATAAAATATAAACTAATTTGACAAAAATAAATGTCAAACAAATATTTTTGAATTTTTAAAAATTATTTCTACCCACTAAAAATAAAATTATGTAAAATTGATAAATCTTTTAGACATTTATTTATTTATTTTACCAAATTAATTTTTATTATATGTTTGGATGATGATCATCTAAAATTAATTTTTAAAAATTAATCATGTAATTTTTATTAATTTTAATCACTCTTACATGATTTTATCATTGGAAGATAAAAATAATTTTTAAAAAATTAAAAATATTTTTTTGACATTTATTTTTGTCAAATTAGTTCATATTTTATTAAATTGACAATTTTGCCCTTGAAATTAAACAATAGTATCTTCAATTGTCCTTATTTGGAACAAAATTCAAAATTCAGGGTCAAATGTGTCACAATTGAAAAGTCAGGGACCAAAGTGACACGAGTCCCAAACTATAGGGACTATTAGTATAATTTGCCCTTAATTTTAATACTCCTCATGTCCAAATTTGTGCTCCGATTTTCATACTCTTCATGTTGTTAGGGATGATTTCAATATTTAATTTTATCATTTTGATGTAATTGGGTTGGTCTTTTCTTTTTTTAGATGTTTATATTTTTATTTCTTCTCCTCTTAATTGTAACCCATTAAGGTTTTTCTATCCATGGAAATAACATTTTATTGCTAGTGAAATCCATGTTAACTTTTAGTATTGCTAATTTTTTGTTTCTTGGTGTCTAAAATTATTTAACCAAACATTTTTAGGTTCAAGTACAACAATTATGGACAATATCACTATTTTCAGTCAAATAAATTTGTTTTTATTATAAATAAATAGTTTTGATTTGATAAGTTAGAGTAGTAATATGGTTTGGTGATGTGTTTAATATTGGAGGTGGATTCTCAAAATTATTAAACATATATTGACTGGTATTCTTTCAGTGGACTGGACTTTCTTTTGTTCAAATCCGTGGAATAGTTAAGTTAAATAGTTCTTCTGAAGCTCGCAAAAATATTGAAGCCATTTTTCATGTTCTAGCTAAATAAGTTTTCAGATTATGGGAGAGTAGTTTAATTTATATGGAGTAGTTTAATTCACAAGGAACAAAAAATGTTTGTGCAATAAGTTAAAATACACCAATGATGCAACCCCACCATGTAAAAATCTTATTACATATATGATGCAATATATTATGTAATTGCTTCTTCTTTTTTTTTGGTTAATCAATTTATTATTATTTTTTATTTTACAGGTTACTTTACAATTTTGTGTTGTTCACAACTAATAATTTCTTAAGAGGTTGTCTAAGAACACCATCCTTCTTTTACTGTAAGTGTTCTATCAGTATTTGTTGATTTATTTATTTTTCTTAGTATATAAATTCTGTAATTGTTTTTAGTCAAAAAAGGTATTTATTTATTATTTATTTTTGTAGTATCAAAATACATCTCAGTGACTGTTTATTTTTAATTTGTATATAAATTCTATAATTGTTTAAGAAAATAAAAAAAATAAAAGTTTATGGTACATCTAATTTGTTTTGACTATACATGTTTTATCCATGAAAAGATTGAGAAACATGACTATAATCTTTTCTTATTTTATTGATGTTACTGATGAAAAAAAGATATCCATTCAAATTTTTAGTCAGTAAATTTTGGTAGTAAGTTAATTATGTTTTTGGTAATTCTAAAATTCATATTTTTACTTTACAAATTTTACAATTAGAACCTGCTAAACATTCATATTCATATCAACACCATAATATATTTTAATCTGGTCCAAAAAAAAAAAAGCCAATCGCATGGATCCTTCGTATTCACTCATTTTTTTATTCACGAATCACATACAAGCATTGATGGGTTTACATTTTATCTCTCTACATTTCTGGGTTTATAAGAATTTCATCAACTAAAGCCATAATCAATGGGCTGAGACAAAAATTTTTCTTTTGATGAAACAAAATGAGCTGGTGAATGTATATGCGTGTATTGCTTTAATTGTATTCATGAAATAAATATTCATTATTGTTTATAAAATGTTTTTGTTATCTGGTAATTTTTTTTTTTTTTTTTTGTTGCATAAATTTATGTTTGGACTTTCCAAGTGATAAATGGTGAATTTCAAAATATTTATGATTATAACGGGTTTTGATTTTGGTTTTAATTTCATCTCTATAAAATTAAAGTCAATTTGGAAAGAGAAGAGTTGAAATCCAAATTTAATTTTAATACTCCTCATGTCCAAATTTGTGCTCTGATTTTCATACTCTTCATGTTGTTAGGGCTGATTTCAATATTTAATTTTATCATTTTAATGTCATTGGGTTGGTCTTTTCTTTTTTTAGATGTTTATATTTTTATTTCTTCTCCTCTTGATTGTAACCCATTAAGGTTTTTCTATCCATGGAAATAACATTTCATTGCCAATGAAATCCATGTTAACTTTTAGTATTGCTAATTTTTTGTTTCTTGGTATCTAAAATTATTTAACCAAACATTTTTAGGTTCAAGTACAACAATTATGAACAATATCACTATTTTCGGTCAAATAAATTTGTTTTTATTATAAATAAATAGTTTTGATTTGATAAGTTAGAGTAGTAATATGGTTTGGTGATGTGTTTAATATTGGAGGTGGATTCTCAAAATTGTTAAACATATATTGACTGGTATTCTTTCAGTGGACTTGGCTTTCTTTTGTTCAAATCCGTGAAATAGTTAAGTTAAATAATGCTTATGAAGCTCACAAAAATATTGAAACCATTTTTCATGTTCTAGCTAAATAAGTTTTCAGATTATGGGAGAGTAGTTTAATTTATATGGAGTAGTTTAATTCACAAGGAACAAAAAATGTTTGTGCAATAAGTTAAAATACACCAATCATGCAACCCCACCATGTAAAAATCTTATTACATATATGATGCAATATATTATGTAATTGCTTCTTTTTTTTTTTTTGGTTAATCAATTTATTATTATTTTTTATTTTACAGGTTACTTTAGAATTTTGTGTTGTTCAGAACTAATAATTTCTTAAGAGGTTGTCTAACAACACCATCCTTCTTTTACTGTAAGTGTTCTATCAGTATTTGTTGATTTATTTATTTTTCTTAGTATATAAATTCTGTAATTGTTTTTAGTCAAAAAAAAGGTATTTATTTATTATTTATTTTTGTAGTATTAAAATACATCTCATTGACTGTTTATTTTTAATTTGTATATAAATTCTATAATTGTTTAAGAAAAAAAAAAAAAGTTTATGGTACATCTAATTTGTTTTGACTATACATGTTTTATCCATGAAAAGATTGAGAAACATGACTATAATCTTTTTTATTTTATTGTTGTTACTGATATAAAAAAGATATCCATTCAAATTTTTAGTTAGTAAATTTTGGTAGTAAGTCAATTATGTTTTTGGTGACTCTCAAATTCATATTTTTACTTTACAAATTTTACAGTTAGAACTTGCTAAACATTCATATTCATATCAACACCATAATATATTTTAGTCTGGTCCAAAAAAACAAAACGAATATCATGGATCCTTCGTATTCACTCATTTCTTTATTCACGAATCACATACGAGCATTGATGGGTTTACATTTTCTCTCTCGACATTGATGGGTTTATATATTTTTGGGTGATTCCAATTTCTGGGTTTACATTTTCGCTCTCTACATTGATGGGTTTATATATTTCTGGGTTTATAAGAATTTCATCAACTAAAGCCATAATCAATGGGCTGAGACAAAATTTTTGCTTTCGATGAGACAAAATGAGCTGGTCAACGTATATGTGTGTATTGCTTTAATTGCCTTCATGAAATAAATATTCATTATTGTTCATAAAATGGCTTTGTTGTTTGGTGATTTTTTTTTTTTGGAGCATAAATTTATGTTTGGACTTTCCAAGTAATAAATGGTGAATTTCAAAATATTTATGATTATAATGGGTTTTGATTTTGGTTTTAATTTTATCTCTATAAAATTAAAGTCAGTTTGGAAAGAGAAGAGTTCAAATCCAAATTTAATTTTAATACTCTTCATGTCCAAATTTGTGCTCCGATTTTCATACTCTTCATGTTGTTAGGGCTGATTTCAATATTTAATTTTATCATTTTAATGTGATTGGGCTGGCCTTTTTTTTTTTTTTTTTTTTACATGTTTATATTTTTATTTCTTTTCCTCTTGATTGTAACCCATTAAGGTTTTTCTATCCGTGGCAATTATTTATTTGAATAAGATGTTGAATTTTATTATCCGATTTGGTAGCAACTGATTTGGAAATAACATTTCATTGCCAATGAAATCCATGTTAACTTTTAGTATTGATAATTTTTTGTTTCTTGATGTCTAAAATTATATAACCAAACATTTTTAGGTTTCAGTACAACAGTTATGGACAACATCACTATTTTTGGTCAAGTAAGTTTTTTGTTTTTTTTTCTTTATATAAATTTACGTAGCTCTTATAATGTAAGGCCTATTTATTTATTTTTTAAAAAAAAACTTATCATATCTAATTTTCTTCTAATAAAATGCCTTTTTTTCTCATACTTTATAGGTGGATGGAGACTTGCACCGAACCGTAATATCAATGCCGTTTGCTAATTTTCTTATTTATGTGTATAAAGGTTTATTTATCATTCTAAAGTTTTTGTATATATATAGGTTCGATTTCTTCAATAAAGAAATGTTAATGTTGTTATCCACGATGAGCATGATCTTAATACTATTCGCATTCGTGAGGTAAGTCTAAAAGTCACTTGAACATTGGACATGAATTTTCTTATCATTTTAAAAATAATTGATAAATATATTCTACTTATTTTTTTATAGGCAAAGGCAAAGGAAAAAAATAAAGCAATATCGAAGGAAATAGAAAAGGCTATCCTTTTGACAAAGGAAATGAAAATGCATATTCCGTGGTATGATTTCTCAACAATTTTTAAAAGCTTCTTTTTTGAATATTTATTATTATTATTTTATATAGATTTTTTAATAATTGCATAGTGTCATATATGCTTTTTTATCTACATTTTTTAAAAGTTTCTTTTTCAAATATTTATTCAATTCTGATTGATTGTGAAATATTTTTCTGAAGCATGTTAAACACATGTCACATAGTGTCATATACGCTAATGCATTTGTATAAATATTAATCTGAATTTTTAATATGTTTGTTTATTTGTATGAACACATGTCACATTTACAACATAGCATATGTGATGAAAAAGAAAAGGAAGAAGGAACAAATATGTGATGAAAAAGAAACTGCAGAATATAATTTTTTTTTTTTATTTTTCTTATAAGTTCTTAAGAAAAGAAGAAAAAGACAAGATAAAATTTAATATAACAGAAATAACAAGAAGAGGGAAAAGGAAAGTAGAAAACATTACATGTTAATATTCACATTTCACGTACCCAATGATCTAACTTGGGATAATAAATAAGTGCACTTTTTGACTTTTTATGAAATATGGGTTGGGAGGAATTGGGTTGAAGTGATGTGTAGAGAGGTGATGTGACTTAAATAAGATGTGACTTAAATAAGACAGTGACTTTTTGACTTTTTTAGTATACCCCAAACCAAGCCTAATATTTACCTTTTCAACATACATTTTGTCAATGTGTCTTTAAAGCAATAAGTGCATAGTGAGTTTGCAATTTTGTGTGCTTAATGTGTTTTCAAATTATTTTTTTCTCCCTTTTTAAATTTCATCAATACATGCATTGGTTTTTATATGACTAACAACTCAACGGAATGAAGAGGAAAAGTTAGTTAAAAGAAAGAAAAAATACATGATGAAAGGGAAGCAAGAGAGGGGATAATCTTCACATTTTATGTATCTAATTATATAATATTCTTATTTTAGGCACACAATGATAATGTGTTATCAAAAGCTGTATTGGCCCAACGTGCACGACGAGAACGTGAAAAAAAATCAAAAGCCATGTTCTGCATACCAATTGGGACAACGCCTGCGACGAGAACGAGAGAGATCAAAGGAATGTATTAACCCAAGACAACATTCTTTAACACCAAATTGGTAAACAACTGTGTTTAATTCTTGAAATATATACTCTTACTATTACCACTTTATTATATAGATTTTAATTTGTTCACAATCCATTTCTGTAGGCCTGCTCCTATAACCCCATCTAGAAATGTTGGTGT
This sequence comes from Camellia japonica, assembly GCA_030407325.1. Lineage (NCBI taxonomy): Eukaryota > Viridiplantae > Streptophyta > Magnoliopsida > Ericales > Theaceae > Camellia > Camellia japonica. The sequence continues at coordinate 871,377 of JAPPVO010000036.1, forward strand.
GGTCATCCGTAATGAGTACGACCTTAATGTTATCCGTGTTGGTGTAGTAAGTACAAAATCAAGTCAAACATTGTATGTATTTTATTTATATAAGATGTTTTTAATCTTTTGAATATTTTATTTATATTTGTTAGGCGAAAGAGAAAGAAAAGGTCAACCCAATGTATAAGGGAAAAGAAAAGATGGCTCCTTCTGACAAGAGAATGATGAATGTAAGCCAAGTGGTATATATTCTTTTTAAAAAATATGATGCAAAACTAATCAAAATTTCAAATAGTTAAAAGCTATGGGTGTATAAAATGAATTTGTTGTTTTATGTTGTTTTTGTAAAATGATTGTAATATGTTTTTTTTGTAACTTGCTATTATTTGTATGTGTTTTCTAAATTTTTTTATTTATATTTTATATGGATTCATGTGCATTTATAATGTATCATCCATAAGTTGAAACTTATATGAAAAGAATAGGAAAAAATATATGGGCCAATATTTTTAATTCTTATTTATTTTTTTAATAAAATACAAAATGAATGAAAATAAAAAAGAAAGAAATAAAGATAACACTATTAAAGTTATAAAACAAATAAAATAGAAAACAAAATTAAGAGAAAGGAAAGAAATAAGAAGATATTTTCATTTTAAGCACAATATTTGCATTTTCTGCACCAATGATAAAATATTTTTATTTTAGGCACAACATGATAATGTAATATCAAAAGCTGCCTTGGCCCAACGTGCCCGGCGAGGGCGTGAAAAAAATGAAAAGTCATACTTTAAATTTCAATGCTTGCAACGAGAACAAGAGGGATCAGAAGAATTTCTTCAACCACGACAACCTTCTTTAACACCAATTCGTCGCAATCGCGCTTGCCTGGAGTGGGAAACAATAACTGAAGATTCTAATTCGGTACAAAAACGAACAATGATTACCCATCATTCTACATGTTCGTTTTCTATGCCAAGCACATCTTTAGCTCCACAAAGGAATCGGTAATCTATTATATCTAATCTTGAAACACATACTCTTACTCATACTGTGTTGTTTTATATAATTTTATTTATACACAAATATTCGTAGGTCTACTCCTATAAATCGATTTCTTCAAGAAGATCTATGTACTGATGAAGAATTAGAAGATATGCCTATGAGTACATCAATTGACGCCCGGGCACACAAAGATTCCTGCCGCCATTATCTTGGCAAGATGGATGTATTATGTCCTTATTGTTCAGCCTTACATTGGGTAGATGAAAAATTGACAAAATCATCTATGAAGCGTCCCCTCTTCGGAACTTGCTGTTTGGAAGGAAATATTAGGCTACCTTTACTTATTACACCCCCTCCACCACTTCAGGCATTGTATGATGGGAATAATGATCAATCAAAATCCTTTTGAAGTTATACTCGAGTGTATAATGCAGCCAATGCTTTTACGAGTCTTGGTGCTACATTGGATCCTAGAGTACTCAGTGGAAGGGGCCCTGTATCATTCACAATTCATGGGGAATTGCGACATCGAACAGGATCACTACAACCACAACCGGGGCAGGATGCGAGTTATGCTCAACTGTATATCTATGACCCTAATTCAGCTTTAGAAATTCGTAATCGTAGAAATCCTAACTTGAGAAGGGATGTTCTGAAAACTATTCAGGATAGTTTGTTGCAAGTCAATGCATTTGTAGATAAATTTTGACAGGCTCATGCTATTTTATATCAATTAGACTCGGCAGGACACAATCTACCTGCTCATCTACATTACAATTCAGTAACTGATCGACGTCGGTATAACCTACCAACTGCAGATGAGATTGCTATTGTAATACCAGGTGATGGAACAGAGGTAAGTGGAATGAGAGATATTATCTTACATTTTCGAGGAAATAATGAGTTGATGCAAATTAATGAATGTCACCCAGCATACTTGCCATTACATTATGTTCTATTATTTCCATATGGTGAACTTGGATGGGAACCTGAGTTAAAACTGTGGAACGTTCACTCAAATGGACTTTTATAGTTATCGTTTGTTTGAACGACCCACAGAGTATTCAACAATTTTGAGAGGTGGGAAATTATTTCAAGAGTTTTTGGTAGATGCTTGGGCTGCAACTGAGCAAAATCGATTGACATACTGCAAGCTTAATCAAGGAAAACTTCGGGTTGAGCTTTATCAAGAGTTATCAGATATTGATCCAGATTATGTGCGACCTAGTCAAATTGGTCAAAGGTTTGTTTTGCCATCTTCATTTACTGGTAGTCCTAGACATATGTTTGAAATCTTTCAAGATTCAATGGCTATCACGCGATACAACCAATACCCAGATATTTTTCTTACCATGACTGTAAATCCCAATTGGTCAGAAATTACTTCAGCATTATTACCACATCAAAAACCTATTGATCGTCCTGATTTAATTGCCCGTGTTTTTGAGTTGAAGAGAAAGTGTTTGATGAAAGAGATAGAAACAAATCAGGTGTTTGGAAATAAAGTTGCACATGTCTTTACAATTGAATTTCAAAAACGAGGTCTCCCTCATATGCATGCACTTTTATTTCTTAAGGGTCCAGACAAAATTTGAACATGTGCTCAAGTGGACAAATTGGTCTGTGCAGAATTTCCAGACCCAAAAATGATCCTATACTTTTTGAAACTATCAAATGTTGTATGGTACATGGACCATGTGGTGCTCGAAATCCGCAAGCACCATGTATGAAAAATGGTAGATGCACTAAGAGATACCCTCGAACTTTCACAGAAACAACAACTATGGATCAAGATGGATACCCTATCTATCGTCGTCGCAATAATGGTCAAGTACATATTGTGAGGGGGCAAGAAGTTGATAATAGGGATGTCGTACCATACAATGCATATCTTTCTAAACTTTTCAACTGTCATATAAATGTGGAAGTTTGTGCTGGAATGAGATGTGTCAAGTATATATATAAGTACATTTATAAGGGTTATGATTGTACAACGATGGTATTGGGAATGATAAATGAGATTCAACAATATCTCGATGCAAGGTATATTGGACCTCCAGAAGCTGCTTGGCGAATATTTGGTCATCCTTTGCATGCAGAGATGCTAACGGTTGTACGATTGGCACTTCATTTACCTGGAATGCATCGCATTGTTTTTAACTCAGAAGAGTCATTAGAAACGATTCAATCTAGAGCTGGTCAACAAATGTCAACTCTTACTGGCTTCTTTGCATATTGTGTTGCCAGTGAAGATGAATGTCCATTCACTTATCAAGAATTTCCACAGCATTTTGTTTGGCTCAAGTCAGAAAAGAGATGGAAATCAAGAGAAATGGGATATGCAATTGGTAGAATGTACTTTGCTAGCCCTAATTGTGGTGAAAGATTTTATCTGCGTTTGTTACTAACCGTTGTCAAAGGACCAAAGTCGTTTCAGTCTTTACATACAGTTGATAATGTTGTGCATGATACATTTAAATTAGCATGTGTTGCAAAGGGGCTTTTAGAAGATGATGAAGAATGGATACACTGCTTGAAAGAGGCTGCAGTTATGAAAACTGGATATCAATTGAGGAGATTGTTTAGTATTATTCTCACCCAGTGCTCTCCACTAAATCTATGTGCATTATGGAATCAATTCTCAATGCATATATGTGATGATCTTGCACATAAGATTCGTATATTGTTTGCCATTTCTAACCCAACTGAGGTTCAAAATAAGGACTATGGTCTCCATCTTTTGAATCAAATGCTTCATGAATCAGGCAAAAGTTTAATTGACTTCCCACCCATGCCACAACCTACTGCAAATTGGACTATAGCAATTGGTAATCGATTGATATTCGAACATCAACAACTGCAGAGTGAGGCACAACAGTCAGATCCACAAATTACTATTGATTGTCTCAACAATGGACAGCGGATTACTTATAACACAATCACTTCTTCAATTTTTCAAAATAAAGGAACTGTTTTCTTTTTGAATGGGGGTGCTGGAACAGGGAAAACATTTCTTTACAATACGATTGCATTAAAATGTCGCAACCTTGGGCATATCGTTGTTACTGTGGCTTCATTTGGAATTGCATCATTGTTACTGGTAGGAGGTCGCACTGCACATTCAACATTTTCCATTCCGTTAGATGTCTTGGAAAATTCACTTTGTAGGTTTAGCAAACAATCATTACAAGCTGAGTTATTTAGAGAAACAAAACTCATAATTTGGAATGAAGTTCCTATGCAACATAAACATTGTGTTGAAGCGGTTGATCGTACATTAAGGGATATTTGTGATAGTGAAAAGCCATTTTGGGGTATTACTGTTGTTTTTGGTGGAGACTTTCGACAAATCTTACCAGTTATACCCAAAGGAGTTCGTGAGCAAATTGTGAGTGCATCATTAAGACATTCTATTCTATGGAAGCATATACATATCTTAACTTTGGATTTGAATATGCGCTTGAATCCTGAAGGCCATGAAAATGCAAATTTTGCAAATTTCTTGATGGAGGTAACACTACTTTAACCTTTTTCCTTATTATATAAATTATTTTAAATTAATAAATTGTATTACACTTTTTTTTTTTTTTTTTTATTGATTTCACTTTTTTTAGATTGGGACCAATCCTCAAGAAATCGTTAACCTTCCTTCAACAATACACAAATGTCAAGATTTAAATGATTTACTCTCTACAGTTTACCCACAGTTGAATATGATAGAGACGTCAACCCCAACATTTTTAACTGAACGCACAATTTTGTCTGCGTGTAACAATGATGTCAGTGACATTAATACTACTGCGTTGAATATCTTTCCAGGGAGATTATATACTTATCTTGCAGCAGATAAAATGTCTGAAGATAATGAAATTGATCCTACCATTACAAATAGATATCCTAATGAATATTTAAATTCATTAGATCCTCCTGGGTTGCCAACTTTTAAGTTAGAGTTGAAAGTGGGTTGTCCTATAATATTGTTAAGAAACATTGCACCGAAAGATGGACTATGTAATGGTTCAAGATTGATGGTTACTAGATGCAACACTCGCATAATTGAAGCTCAAATTTTAACTGAAGAAAAGTTTGGCAATTTCGAATTTATACCAAGGATATCTTTGACACCATCTTCTTCAGAAATGTCTTTCCAAATGACAAGACGCCAATTTCCAATCCGATTGGCATATGCCTTGACCATTAATAAATCTCAAGGACAATCTGTGAAATTTTTTGGGGTTGATTTGCGCATACCGGTGTTTAGCCATGGGCAATTATATGTGGCATTGTCCAGATGTACATTCTTTGATCGTATAAGTATTCTCCTCCCTAAAGATAGTTTGGATTCTACTACAAATATTGTTTATCCTGAAGTGTTATTGTAGTGTTTTATATAGATTAAATCATGTTTTATCAAAAGGTAACCATGTAGATTTATTTCTATTGATTATATAACTTTTTATAAAATTTTAATTTAATAATAATTTGAAATATGGACTTTTGTAGGATTGGATCGAAAAATCTATGGAGCTTAAAAGGAGAAATACGACTAGCTTGCTTCGATGGCGATGTAATAAGGTAATTTTAATCTCAAAGTATTTTGTGAAGTTTATTTCCAACAAATGTACTAATCTATATTTTTTTTTGTTTCTACAAATTACCAGATTGTTGTGCATGTTCCTCATTGGAGATACATACAAGTTGATACAAAGACTTTTTGGAAAGTAATGAGGAAGAAGTTTGGGCAAATACATATTTGAAGACATGTTATTGACAGATTTTTTGTAAAGCATACATATTTTTGAAAGTTTTAACCCACTTTTTGTAAGCTTTAACCCACTTTTTGTAAAGCTTAACTCACTCTTTTGGTGTATGACAATATAATGTTTGTTTTTCTTATGTAGTTATAATTTGATTGGCAGCAGTAACACTAACTGATGTGCATTATAATTTTAATTTCTTTTAGATTGAAGAGCATTGGCTGGTGTGCATTATTTTATATTTGATTTGTTTGGAATTGTAAAGTATAGGTTGTTATGTATTGTTTGATATTTAATTTTCAATTTAATTTGTTGAGGTTGTAAAGCATTTACTCATGTGCTTTATTATATAGATTTAGTATTTTTTTTTCTTTTTATTATAAAACGTTAACAAGTATACAATAAGTTTAGTTTCTGTTTTTTGTTCAGTGTTTACAATTTTTTTTTACTTGCTCTTATATTTTGATTTCAATATTTGTTTCTTAATTTGCATTAAGATTAGGGGGAGTTGTTATTTTATTTGAGTTTTGTAGAGCGTGTAATATAAGCAAAATTGTTACAAATTTTTTAAGAAGTAAAATATTTTAATATATTTTTTCAGTATCTTTATTAAAAAAATGGCACTAACTTCACAAATTTCAACATAATACGTTTAAATTATAATTGTATTTTAATCTTAATATTATTTACACCATGTCTTTAGGCACGGACATACGCTAGTAAATAAATAAAACAAAACAAATAGTTAGTCAATCACGATACGTTGGGAGTGGTAAGGGTTCTAATAGAATAATATTATATGTACTAATTAGTGTACCAATTGAGGATGTGACATAATTTAAGAAGTTTTTGGTATTTGTAATGTGATTAATGAGTGGGGTCAATAATAATGTCATAACTAGTGTTAGTACACTAATTGGTGCATGTAGCACCATCTTTTTCCATAATATAAAAGGCCTTGTTTGAAAACTAATTAAAATATTAATCCGTGTGTTTGGTTTGAATTTTTTGGATTAAGTTTTTTGGAAACTGAGTTTTTTGGTTTTCATATTTTTTTATTTTTAGTGAATATTTTTAAAATTTTAAACATTTTTTTTTTACTTTTTTAGATGCACCTTACTTAAATGTATCTAAAAAGTAAAAAATTTGTGAAAAAATATTTTAAAAAATTAAAAAATACATAAAAATACAAAAAAAAAAATGTACTGAATTATCGTTTTTTTTTTTATATTTTTGGTATTTAGTGAATTTTTAAAAGGTTTTTTTCACAATTTTTTTTATTTTTTAGGTATATTTATGTTAGCTATGTCTAAAAAGTTAAAAAAAAAATGCTTAAAATATTAAAAAAATTCAGTAAAAACAAAAAAATACAAAAAACAAGAAAGTAGAATTTTCTGAAAAGTGTTTTTTGAAAAACCTAACCAAGCAAGCTGAATATAAATTAAGGTAAATTATTTATAAATCTTATTTGAAAGACTTATACAATATATGGTCCTATGAAAAAACTTATAATTCAATAGGTCCTATGATTGTTTTGAGGACACATCTACCCCAAATCTTAATTAATTAATAACTTGATTAATGATAATACCATATATGAAAAATTCAATATTACCATATATTGTGATCATATTTATACGATTAGAAATTTAAAAGTCAAAAATCTAATGTTACCATAGATTGTGATTGTATCTATATGGTTAAAAATTTAAAATTTAGAATAACCTAATTAATGATAATACCATATATGAGAAATTTAATGTTACCATAAATTCTGATCATATCTATATGGTTGGAAATTTAAAATTCAAAATGTAAATATAATATGTAACATCCTAAACGCAACGTGACATTCCCAAATTCAACTTGACATTCTCATATGTTTCTGATGAAATTCAAAATAGCTTGATTAATGACAATATTATATATGGGAAATCCAATATTATCATAGATTGTGATCATATTTACATGGTTGAAAATTTGAAATTCAAAACATAAATGTAACATGTAACAGCCCAAACCCAACGCGACATTCTCATATGTTTCTCATCTCAAATCCAATGCCCAAATCACCATGACATTTCCATATGCTTCTCATCCCAAACCCAACATGACATTCCAATACTCCACTGTTGAATTATGAATAATGTAATTTCCTAAATATAACATGTAACATCCTAACTCAACTCATGTATTGAACCACTATCACCCCCAACCCAGAGTAACTTCAACATCGCATGATATGATTCAATCCACATTCAATTACAAACCTAAATCTCTGGTAACTTTGCTCAATGTACTGTGACATGTATGTAAATACTAATTACAACAAAGACACGATATACATTTAAACACATATACAATCAAAAAAATACACAAATGTCATTTACTACATGGTGTATGTAGATTAACGTTACACGCTAAATGTAACATGCATCGTAACACGATCATCTAGGTCCCAATGTACAATTGTCATCCTACGATGTGGTTCAAGTTTGACATCCAATTAACAACCAAAATTTAATACCCCTAACCCAACCCATGAACCCATACACACCACCCCACACATCGAACATATTAAAATGTATCAACTATCACAATGTTAAATACATACATTCAATCAGAACATTGGTCAAAGTGAACCTATCAATAAGTGTAATAGATTGTCAATGTCCTATTAAAGATGAACAATCCACACTTCAACAAACAGTAACACACTTCAACAAAAACAAAAACAAAAAACCCTCTTCTCTTCAACCGATTGGAGCCGAATTCTGTCGAAGAAATTAACACACAACCTTTAAACTTCATCACATCATCGACCATATACATATCTATTTAAGCAATATTTTGAAAATACACTGGAATCTCGCGATCAAGGTGAAAAAAAACTCGCAACTTCGTTGTCTATAAATTTGTCTTTCCTAAAAGGCTTCCTAAGCGTGATATGATGAATGAGAAAATAAGATACAATATGAATACAAATTAGGTGTATAATAGTACACTAATATCATTCATTTACAACTCATAGGACCTTATGGAATATATTCCTATTTAAATAGGATTCCAAACTCTAAAATAATATTCATAGGATTTCACATTAAATAAGACTTTGTTTGGAAGAGTTTTGGAAATGTAGTTCTATCTCTTGATTTGTACGTAGTGTTTGGTTACAGTTTTTAAAAATTAATTCCACATCCACTTTTGAAAACTCTTTCTAAGGGCAAAAATTTGGACTAACTGGACGTTCGACCAGTCGTCCTCTGGATGTTTGGCCAGTTGACCGGAACAATACAATTTTTTTTTATTTATTATTTTTTTTTGTAACAATTGGCACCTATTATTTTTTATACTTTAAATAAAAAAATTCAGAATTTTTAAAAAAAAATTATGAGTTTTGAATAGAATTTTGAGTTGTGTGTTTGGTTATAAGTTGTAAATTTTTGTATCAACTATCATATATCACATCAAAAATTTCTTACTCAATTCAAAACTCTTTCACCAAACAAAATTTTCACACTTAAATCATAATTTCAAAACTCACAAACTAAAAAAAAAAAAAATCACAAACTCAAAATACAACTCCTGCTTTCAAATAATATTTAAAAAACTCTACCAAATACTACCTAAGTTTTTCAAATAAGACTTATAAATAATTTTATCTATAAATTATCATATTATTCTTTTTATTTTTTTACATATCTTTTTATAAAAAGTTAAAATATTACTGAAATAATATATTTTTAAACAAGACCTAAATATAGATTACATGCATATGTGACATACGTGAATTTTATTTTTCTACATATTTTTTTTTTTTATAAAAAGTTAAAATATTGCTAAAATAATATATTTTCAAATGGGACTTAGGATACGTTTGGCAAATGTTTGTTTTAGCTTACAAGTCAAAAAGTTACTAAAACCAAAAAACCTATAATCTATACTAAAAAGTCAAAGATTTAATTTTCTCTCTACTTTTTACACATCTTTTCGTAGAAAATCAAAAAATCATTCCAAACATACTAATTTTTTTATCTCATATTTTAACCAAAAAGTTATTAAAATAGTCTGTTCTCAAATAAGCCTTTAGGTAGCACAGTAAAAAACCAATTTTTTGATTTTTGTAACTTTTTAAAATCATATTACTTCTCTATTTTTTTACATAAAAACAAAAACTAAAAAGTCACAAAAAAAAAAAAAAAACAAAACAAAACAAAAAAAGGGATATTTACCAATAAATCCCATCCCACAAACACTTGCACCATTTGATCCCATCATTGTGTCTGTTGCTCTAATTGATCCTATCAGTGAGAGAATATAGTCTTCTTGATCCTTTTTTCCTTTTTTGCTAATATGTATTGGTCAGTTATACCCTTTTTCACGTGGTTCTTTTTTTAATTTTCGGTGGGTTTTATTCTGTATATGGAAGTGCAATATGTCTCTTCTCATTGTGTTAGGGTTTGGGTGGCTGATGTGACGGTGTGTTCTGCTCATTGGTGTGTCTGTGCGCAGATTGTGGTTCCAGTTTTGCCGACAGAGAAGACTCGTGTGTTGCAGGTATTGTTCTGTTTCGTTTTCATCCCATTCTTCGTAACAGTTGTGTGTCTACCTTACTCTCTGTGTGTTGGTACTGGGGCACATTCGTATTGAATATGTTCGTCTGGATATTCAGATGACTCATTATGCGATTTGTACACCAACGATGTGCTTGTCAATTGCTGATTTGATGTTCAGCAAGTAACACATTGCTTGGTTTTGGGTAAGGCACGGGGTGTGGGTGGGTCATATTGCGATGCATTCACTGTAATCTTAATCACTCAACATTATTAGCTATGCCTTATTGTGTAATGTAGACGCTTTGTACACATACATGTGTGTTTTAAATGTTCATTTGACACACACGGCTGGGTTTCTGTTTTCAGTCACGGGAGTGTGGGTGGGTTGTTTACACATATTTCGTATGCAACAAGATATTGCGATGCATTCACTGTTACTTGAAACAATCAACATTATTCATCGTGTGTTGCACGTATTGTTATGTGTCGTGTTGATCTTTTTTCCCACGCGCGTTGTGTGTATAGCTTATTCACTGTGTGCTGATGTTCCAAATAATGTTTATAACAATATCGTTGTTTCTCCATTTTATGGGCATGTGAACATTGATGATTTGATTTGCGTTTTGAAACACATTGCTGGCCGTCCATATGAAACACTTTGTGACATTGTCTGCATATTGCAGGGATGGACGCTCATGTTATGTTGGTGTGTTGTTACCGTAACACGAACGCCGTCATGAAGTTGCAATTTCCAGCCCGATTTGATGATTTGGTTAATTATGTCCACCAAAATTTTGATGGCCTCACAGCTGATGATGTGTGTTTATTTTTCAAGATCCCGGGATACAACAATTTCAAATTACAAAATGATATCGATATGGAAAACATGATATCCCTTGCACGGTCTTTTCGTTTAGGACATATTGACATCGTAATTGAAACTCGATGCATGGAAAGTACAAACGGTTTTGGTGACGCAAATCGGAAACCATGCGATGTTACATTCAGTAGACCAAGGGAAGTATATGAGTCGGATGACGACGATGAACAAGATGATTTACTCCCCAATTTCTGTCCTCATGCTGACAAAGTTTACATGTCTGCTGAATGGGCTAACGGTATCACACATGTGGGTCAAAGTTTTGAAGGCGGGGCTGCTGAATTCCGTAATGTTCTTCGTAAGTATGCAGTTGAATGTGGGTTCCGGTTCAAGTATCTAAAGAACGACTCCGTTCGGATTACAGCCGTTTGCACGATGAGGGAATCAACAGGATGTATGTGGTCTATACATGCAAGAGTCCTTCATGCTGATGAGTTTTTTTACATTCGTAAGTGGAACGCGGAGCACATTTGCGGTGTTGCTGTTCGGACACCAAAAAACCCGAGGGCAGGGTCTGATTTAGTGTCCGATGTTATCTCCGAGCGAGTACGTGACAAACCGCTCACCCGACCATCCGATGTTGTTTACGACTTGAAAAAAGATTACGGATTAGAGATAAGCTACCGAGTAGCATGGTTGGGAGTTGAAAAAGCAAGGGGCGAGATGTTCGGTGCACATTCCATTTCGTTCGATCAATTACGGTGGTATAGTAATGCTGTTATGGAAAACAATCCGGGTAGTTACATTAACATCGATTACGATGACCAAAATCACCGGTTTGTACGATATTTTATTTCATTCAAAGCATGTATCGATGGGTTCAATAATTGTCGCCCTTTATTATTCCTAGACGGTACCTTCTTGAAGGGGAAATTCAAAGGCAACTTGCTAGCTGCTACTGCAAAGGATGGCAATCAAGGTTATGCCCTTTTCTTAGCGCACACACACTGTTATCGTTCATTTTTTTTCAAATAACTAACACTATGACGTTTTGCGTCATACCCAGCTGATTAACCCACTGTCATTTATTCACACAGGTTTATTCCCATTGGCAATTGCAATTGTTGACTCGGAGAACACAACTAACTGGGCTTGGTTTTTGGAACACCTCGCAAACGTGGTCAACCCGGACAGGACGATCACATTTATTTCAGACCGACACACAGGACTTCTTGAATCAATTCCACTCAGATTTCCATCTGCCCACCACGCTTTCTGCTTGCAACATTTGCAACGAAACTTGCAAGACAAGATGCGATACACGAACAAGATGCACCGATTCGGATTGCTAAGTAAATTTCGTGCATGCGCTTACGCACCAACCGTAACAGCTTTCAACGCCAGCTTAGAAAGCTTCAAGGCATCGGGCAGACAAGTGGCAACGGGTTTTCTGAAAGACTTGCCTCCGGCGTATTGGGCAAATGCCTACTTTCGGTACGCACCTGATCATTAATATATTCCATCAAATTAGTTTCATACATTTGTTCTGCTTAATGCATTTATCCTTCACAATTACATGTAACTATTTATTACATGTGTTCCATCTTCGCGTCTGTAGGGGTGACCGGTTTGGTGAGATGTGTTCCAACGCCGCTGAATCATTCAACTCATGGATTCGTGAGGCGCGACACCTCCCAATCACGAAGATGGTTGACAGCATTAGAACAAAAATTATGGACCAAATGTCAAAACGCCGACGCAAGGCAGCCGCATGGCCTGGAGTTCTTTGTCCGAAAATCGAGTCTCGATTGGTCAAAGCTTACAACAAAGGCAGGGCATGGCTTGTGAGCCAATCAAATGACGATGTCTACGAGGTCCACTCTTACCCATCAGTACTTGTCGATGTTGGCAGACGGACGTGTTCGTGCTTTCAGTGGCAGATAAAACGAATACCATGTGCACACGCAATGGTTGCAATCCGAAACAGCGGACGAGATCTGTATGAATTGGTTGAACCGTATTACCATGTGTCCGAATATCGATCCACATACTCATCAAGCATAACCCCAATACCAACTGTTGAGAAACCTCCGCTCAACACCGAAGATTTCGTCATACACCCACCAGTTGTGAAACGACCACCTGGAAGGCCAAAGAAAAAAAGAATTATGTCTCGAGGTGAAGAAACACAGCAAATTAGATGCGGCCGTTGTCAACGCATGGGCCACCATAACAGGAAGACATGTAAAGAACCCATTTAGCCGTCACTTCATGCAAGATTTCTAGTTAATGTTTTCATTCATAAGTACGACATTGTTATTTTCCTTTTCCCCCTAAGCAAATAAGTGTGTGCGCACACACCGGACATCCCGTACTACTATCGTTACTGTTATTACATATTAGTATCACCTTCAGTAGGTGATTTCTTCATTACAAAAGTCGGCCAAATAATTTGGGTCCTCCCCTTATTAAACATTTTGGTTACCGTTGCTGGTATTACACATTACTATTGCTTTCAGTACATAGCCATCTTACTTTTGTAATTCGGCCAAACAATTTGTATCGCTCCCCATAATAACCAAATTTTGTTATTAAGTGCTACGTATCGTACTTTTTTCGTTACTAATTTGGTTACATCGATGGCACTCATCGACGGCACTGACATGAATTGTGATCCCATTTAAAACCAATTACTCAAAAAAAAAAACAAAATCTTAAGGTCACACATTCATAATCATACAAATTCACCCAACCATCACGCCTGTTAAACAAAACCGCCACACGAATAATGAAACTGTGATCCATTTGCAACACAAAACTATTCATAACACAGACTCACACAACCAACCTACACCTGCAACATACACATATACCTACCCACCCTATATGCGGAACAAAACCATCCCACCAATTTTGTGTAAACACACAGAATGATACGTTCAACTTATCACACAACTGAACTGTGCACCACACAAACATGTCAAACATTCTCACCAGCCAAAAGACCATGTCATACCAACTCCATAAAAACCAGATTACCAAAGCATATATCACCACTCACAAAAAAAAAACACAACACATTTCCATAAACCCCACATCATATTTATTACGAAATTAGTACTGTTCACGTACGATCACAAAAAAACAAAACACCATGCACATACCAATAACTAATCAAAACCATATCACTGTACGCTATTGTTTTCCAAATGTGCCAAAAAACCATACATACACCACTAGCTAATCAAAAATAAATAACTGAACGCGGTTTGTTATCCACAGGTGCCCAAAAACCATGCAAATACCACTACCTAACCAAAAACTATATAACTGTTCGCTGTACGTTTTCATATGTGCTTCAAAGTTGACATTCAGTTGGAATGTTTAAGACCCCTACTGATGTCGTTGACAAATCCTTTTACCATGTTCGCTCTCAACACAATCCCATTTGTACCTTGCAATGATCGCGCTACATCAACATGGTGCACGTACTGCCTCATCACGGCGCAAACAATAACCGCACAATCCAGCCTGCGATGGGAAAACAATAAATTAATAAAATACCATTACAAGTCCACAATCACTTTCGCTTCAAAACAGACAAACACCACAGTTCACTTACGAGTCGGCTTTCTGCTGGGGGCAGTCTTCAACAGCCTCGAGAGGATGGTTGAAAGTCTCAGCGATGCTAACCTCGTCTATTCCATCTGCTCGTAAGGAACGTTTCATTACAACCGACACACGCTCCTTCTGTCACACAGAAAACCATCCACAATAATTAGCTTCAAATAAGTACTACATACATTACATCACCAAATCAAAAACAAAATGTGTTCCTTACCAGAACAAGTGCTTCATTATAGTGCACGTCAGACCTGCCAGCCGAACGTTGCCTCATCGGATTAAAATGTTTCCAACTTCCATCCTCTGCGTCGTACACCACCAGCGTCCAATGTGCGTTGTTGCATATGGGGAAATGTATGTACCTACATTCCTTCGATGCTCCAAAATTTTTCAGCACATAACTTTCCGTTGCTTGGTTGTTGCCAGATTTGAAAACACTCTACAAAACAAACATTTAATATTAGTACATAATGCACTGGTCATTATACAACAACTGAACAATACCATACTCACCATGCAAATACTGCTGAAGAAGTAGGACTTGTCCGCTAAAACATCATCAGCACATACATTTGCCTGCTCTGTGACCAATGTCTCAGCATACGCATCGATCACCTACATAGAGAAACCAAAACAATAACCTCAAACACGTATGCCTACACATAAGCTACACTTCCCCGTAACACAAACACAATGCATGACAAACGAACTAAACACTGTACTCACATTCCCACATATACTTTCTCCCCGTACAAGGCTCTTGACGTCCGTAAAATACACTGCCACACCACTTTCACTACTGGCCCACATAACAGCACTACAAAACAAAGGAACCAAAGCATCAAAAAAAAATGACCCACACACAACACACATACGTAAAGAAATTACATACACACAAGCACAAACCTGTCGCCATTCCGTTCGTAAGCCTTCATAATTTTTTCCTTCTCCTCATACGTCATCATTTTCCATACTCCAAAACGGTTGTTCAGGTCAAACCCAGACCATTTACTACCAGCCACACCAACTGTGTCCACGTCAACAACTGCGTCAGTCACAGTGCCTTTTCCCACGCCGACACCCTCGCAACCGTATGACACTGCATTCTTTTCGTGCTCCCCAACTAGCTGGTAGTCAAAATCTTTCAGCCTTAATTCTTTCCTGGCTTTGTTCTTCAGGTTACGCACGAACGAATTCCTTATACCTTCCCCTTTATTTGGAAACACTCCCACTTCGAGGTCCGTCACATTTACATCAGCCACACTACGGTCTGGCACCGGACTAGAATCGGAGACTGTGTGCACGGTAACATTATCACCACTGACACCAACATTTACACCGACCCGAATAGGCGTAACATCATGCACAACCGTCACACCAAACCCACTACCTACATCGCAATGGCTTGCACCAACATCCCTACAGCCAGTCGGTGTGTTCATCCGATACGCTTGCGTAACTGTGTGCACTTGCTGGTCAGCCAGCTGATCTTCTAACAACGAAATTGTTTGCCTTAATTCCTTGTTCTCATTTTCAAGTTTCCGTATCTCGTCATCCTTAACCTTCACAACACAACCGAACCCACCAACTATGTTAACGGCTTGCATTTCCATCTTACTCTTCAAACTAACTACTTCATTCTCCAGCTTTGAGATTGTCCCCTCGTACGCCTTGTTCTTCAATTCCAAATCTGCCATACTTTTCAAAGCATTCTCCAATTCTGTTACACCAGCCACCTCATTCACTGCATCACGTACCACGCTGCCAACATCTTTCCCTTTCACCCCCACGCCATCCACCACCTGATGCGTCACATGTTGCATCCCATCACCGGATCCAACAACCACGTCCTTTACTCCATCGTCACGACGGCCAACTTCTTGCTCGTCTGTTGCCAAAATTTCACGTTCATACTCCAACGACTTCATTCTTTCAATACGAACCTGGCAAATATACAACACAAAACACAAACCAATCAGCACAATATTCACCCACCCCTCGTCCAATAACAGTTATAAACAAAAATTACACAATAGTACGCAGGTACTACACCTCGAATTTGCCAGGTGCAGATACATCCAAACCCCGTATCCGGGTGACTAACGCGCCAATGTCCCATCTCATAAATCTTGGGAACATACTCTCCGTTTCAGGTTTCACTAGCGTCGAATGTTCACAAATCCAATACTGCTTTTCAAAAAAAAAAATTTCTGTTAAACCAACCATTACTTAAACAACATACATTTAAATTTGCAAAACAAAATACAATTTACATACCAGTAACGCGACAACACACCCAGTGACCTTCTCCGGCGTCTGATGATAATCTTTGATTGAACCCATCAACATTTGTAGGATTGCACCAGTCCAATCATATAAACGAACAGTCTTCAGATCATCGATGTATCGAACAAACGCCCAGCTTATCGTCTCCCCAGAATTTGCAAAAAACATCTTCCCACACATATACAGTGTCAACAACTTCGCTGCGTCCTCCTCGTCAACCCTTCTTCGCCCGGCCACGGCTTCTTCGAACAAACTCTTCACGAGCTTCGACGTTATCCTCACAGTGTTTTGACTCCTCCGCTGAATGAAATCTGATGTCGGCCTTTGACAAGGAGACAGATCAATATGCTTCGTACCACATTGAATCCCAAAGAGGAGTCTAACATCACTCTTACACATCTTCACAGAATTACCACCAATGTTGAATGCATCACTCCGTGCATCATAAGTGCGTATGATTTTCAAAATCGCATCGTCATACTTCCTGAATTCTTTGTGATTCAGCTTGTTAATTCGTATTGCCTCAACCATGATCCAAAAGGAGTCCTCTTCAACTGTTCAAAGTGCCCAGCCCTCAAAGGAGTTGTTGTCACCAGCTTCACGATCCCAGCGATGTTGGAGCGGAAGTTAATTCTTGTGGGTGTAGTGCGTGACGGCCCTGCACCCGTTTTGCTTACCGGCTGACGAGCATCTTGCTGATTTGTCTTCAATTTCTTAAACAGTACGCGTCCCTGTATGTTAACACCCAGCTTGCTTGATTTCGCCCCGAATACACCTTCAAGACGCTTCCGTTCACAAGACCGCGTCCACGGACTTCTGTCATCGTCACCATCTACATTATCACAAAAAACGGGTTAGCTACGTTGCATACACCCAAACACCAACCCAACATATACACAAAAACCAACAACAGTGAACACCTACACTCACAAACATAACTGACAGAGCTGAAACAGTATAACTAAATCACAACTACAACTACCATGCAACTCACAATAACAAACATACAATCACCACATTTAAACGCATTATCTGTGACAAAAACATGTACCACCACTAACATCACCCCACGCGAACACACCAACTAATTCAACCAACCCAGGCACATACGAACTAAATACCCTGTGTCACGTGTTCCATACATTCGAACAACAAAAAGTAATGGCAAAATTTAAAAAAAAAAACACACCCCAATACTATTAACATCACAAAAAACAACCAGCATCATCATGACATGGGTACAACATCTACCAAAAAAAACAACAACCCCATACACAACAAGCCTCGAGAAACACATAAACCCCCCCAATCGCAAACAACATCACACAAATTAAAATAACATACTGAAACAGAATATCACACCCCAACAAAAAAAAAACACCAAACCAGCGTCACACACAATAAACGACTCACGAAACCTCAAAAAAAGACTCACAACAGAACAAACCCACAAACACCCAACCCCTCCATTCTTCAAATACACAAATCGACTCCTTCGGAACAGTACATAAAAATCACCACACCACACACGCAATCATTCAAACCCCAAAACGACTCAAAACCAGAAAGAGAAGAAACAAACACCGAAATCCCCCATTATTCACACTCACAACAACGACTGTTTCGGAACAT
This sequence comes from Camellia japonica, assembly GCA_030407325.1. NCBI lineage: Eukaryota > Viridiplantae > Streptophyta > Magnoliopsida > Ericales > Theaceae > Camellia > Camellia japonica. Next base: position 890,039 of record JAPPVO010000036.1, read on the forward strand.
CACACCCACCACGAAAAGACACCCATAACTAAAAGTAAAACCACACCAACCTAGCAACGTCACACACAGTAAAAAGACTCACAAAAAACCAAACAAGAGTAACAAACGGAAGAAACCCACAAACACTCCATTATTCAAACACACAAATCGACTGCTTCGGAACATTACATAAAAAACACCACACCACACAAACAAACATTCAAACCAAAAACTACTCACAAACAAAAAGAAACCCACAAACACCCAAATCCCCCATTATTCACACTCAGAACAACGATTGATTCGGAAAATCACCCCCACCACGAAACGACACCCATAACGAAAAGGAAAACCACAATATCATTGGTGACACGTACCTTTCGCAGACATCGTTCCACTCCAAATGAGAAATACCAACACCTCCTTCAAATCGACTCCACACAGATCGCAATAATCGCACAAACTCAATAGACATGAATTAGGGTTCCACAAAAATGCTTAAATGGTTTTATGGCATATAACGTATTGCGTACACCGTTTTCTGTAACGGGTCGGGTCGAAAGGTGTGTCACGTGCTTCAGCCTCCCAAACGTAAGAAACTACAAAAAGCATTAGTGTACTTTCGAGTTCCGTGGCACCCACCAAACACTATCAACGTGACACGTGCCCCATATGTTGTAAATTACTCACGCGTTAAACATAAAATACAAAATGGTATTTACGTAATTTGACAATACAAAGGACTAAATAGATCATAAGAATATATATTAGGACCAAATGGAACACAATCTCAACATTTAGGATTTATTGGTAACTTTCCCAACAAAAAATAACTTTTTATCAAATTCCAAAAACATCACTATAAATTACATACATATATACATGACAAACATGGATTTACATTAGGGGTGCAACTCAGGCAGGTTTGGTCGGGTTCGGAGGTTGTCCATGCCCAGCCCAAGTTGTGCTGAGACTTGCCCAAGCCCGAATTGTAACCCGAGGTTGTCTGCCCAAGTCCGACCCGAGCTAAACTCGAGTTGTCCGAGTTGCCCGAATTGCCCGAATTGTAAATGAATTTCAGTTTTTTTTTTTTTTTTTATTTTTTTTATTATAGAAAATCATTAATACCATCAAAACAAATAATTTATATAATGTAAGAGAGATGCCACTATAGTAGTCCTTACAATTTAAGAGTGAAAATAAAAAGAAAAAAAAGTAAGATTTTATGTTATTTGTATATATAATATATATTCAATATGATTTAATAATATAAATTACTTTAATATCATGTAATGACTAATAATTTATATTTATATTTAATATTTTTATATATCTATATATTTATAATTCGGATTTCGGGTTGCTCGGGTTGTTTGACATGTTTGCACAGGCCCGCCCAGATTTAATTCGGACTTCTAAATTTTTACCCAACCCCGTACTGAATTTAAAAATATTTTATCCAACCCCTAAAAAAATTCAGACTGTACTCGGATTGCTCGGATTAAGCCCGCCCAAATTACACCCCTAATTTACATATATAAATACACAGACATCCAGATATTTTAGCAATTAATTGTGTAGCGTTCCCTGGATGCTCTCAGCCAATAGTCATAAAATAACCGTTTCAAAAGCTAATTGAGTGCAGAGGAAGATTAGAGAGGATACGTACATACAGAGAGAGAGAGAGACGTGTGTGTGTTAGCCGATACAAGTCCTCCAAAAGACTCGAATCGTGTGTGTGTGTGTGTGTGTGGAAGAAAGAGGAGGAGAGGGAAGGTTGGTTGGATGGTAGGAGTTGGTGGTGGTGGGAAGAAGAAGAAAAAGGAGGGAGAGGAGGAGGAGGGAATGCGACTGGGAGGAAAGTATGAGATCGGGAGGACATTGGGAGAAGGCAATTTTGGGAAAGTAAAGTACGCTAAGAACCTTGATTCTGGCCACTCATTCGCCCTCAAGATCCTCGACAAGGCCAGAATCCTTCACCTCAATATCACCGATCAGGTTCCCCTCCCCTCCCCTCCCCTCCTTCTTCTTTTGTTTTTATTTTTAACATTCATATTTCTGCATACATATACAATACACAAATTGCAGAGTCATGTTTTTGCCTTTTGGATCGGAGATTGCTCTTGTTTGTTGTTCATCATCAGCATCAACATGACATGATAAACATCTTTTCAAAACTTAACACAAGAAGAGAAACAGAGAGATGAAGATGTTGAGAGATTGGATGAATCATTATTTTCTCTGAAATTTATTATTATACATGGGGGGGGACTTGTCTCAGATACTTTTCTCCTCTCTGTCTCTCTGTTTTCATATCTTCTTCCTCTTATTATTATGATCCCCAGCCCAGCCCAGCCCAGTTGTCTCCTCCCAATCCCCACCTCATTTTTTCATTGCTCAATATTATATAATTAAATAATATACATTGCATTACCTCTTCTATCTAACAAATTAAAGGAATTGTGTTGTGGGGGACTGGAATTTGCAGATAAAGAGGGAGATTGGGACATTGAAGCTTCTCAAACATCCAAACGTTGTCAGATTACACGAGGTACGCTACCCTACCCTACCCTGCCCTCCACAGTTGAACAGTTAAAAAATAATAATTTATAAATCAGTAGAAAAAAATTATAGATCTTAATAATTAAAATATTACACTTTTTTTTTATGATTTTATAATTTTTATTTATTTATTTTTTTTTTGGCGGTTACAAACTGTGCAGTTATTTTCTTTTCTAAATTTTTTTTCAAAACTTTCAACTAATTTTTTTTTTTTTAAATCTTTCAATCAAACGTTAAAAATCATTTAAAGTACAACATGATTTTTTTTTCCCTCGAAATAATTGCGGTAGATAATTTCGTGCCTGGCACTGGCAGCCATGAAAGTAGGAATCTATTATTTTTACTATTTTTCAAAAGAAATAAATATATATAGATACAACAATAAGGGAAAAGACGCCAGCCCCTAGTCGGTGATGATTGGCCAGATTATTTTTATTATTTTATTTTTTTTCTCCAATCAACAATCCTTAAGTGTGTGGAGTGGAGGTCTCAGGTCTCTACCAATAATAGAGTGTCAATGATGTGATATGAGAAAAAAAAGAAAATATAGACACACACATCATATCATATATGTCTTACTCTTTGTCATATCATTAAATCTCTTTTTAAAATTTTAATTTAAAAAAGTTTTAAAATTAAAATTCCCAATCTTTATTCTTATAGATATGATGATAAGCCTCTCCCTCCCTCTATTTATTAAGGGGTGATTTGAAATGATCTAAATAAGTATACTTTTTGACTTTTTATGAAATATGAATTGAGTATGGTTTGAGTTTGAAGTGATGTAGTAAAGAAGTGATACGACTTAAATAAGATGATATGACTTAAAGCCTTGTTTGGCATAACCTATTTTAGTCCATCTTTTTATCTTTTTTGAGTTATATCAATTAACATCTTCTCTTTACTTTTCTACACATCTTTTTATAAAAAGTCAAAAAATATACTTATTTAAAATATTTTAAATCACCCCTAAATAGGATAGTAACTTTTTAATTTTTTAACTTTTTAGGTTATATGAGAAAGAAGGCCTAAATTTCTTTTTATTATTATTTGAGTTTCTACCTTTAATTATTTCCCTTTTTCATTAGACATCACATCACCAATACAAGTAATTAAGCGATATTTATTTATCAAAAATGTTTTGGAGTTTTAATGTGTGAGCTCTAATAATTTTGATGTGTATGTGGGACTCATCTGATATGATGTTTTGGCCTTATTTATTTATTTATTTATTTGGACTCTCCATCTCACTAGAGCTCAATTAGAACTCTAATTTTAGAGATATGTATCATTGTTGGTATTTAGTATTTATAATTTGTATAATAGGTAAACTTAGTAATAATGATACAATACTAATTGATATATTAATATTTACATTATTAATAATTAATGTATATAGTACTATAGTTTTAGTATAGTTGGAGTGAACCTACCTACCACATAAGACATGACCCTTATTTCTTTTCACGTGTTTTTTCCAACCCAATAGGAGAAAGCTTAAAAAGAAGAAAAGAAAACAAAAAAAAACATTGGAGACTCTCAATTATTTGTTTCAATTGGGAAATTAGACCAGCAGAATATGACGAAGAAGAGCAATAGAGACTAGAAGTGGATTAGGGTCTGAAACTATAAAGGAGAGTATCAAACTTGTTTTTGAGTGGTATCTTTTTGTGTGTTTGTTATCAATTAAAATAAAAATAACCAACGATCTGACTATGATCTTTGACTCTGTGTGGTCGCCCAACCCTTATTTTTTTGTTCTTTTATTTTTATGGAATTAACCCATTTGATGTTATATTATTTGTCTGAGTCTGATAATGGGGGAGAGGGGGGGAGGGGTAGGATAAGATAAGATTGACACAGCTTCAAGCCCACCCCACATCCACTGGCCCATTCAAATACGCTTCCTCGTTCGTTTGGTTAGTTCCGCATAATCAGCCTACAAAATATGAAAATGAAATACCCACGTGGAATACGAGGTCAATTTTTAGAATATTCTCTCACGGGTCCTGGTCGGTTCATACAACTAATCATCTCTATCCCTCCCTCCCTCCCTCCCTGTCAATCTTTAAATAAAAAATAAACAAAAATAGTAATAAAAAAACAATTGTTTAATGCCACCAGATAACTTGAGAGAGAGACCAAGGTTTGCTCTCCTGGACTTTATGTTTAATAGACAATTTAATATTCTAATTATTTTGTTATTTTTCTAGTCAGTTAACAGGACCCCTTATCTTATAAAAAAATTCCTATTTAAATGGAATTGTTATGATTGATTATGCTTTGTGATCATATATATATATATATATATTGATGGGCTTGTTAATGATGATGATGAATATGTATGTATGTATGTGCGTGCGTAGGTCCTGGCAAGCAAATCCAAGATTTACATGGTCCTAGAATACGTGACGGGTGGTGAATTGTTTGATAGAATTGTAAGTTGAGCTTTTTCTTTTGACCCCATAATAATGATTCCAATAATAATGCTTCAGAAAATCTTTGATTTTGATTTTGTTTATTTTTTAAACACTCTTGCGCTGCTGCTGCTCTTGCTCTCGTTGGCTGTCTACAGGCATCGAAAGGGAAACTGTCAGAGTCACGAGGAAGGAAGCTCTTCCAACAGCTAATTGACGGAGTTAGCTACTGTCACAACAAAGGTGTTTACCACCGCGATCTCAAGGTACCCCTCTCCCTTCATTCTTTCTTTCACCTTTCCTCCTCTACTCAAAGACATTTTTAAAATTGTCACATAATTTTAAAATTTTTTAAAAAAAATGCTAATTGAATGAGTACACAAACATGCCACAATAGCTGCTAATCAGTTTTCAAAATTAATTCATGTTTCTCATTCAACAAATTGTCAAAAAATTTAAATCTAAAATTAGACATGCATATCTAGCGTGTGCACCCGCCTGCCACCGCTGGTATACGATACAACCCAAAAATGGAGAACCAATTGCCAACTAAGTTAATACATATACTCAACATTTAGAGACATTTTCTTGGTGAAAAATGCATGCACTTATTTTTTGTGGATATTTTCTTGCTCAATCATTCTCTTTTCGAAATGTTAATAATATGCAGCTAGAGAACGTACTGGTTGATGCAAAAGGAAACATAAAGATAACCGACTTTGGCCTCAGTGCATTACCCCAACATTTTAGGGTATGGAACCCCCCTATACATGTATCATCTCTCTCTCTATATATATACATGGCATTTTTTGGTGGTTCAGTTCAGTTCAGTTAACTCATCATCCCTCCCCTTTTCTATCCATGTACCTATCTATCTTAAACCATTAGGATGACGGGTTACTGCATACAACCTGCGGAAGCCCCAACTATGTTGCCCCAGAGATCCTTGCTAACAGGGGTTATGATGGTGCCACCTCTGATACCTGGTCCTCTGGTGTCATCTTGTATGTCATTCTCACTGGCTATCTCCCTTTTGACGATCGAAATCTCGCTGTTCTCTACCAGAAGGTACACACGCCCCTCCTCCTCCTCCTCCTCTAGACTACACTACAGATAATTTCCAACAAAGCGGATAAAAGTTCCGATCTTTTTAATCCTCTCAAGGTGTTTTCAGATTTTCAAGGGAGATGTTCAAATACCCAAATGGCTGTCCCTGGGAGCACGAAACCTAATAAGGAGGATTCTTGATCCCAACCCTGCTACACGGATAACAATGGCAGAGATTAAAGCAGACGAATGGTTCAAACAAGACTACATTCCTGCTAATCCTGATGATGATGAAGAAAATGTACACATAGAGGATGAAGCCTTGAGAATGCATGCAGACACAGACGTGGTATGAAAGAACTTGAGGGTGATATAACCTTTCCTTTGTTTTTCAATCCTTGTTTGGCTATTTTTATTTAGTGATTTTGTTCCAAACTCTTATGGTGTAAAGCAGCCATCTGAAGCAAAGAAAAATCCAGATTCACCTACCCTTATCAACGCTTTTCAGCTGATTGGAATGTCCTCATGCCTTGATCTCTCTGGCTTCTTTGAGAAAGAGGTGCCAACCTCAATAACACAACTTGTTAGCTTTGTAATTCATTGTCAATATCCTCATGCCAGCAAGTTTTATTCCAAAATCTAAACAAAAATTTTGTTTTTGACTTATTTTAGGATGTTTCAGAAAGGAAGATCAGGTTTACATCCAACCGTTCCCCAAAAGAATTGCTCGAGAGGATTGAGGATACCGTAACTCAGATGGGATTTGGGGTCCAGAAGAAAAATGGACAGGTTAGTTTCTTTGAAAGCTGTAGACTTGCATTGCATGCATACATTCCTCTGCATTTTTCCATAGATAACAGAACATTGTATAAGAAATGATCCCCATCCCCTCCACAAACCAGAAAATTTTGATTTTCACAATCCTCGAAAAAAAGAAAAGAAAAAAATGTGGTTATATCATAAATGTCAATTCCATGCCAGAATCAGATATGCTTTCTTTAAATGCTGGTTTTAAAGAATCAATGAGGCTTGTTTTAAAATGAAAACCATGTCAATTTTGAAGGAAATTTTCCTGAGAATTCAGTAATATTGGTGTCCATCTTTTTCAGCTTAAGGTGATTCAAGAGCACAAAGGTCAGAGGAGCCCGTGTAGCCTTTCAGTCGCAGCAGAAGTAAGCAAGTTTTATTATTCAAACTAATTGTTATAAGAAATTCTTTTATTTTATGTACTTGGTGGCTACGTTATACGGACTCGGGTGTGAGTATCAGGTGCTGGTGCGTATTCAAGGGTCAGACACTTCAAAATTAAAATTCGAAAATACGTGGATATGGATTTAAATTTGGATACGGGTACGGAAATACGGTAAATATGGATCTAAATTTGGATACGGGTATGGGGATAATAGTTTTTTTTAAAAATATATTTATTATATGAAGATAAGTTAAAAAAAGTTAAAGAATAACAGATTTTGTTAAAAAAAAATAAAAAATAAAATATAAATAACAAAGAAAAATATTTTAGACATAAAATAAATTATATATTTATGATATATTATATTATACAATATTTATTGGGTGAATAATATTATATATTATTATATTAATGTAATTTATATTAAATAATATAAATTTAATTAAAAAGATGAGAAAGAGAACAGAAAGAAGAGTAGACAAAAAAGAAGAAGAGAAGTTGACAGAAGGAGAGAGAAAGAGAGAGAGGGAGATCGAGAGACGAGAGGAGAGGAAGAAGGAGATTGAGAGATGAGAGAAAAGACCGATAGAGGGAAAAGACAGAGAAGGAGATCGAGCATCGAGCGTAAGTCGAAGCCAGCGACCAGAGGGATCGAAGTCGGCGACCAGATTGATGTCTTCACCCTTTCAAACGGTGACCAGGTTCTCTCTTGGTCTCGCCTCTTTCATTCTTATGCCGTATCTATTTGTAAGTAGCCGTATCTTGGCCGCATCCTACACCTGTACCTGTGTCGTGTATTATCGACACGGGTACCTCCGAAAATCCAAAGAGTCCGTGTAACGTGTAACGTAGTTTGGTGGCACTAAAACCTTGTATATATATTCATCATGCTGTCTGTAATTGTGGCAGGTGTTCGAGATAAGCCCATCCCTGTATGTAGTTGAATTAAGAAAATCATACGGAGATTCTACAGTTTATAGACAGGTTCTCTCTCTCTCTCTCTCTCTCTCTCTCTCTCTGTGAGACACAGGCAGAAAGACATTTCTAACATATGATTCTAACATGGGATGTGCAGTTGTGTAAAAAGTTATCAAATGATCTGGGTGTGTCATCAAGTCAAGAAGAGCTGATGACGATGGAAGTTTGAGCATCAGGAAATGCTCGAGTTAGCAAAACACCAATACAGAGATGAGCCTCACTTGTAAAAATTGTTAATTAAAAACCATAATAAGAAAATGTAAAATCTTCTTTCAATTCTTTGTTACAACATCTTAGAAGTAGATATATTAGTACATAGAAATGTCATGCAGACATATTTCGTTTTCCTCAGTGTCCGAGTTGCACAATTCTTGTACAAAATTACTTGGTTGCCTAACCAAGCCATTGTGGCAAATTGAAATGTAATATTTTTGCTGCATCTCAGACAAATACAAGTGTTGGGATATTCAAAATAGACAATTTATTTGTTGGTTCAAGTTGTAAAAGAAGGCGACATGTGCCAAATATTTTTTCCCCCATGGTTCATTAGGGAAATAGCATACTGTACAACAAAAAAGACGAAAAAAAATCACTACAAATAAAAAATCAGTTTATATTTCATTCACATTTTTTTCTTTTGTTTTTTCAAATCCTAAATCCTTAGCCAAATTTATAATCCAAACATAGCCTTACTGAATTATAATACACAATCTGCTCATCCTGAAACTGAACAGTAAGGTATTTATTGACCTGAAACAAGACCCCCAAGTGCAACCAGTTGAAAAATAAGATACAAAAGACTACTTGCTTTGATGAAAATGGTAATTAAGTCCTCAGAACATGATTGAATGCCAATAAACCCAACATTTCAACTTAAAATACTCCTGCAAAAGCATAAAAATACAATTGCACCTGAATAAAAGAATTGGATCATATATTTAATTCAGGTGCGTAGCATTACTTTTTTTTCTAGCACAATTAATCCTTTATACCATTCAATCAATAATAATAAAAAAAAAACAGGTTCTAAATTTACTGTAGTATTTTATACAGCAAGCAATCAATCTATATCTTCATCAACCAGAAATTATGAAGTACGTCGAGAACACCACGTGTTCATGTGCTCAACCAATGAAATGTTATATTTTCTCCATTATATTCTTATTATTAGGGCCATGTATTCATTTAATCGCTTGCTATTGGTTGGGCACATAGCCAACATGGAATTCCAGGAACATGGGATAATTACTCATCAACCATTTTTTTCCCCTACTCAAACTTAATTCTATATGCAAAATCCAACGACTTCTTTCTCGTAAAATAGTTCAACACTTGGGAATTAAATTATATACAGTACAAATAATATATTTACAAGGTGCTTGGGGAAGTTTTAAATATCCCCTCACCGCAATAAGTTCCAAAATTAGCTTTAATTAGGCATGAACATGACTAACTTACTACAAGGCTGTCCCCAAGCTCTTTTCTATATGATTGAATGAAACCACTGCTATCAGCCATTTGAAGCTTCTCATTTAACAGTGTCTTGTATTGATCATCTCTATCCTGTAAGTTACGCATCAGTTCAACCTACAGAGAAAAGTTGACATAAAATAAGAGTTAAAGATAAATCCAAACTAGAGAAGTGGTATGCACTTAAGCTTTTCAGTATGGCAATGATACAGAAATTTCTCCATGTGACGATATCTGTGCTACCATGCTAGGCCAAGACTCCTAATGGATGGTTGTATAGTGTACAAAAACCCAAATAGCTAATCTCACACATTCTTCCAATGAAGAAAAAGGGTAGAAAACAGTAACTTAAATTCAATAAGGAGAAGAAAACAATAATAATACTAATTAATTCATAGAGGACAACGTGAAGGTGAGACATAAAACATTAATTCAAGATACACATTCTGACTCAATCACTAGTTCAATATGACTTCCACATCTGATGCCTAACATGCAAGACAAGCAATGTGCCAATCAATTTGATCAAGAAATACCATTCAAATCGAAAACTTAAACCATAGTTTCTTACCAAGTTCATGCCTTCTATAATTGAAGTACATGCTCAATGACAGAGTACAACATGAAAAATGAACAAGATTATCCATGAAAATGATGAAATGTTCAGCCTAAGTGGTAATTACAGTTTTGGGCTTTAAAAATAATTAAAAACAAAAAATGATCAGCATTATAAAAAAGGAAAGAGGGGAGAGGGGAGGGGGGGAACGGATTCTCCTTATGATCTAGCCCATGTGCAGATTAGCTCCCTATCATTTTGAAATAAGCACATAATCCCATTGTGATTTGTGGACTAAAGTGTACTTGTTAGACATTCCGTCCAAGGTAACAAGTGTAAAACACATGCCAGAACAGAAAGGGGTTTGTGCTCATTTCCAAATGTCAAGGGCGTAAATCACATCTTGAGTGAAGCACAACGGTTAAAGTGAATTTTGCCTCACAGAAAAATGGACAATAATGTCTGTAGTTTGCACAATTAGGTTACTTATGTACAAAAGCATTTTAGTCTTTTTTCTTGAGCCGTTAATGGCTCTGACGGCGCACTTTAGTCCACAAATCACACGGGGGTTATGTGCAATTGGGCCAAACCACAAGGAGTAAAGTGAAATTTGCCTAAAAAAAATACACACTCATGCAAGTTCCCTTTGTCTAGCTATCACATAAAACTCAAGGACAGTATAGTGCAAGTCCACCACATGGACCACATCTATTGCATAACCTCAGGATCAGCATAGACTCATAATATTGTGGTTCTAGCTAGGCTTACAGACATACTTCATTATTGAAGATATTAATACAAGCCATGAGGTTTCTGGGTCAAAGAATTTGGAAATTCAATATTATCAAGTTAAATATTAAACTACTGAATCATGATGACAAGGAATCTGGCTATACCATTTCTGATTTTTAGTTTTGTAATTAGTTTCATCATAATAAGCATTCACATTTATTTACCTGCTTTTGAAACATATCAAATTCATCTGAGCTCAAAGAACCATCACTGTTTGAATCAAGAAGCAGCATCATCTCCCGGGCATCTTCGCCTTGAGCACCAAGCTCTTCCATCACTTCCATAAGTTCTTCGATGCTGATCTTACCATCTCCATTCTTGTCAAGAAGACGGAATACTCGATCTCTGTGATCAGTCTCAATACCTTTATGAATTGAGGAAGGAAGATCTCTAAGACGCACGGCAGCAAGTTCAGCTGCAGCCATCATAATTGCCTTGAGCCGCTTTGCCTGAGCATCAACAGATAACCCATGTCTTAGTCAAGTTGTCTACTACAAAATGCAATATCAAACCATTTGCCTAACAAAGGAAAGAATTGAGGCACGGAAACAATAGACTATAGAAATTTGTAAAAATAGAAAGATTAAACTTAGCTCATGAGTGGCATGGAAACAACAGATTATAGAAATTTGTGCTTTTAAACTAAGGTGTTGCGCTGTCTACATTTTTTCTTAAAATTAATATAAATATCTGAATTTTGATAATATTGAGTGACAAATAGTTGATCAAAGGTAATAATAAATGCTTGACAAAATAATATTTGAAATCCAGTTTCAGTCACAGTGGAGGGCCTTACCTCTTCTGGATCAGTAAGGCCACCCTTGTACAATGAATGAGATGCCATTCCACCAGCAGCCAACATATCCATCTCTGTTGTCCGTATTTGTATTTCCATTGGTGGTCTAGTCCTGCCATTGTCACCGACATCAACTGCCACGTGCAAACTCTTGTACCCATTTGCTTTGGGCTGGGCAATATAGTCTTTTGACCTATTAGGCATCTCTTTCCATAGAGATCGAATAATTTCACGTGCCCTGTAGCATGCTTTCTCACCTACTTGAGACATATTTTCCCCAGAAGTTGGCTTTAGTATAACTCTCAATCCTAATATATCGTTCACTTCTTCAGGCTTGCGGCCATCTTTCAACAGTTTCTTCATAGTGCTATAACGACTTTTGTAGCGACCTTTGACTGAGATATCATCTACCATGTCTGCCAAGAAGAAGTCAGATTTTAAGGATTGAAGCAGACGGTCCTTGTATATATCTATTAGGGGTTTGCTTCCTGTTTCATGGCTTCGTAACCATGTATCAACATAAAGGTATGAATAAGGGAACAAGTATTGGAAAGAGAGGTCTTCCAGCTGAGTTGACAAAAAGTTGGTCCCAACAGCATGAGCTAGGGGAGCATGTATCTTGATAACCTCAAGTGAAAACAGTTGCTGTTTATACCTTGGGAGGTAATTGAGATGTCTCATGGTGTCGAGCTTGAGAGCAAGGTCTAGAATGACAGCCCTGACATCGTAGTAAGTCAAGCAGAACTTCCTTAAAGCGGTAGCACTACGGTCATCCAAGACATCAACTTTTGACGGAATGTTGTTAACGCGGAAACTTTCATGTAATAGATGAGCGGTACCAGTACCTATCCGATTTCTCACTTCATGTATGGATATACCACCAGCTTCCACAACTTCTCTCAGTATACCAGCTGAAATAACTTCTGAGTCCATCTGAAGTCAATATTATTATTACAACAATATTAATGACTGATTAGACAGCTATGAAAATTAAGCAGCAATAACATCCTATTCCGAGCTTTTTTGGGAATACAATTATTATAATTGAACGCTAGGAGTAGTAACCTTGTTAGCTGTTTTATATAGATACAACAGCAATTGCAATTGCAATTGCAATTGCAATTAATTTCTACTTTTTTGCAATTTCCCCTGCTTATTTATATGGATAGATATATATTAGGAGTTTTGGTTGGGGTTGGGGTTGGGGTTGGGGTTGGGGAAAAACAAGAAATTTGATAATGCAAAATTAGGGGAAATTGAGAAACGTGATCATCTGATGGCATTTCGTAGAAATTAGATCTGTAGTTTTAGTGATAAATCACAGAAAGAAAGTAAGAAGGAGGTGAAAATGTTGTCGTTGTTATTTAGGGCTTTGATGAATTAATTGGGGGGATACAATACAATACAAGTTACAAGTAAGTGAGTGAGTGACCTGAAGATCAGCGAGGAGGAGAGCGACAGATAAAGCCCTGGAGAGAGGAGAGCGGGCATGGGGAAGGAGAGGGAGTGTTTGGAGGATGGGGATTGATAGCTTGAGAGACTTGAAGAGTATGTGAGAAGAGCTCGTCGAGAGCGCCTTGGTGTTCATTCTCTCCGTCAGCTCATTGAATGCCCCCACCAGCTCCACCACCATCTTCCCTCCCGGCTGTTCCAGCCTCGAAGCCGCTCCCGCACACATTCTGACGCCACCACCGCCACCCGCAATTCGCCGCCGCCGCCGCATATATCTTAGATTTGTACGGAAAAACAAGATTGACGATGATGGGGCTGGAGATGGAGCTCTAATGGTTTTGGGAAATGATGATGATGATGAGCGAATAGTGTGGTAGTAGTAGTTGTGTAGTAGATAGAGCTCCATGTCCTAATTTCAGATACCCAACACTCACACAACCAACGTCCGTCGATAAAAATCTACTCTCTCATCGATTCTTATCGTTCGACAGCGCCTTTTTAAGGAAAATTAGATTACTTTAGGAGTAACATCTGTCTCTACTTAAATAATGAAAATTAGATTATTTTGGGAGTAACATATGTCTCTACTTAAATAATTATAATTTATTTTATATTTTTTAATCAATTAACCTAATATTTTAGTTGTTTATTTTTTTCTTAATTATATTATTATTAAATATTACATGCTTATATTATGAGATTATTAAGGACTGATTTGACATGTTTAAAAAAAATTAAAAAGTCAATATTTTATTTAAATCATATCATCTTATTTAACTCACATCACTTCTCTAATATATTACTCCAAATCCAACCTAAATCTAAATCATATTTTATAAAAATTTAAAAAATATATTTATTTAGACCATCTCAAACAACTCTTAAATAATTATCTGTCCAAAGACTCTCTAAGTGACGTGACTTCTTTGGTTGAACGGACGCCACGTCTGCTTTTTCCTTTTGTCAGGAGAAATTAGAAAGGAAGGGCGCATATTTTCTCCCGTCCGCAAACGATGTTGTCGGGTGTGAAATTTATTATAAATTTTATTTTAAAATTTTAAACTGTGTAAATATAGATAAATACAATAAATTTACACCCGACAAAATATTGATAAAATGTCCCTCAATAATATTCACATATTGATAAAATGTTTACGCATATTCACATATTTATTGGTTAAAGATATTTTTTACACAGTTTAAAAAATATGCACCCTTAATATTTTACACAGTTTCGAATATGCACCCTGAATATTTTACACAGTTACGAATTTAAACTGTGTAAAATTTTACGCATATTCACATATTTATTTTTTACACAGTTACGAATATACACCCTTTCTCTTTTGATAAAGATATTTATTAGTTAAATATTGATAAATATTTTATTAGAATATTTTTTTATTAAAAATTTATATTTATTATTAATAACAATATGACCAGATGAAGAGATTATTAATATTCAATTAATATAATTTTTTATAAAAATAAAATATTCAACTAATTGTATATATTAACAATTTGAATCATTAGAATAAAGAGACATTTTTTCATTAATCTCTTTTCACCTACTTATATTTCATTTAGTTTACATTATTTTCTTATATTCTAATAAGTCTTATGGGTGACATAATTACTAAAATACCCCTAATAATATTCCCATTTACAATGCGAATATTTTGTGATGTGAATGTTCATACAGTCAATGTGAATTTTCATGCCATCAATGTGAATTTTAATATGTTAATATAAATGTTTACACTATCAAATATTTTCTAATAAATCTTCCAAAAATAAAATTCATGATAAATCTCACGAACTCAACAACATTATCAATTGTAAACCGAAGAGGAGGTTTTTTCCAAATCTATATAATAAGGGAGAAAGGTTTTTGAATTTATCCTAGAGACAATTGTCCTACTAGGACATTTTAATAGTCATGATTCACTTGTATATTTAGATAGACGGATGAGATGAGCTCCCTTTAAATATATATCAATCCCAAGTATATATCAACATTTACTTCCCGCCCAAACACTGACTTCCTACTTACCCACGTCTCCTCTCCATTCTATCTTTATCTCTCTCCCTTCTCTGTTCTCACCTTCCCACTTACTCACGTCTCCCCCCTCTCTTCCTTCTCTGTTCTCACCTTTCCACTTACCCACGTCTCCCTTCCATTCTATCTTTATCTCTTTCATTCTCTGTTCTCACTCACTCAATTTCATCTTTATCTTTCTCTCTCTCTCCCTCATCTTCTTTTTCTATACCCTCCCTCCTCGCTCGCTCCCGAAACTGCTGCTCTCCAGGTAAGATCACTCTGTCATAAAAAGAGACCCGTTCAGTTCCATCTCTCTCTATCTCTCTCTCTCTCTCTATTGTGCTTCACAAATTTTGAATTCGAGTTCTCTGATTCAAAGAGCTTAAAATCTTCGAAAATTGGATACATCAACACAAAATCTCTGACGGTGTGCCAAGTTTTGTGGCTCCAAATTCAAATTTCTGGAATTGAATTCCACATTTTGCAGTAGCTTGATTTGATCCGAGAAATTTCGAGCTTTGATTAGGTTTTAACTGAATTGTAATTGAAGATTGCAATCATAGTTTTGCGTTTATTCTTTGATTTTATTCGAACTGTGATGATTAGTTGGGTAATGATTTCAATTTCCACTTGAAATTTCAGATTTTGCCTTGAAAGGCTTGCGGAGAAAGCAGAAAATAAAGTTTCTACGAAGCATTAGGGTTAATTTTCAGGAGAGATTCTAATTGCGAACATATGAACTTCTAATGCTTCATTTTTTCACAGTTTATGATTTGAATGGAAAACAAAACAATGTAAGATAAAGGATTCAAAATCATCTTCTTCTTCTATTTTTTATTTTTTTTTTCCTTCTTTTCCTCAGTTTTCTCAGCAACCAAAGTCTAGTTAGTGTCAAGGTTTATTTATGGTTCAGTATTTTATTGTAAAAGGTTGTTTCAATTTTTGTAGAGTCGTACGTTAAGTTGGTGAGATACATGACTTGTGAAATTTTGACAGTGCCATATGAAATTGATGTCTGTGGTGGTGACCATTGTTTTTTACTGGGGTTAGAGAAATAGACGTTTTGATGCCCATTTATTTTTGCTAACTTTATTGCTCCAAATTTTCCATAAAAAAGAATGAATTTTCTCATCTTCACATGTGCCACGCAGGAGTTTTGTGGATTGCAACAAAAAATTGTTTTTTAATATTTCAAATTATATGAATATCTGAAACATGACCAATATTCATTTTTTCACTAACCTAAATGATTTAAGATAAATACAGTGGAGCTATTTAGAGTTAGTAGTGCATCTGCATCGTTTCTATGGACTTGATAGCTGATAATAATCCAGAGTTCTGTATTAAATGGTTGCATAAGGGCTTAAAAATCATTTATAGTACCATATGAGTTGATCCTATGTTGCATTGGATGTGCTCACGGTAAACAGCCTCCATTTGAATTTCTTGATGTAGCCAATATGTCATGTAACATAGACAAAAACTTCATAGTTGAATGTTTCTATGCTCTGACTTCTTAGTTGAATGTTTCTATAAATTTCAATGCTCTGAATTTTCGCTGAATTTTCTTAAAAGAAGTTGAATGTTTCTATATTGTGAGAAAAAGCTAGAGCTTGACACTGGAATTTAGAAAATTCTAGTGTCAAACATGGAGTTGGTTGTATAGATCCGTTTTCTCTAATTAGTTCCATTCGTAATTATATCCTCAGTTGTAGCTAAGATAGTCATGTCTTTTTTATTACCTCAACCCAAGTTCTCATTGTTTTACCATATTCATTTTACAATTATTGCTGATATACCAAATACCAAGAATTGTTAACCAATTGTCATATTTCTCAACAATGTTTTGATGCCATAGTCTTAACCACCTCATTTGGAGACTCGACTCATTGGGATAAGTGAATCTCACAAACCTTGGAGAAATACAAATTTGCAGTTGGATATTCAGTTACATTGTAAAAAAAAATCTTATCCCACATATTTCTGTATCTAACTCCCAATCTTCTATATTGGGATAGAGTTTCAAACAAGATTTGGATTCTTGAAACTTTTCTGATTTTGATCAGTTGTGACTAGTAACTTGGAGGCATCAATTGTTGTTGTGTGTTCTCTTTTGCTATGTGATTCTCTCTCTGTATGTATGTATGTATGTTAAGTTAAAGGTAAGATAATCTGTATTATGTTTTGTTCCATTTCCCGAATGATCTAATAACTGAGAGGCTGATTTAATCATTTAAAGATGGCTATTAATTCTGCAGAAGAAGCAGTGGCTGTGTCTTTCCTGTGGTGATTGCAGTACATCCATCTCAACCTAATCAAATCGCGCTTAGAATGAGCGATGGTTCAGTCTATGTAATCGAGCCATTTGATGCAGAGCAAAACTGGGGTCGAATAGTGCCTCTGTAAAATGGAGGTTTTCCCCTTCATCCCATAGAATTCTACTTTGAATAGTCAGCCATCTGAAACCCCGTGCTAGGGATATTTGTCGTCTGTAAATTTATATATCCAATGCTGTTATAGGTTTTTTTTTTTTTTCTTTTTCGGACAATTCTGAGTTCTACACATCGTTGAATCATGTGAACTTCTCGAGGTATGATCAAACGATTGTGAGTCAAATAAAATAAAAAGGGTTATAAGTTTTCCGGGACAGAAGATCATTTCTGAAGCATAGAAGAGTCTTTTTTATGAACAAGGGAATTTGGAAGTTACGGTTGTCAAATAAAATTATATAACTAATTTAGTCTCTGCCATTGTGTGATCTTTTTATATTTTAGTATAAGCAACAATGTTATGAAGATGCAGAGGGTCAATGACCATGTTGGCTATGCATTAAAGTAGAACATGAATAATATGATGGCTGAAATTTGGTTTTCAAACTAAATTTTATTTTTTGAATCTTTTATTTTTGTCTTTAATAAAATTTTTTCATGTTTTAAATTTTTTATTAGATGCACTTCATTCATATCTTTCCAGTGTCAAACATTTTAAAAAATTCACTCCCTACTCTTTGAAAAGAAAAAAAAAATTACACCGTGTCTTTAGGCACGGGTATATGCTAGTAAATAAATAAAATATAAGTTTATAATGGGAGTTAGCATGTGCAATAAATGTTATCTTTAATTTGTTATTTTTTTATTTTTTAAAATTTATGTTTAAATCTTAAATTTATAAAGAAAAAATTTTTTTTAAAAAAATTTAATTTTTATGTCATACAAAAATTGGCAAACATTGGCAAACATTTATGTCATAACATTTTGCATATTATGAAAATTCAATACATTTTTCGTATTTTTGTGCATTTATTAATTTTTTTAAATATTTTTTTTTTCAAATATTTTACTTTTTAGATACATCTAAGTAAGGTGCATCTAAAAAAAGTAAAAAAAAAATGTTTAAAATTTTAAAAATATTCACTAAAAATAAAAAAATACGAAAAATAAATAACTCAATTTTTAGAAAATTAAATTCAAAAAATTAAAACTAAACACACTTAATGAAATTATAAAGTATTAATGCCTCTCCATCTAAGGAGGTGTTTGAGGAGTAACTATTTTAATCTATTTCTAAAATTTTTATGAAAAAATACAAAAATAAAAAAAAAATAGAAAGAATGATATAATTAGATGTTTTAATTTTTTAATTATTTTTGACAAAAAAAACTAACACTCCAAATGAGGCATAAATGGAATTGGACATTTGCCTGTTTAGTCCAGCTCTACTTTTTGAGGACTTGGGAAATTTTATTTTGGCCCATACATAGGGGTGTAAAAATGGCTCGTTGAGCGTGGGAGGCTGGAAGCTCACCCGCGACCCGAGGTGGGCCTAGCCCGGTTAGGCCTAGGCTCTAGCCCAGCCTGAGGTCTTGGGCCTAGGCATGGGTCGTCATTTTGAGGCCTGGCCCAGCCCATCAGCACGTTCAAGGCCCATTTAGAGTCCAGCTCACCTGAGGCCTCAGTGTCAGTTTTAGTGAAAAAGAATGAAATTTTGGTGGAAAAAATAGAGAAAAAAAATTTGTTCAGTCTTGCCCAGGCATGACCCAAGCTTGAGCCTAGGCCTAGGCCCACCGGTCTGGTCTAAGGCCCAAATACCCCATGGGCTTAGGCCTGGGCTAGCCTGACCCGACCCGAATTTTGGCAAAAACTTGCGTGACCTAACATGGTCCGGGCCGAGCCCCGGCTTAGGTGGGCCGGGCCGGGCCGAGCCGAGCCAAATTTACACCCCTATGCCGAACTGGGCTAGTATTATTAAGGCTGCAAATGAACTGAACCGAGTTGAGTTTTTGAATGTTCAAGCTCGTTTATTAAGAATTAGTTGAGTTTGAGCTCGAATTGAGCTCAAGTCGAGCTTCAAAAATGGAGCTCGAGCTCGACTCGTCAAATATTTGTTGACCTCGAGATCGGCTCGAGCTCACTCGATTACATTAAAGAATCGAGTTCGAACTCGAACTCGAGCTTGAAAAAAATTAAATTTAAATTAATTTGCTTATTAAGATAAAAAAATATATACAAAATTATGAGTAAAATATATAATAATACTTATATTAATAATAAATTTCATCAATCAAATATGTAAATTAATACAAACACCAACATAAAAAAAATAAATAGATTATTGAAAATTTATTTAATATATTCTTAAAAATAAATATTTATTTATTTATTTTTATGTTTAAGAGCCGAGTTTAGGGCTACTCAAGCTCGACTTGATCAATAAACGAGCATAAAAATCGAGCTCGAGCTCATTCATTTAGTAAACGAGTGGAGCTCAAATGAGTTTTGAACGAGTCAAGTTCAAACTATTCATACACAGTTTGGTTCGTTTGCAACCTTAAGTATCATAAAATTACCACTTTATGATAAATTTTCCAAAAAGAAAAGAAAATGCTCTATGGCCTTGTTTGATTGCCCGGATATAAAATGAAGGATATAATATGCCTTGGGATTTACTCAGTATATGTAATGAATAGGATATATGGATTGGATAACATATCTCATGCTCATGTTTGTTGAGTTCAGTATATAGTATTGGATATTTCTTATCCATGTTTGTTTGACAAAAAGAATTATGAGATATAAGCAAGTAAAATACATTAATGTCTATTTTGTCCCTAAACCCATCATGAGGCAATACATATGTATTTCCATTACATCCAATCATTTGCCAATATGTATATATGTATATTAAATAATAATAATCAATTAAGTAATAACATAATCAAAAATTAAATAATAATATAAATTTGTTTAAAATATTTAAGAAAAATAATTTAGAATAAATTAAGTTTTAACATTTTTAAAATTATTTTTCTAAATTTAATTGCGTTTTCTAAATTCTTACAAATAAAAAATACAGATTATAGTTTAATTGGTAGATTGGAAAAAAAAAAAAAAATACATATCATAGTTTATTTAGCCCACTTATTTATTTAATTCTTAAATTGGTAAATATTTTTTGAATTAGAACTTTGAAAATTCAAAACTTTTAAATTAGATTTTTCATAATCAGATTTTCCACAATCAAATTTCTCATTGTAAAGTTCACATATACACATAATTAGATTTTCCATTATAAAAGGGTAAAATTGTATTTTTAGTTCTTATCCCATCTGATAGGATATGATATAATAGGGGGGAGTGGGTATTGTATATCCACCCATTTTGGGAATACACAATCTAGTTGTATATTATATCCTCCTCCAAAAAAAATTACAAACACAAGATATATGGGACCCACAGTATATAATCTCCAATCCAGCCTTTTATATCCAAGAATCAAATCGATCAAATCGGGCCTGGGGAATGAACACGCATCACAAGAGGGGTCAGTGGTCCAGTGGAACACAGAAGACTGTCAAGTACACGAACGCTTCCCAATCAAAAACCCTACACTAAAATCTGGAGCTTCGTCTTCTCCCTATCTCCCTCTCGCTGAACAACAGCAGCAGCAGCAGCAACACATTGGTCTGGTATGTTGAAACTTGAAACCCTTTTCAAGAATATTCAATTTAATGAGCTCTGTTATCTCCAAAGCTAAGCTAGAGAGAGAATGATCAATTATTTGCTATATCGGCCACATTTAGAGGCCTCATTCTGAAACATAACTATTATTTTTCTTCTTCTATAAACACGAAAAAACACGTATATTCTTTTCAAACATCCATATATCTCCAAGAGGCGAAAATGCCCTTAATTGTATGGGACATCACCCACTGAACACCAAAAAAATGGTGGTTTGTATCCTCTCCTACCTACTTGCACATGTAACACTATTCTTCTAACAACCCCGATCTATAATTAACTGTTAAACCATGATTAAGAATGCTTGATGAGTAATTAAGATGAAATTCTGAATTAATTGCATGTGTGTTACATTATTTGTGTTTCTATCTGTCTATCGTAGAAAGATCTGTTCGTATTTCTGTTTTGTTCTGTGAATTGAAGGCCTTATCGGCATCCAAACGTGAAATTGACTTGGGTTATGTGATATTTGAAATTTTTAGAATTTTAGGGTAAGCTTAATTAAAATTCGATTCGGAGCGATTAAATTAGAATAATTAATGCTCATTTGATTAACTTTAATTAATTACCACTAGGTAAGCCTATATAAGGCCTCTTATGTGCTTCAACTCATTTATTTTCTTCATTTTGAGCATATACACACAACAAATGTGAAAGAGAGAGTGTAGCTCGGATTTTTTCGCGCCTTCTTTCAGAAGCTCGAAAAGAAAGCCCTACAGTTCGGACTCCCGTGGTTCTGAATCTAATCTCACAAGTGCAATATGAAACTAATAAACACCGAAAAGTCCAAATCCGACAAATCGTTTTGGAAAATTGATTTTGAATCAAAAAGTGCCAAAATTGGACTGCTTTGCTAGATACAAAGTCGCTACCTAAATATTTTATTTTTGGAAAAATTTAGGAAACACATGACTCGTGCCAAAGGCCACGTGTCCGTCATTACCAAAGTTGCCTCGACTCGGGAACTTAGGTATGAGAGAGGAAGGTCATGAATGAGAACCCTCGCTCGCCTATCAAAGATCGGCCTCTACTAATCATGATATGATCTTTTATAAATATTATGTGTTCTTGTTCTGGTTATTAAGCTAGCATTACTATGTGATGCGCACAATCAAGTATAGACTAGTTTGCTCAAGTTGGAACAATTTAACTCATGTTTGTTTGCGAAAATGGTTTGAATTTGCCACCTTAAGTGGGCTTAAAGTTTGCGGATTTGCCACCAAACATAGTGGGCTTAAAACTGATTTGCCACTCAACAAAGTGGGCTTAAAACGTACATTTGTTGAATTGTTCCAATTCAAACAACAAGCCTTCATCCATATGCATTTAAGCAGTTTAGCATTTAAGCACATAGCCTCATGGCAAGTATGCTAATCATGGCAACATCCACATTCATGCAAGTATGCTAAAGCATAAAAACTCACCTAGTACTCCAAGCTAAGAAAGGAAACCAGTTAGAAAAATATGCATGATTTCTAACTATACAAGATGCCTAATGCAACACATGTAATATGTAATTAATAGGCTCGGCTACTAATATGGCATATGGATCGATTTGATAACATGCGATTAAACACGTATTCAAATATGTATTGAAATAGCAATGCAGTTTGAATGATGCGCCGAGCCTCGGTGCATGCAATATGAATAAATGGATGCAAGCATAAGGTATGCTAATTGAAACATATCCCTAATCTAACCATCCAAAGTGAGTAAATAAAAGGGTGAAAGACGTGGGGTTGGAAAAACATACACACATGCACGCACACTTATTACAACATTACGCCCTCGCGAAGGAGGGTCCGAATGAATAAGGGCTAACTAGCTAGCTAATTAAAGTAATCTAATTTAGCTAATTAGACTAATTATTACAAGCCAAATGAATAACTAGCTAAGCTAATTACTAATTATTATAACACTTTAACTAACTAGCAAACTAATTAATTAATTTACAACACAAATGCACATGAACTAAGCATTTAAGACATTAAACTACACTGCCAATGCTCTGCCTCGGCAAGTGGAAGATGCAAATGCTTAGTTTTGGCCCAAAAAAACCTCTGTTTTGCTCTTGAAAGCCTTTATTGTAGGGTTGAGAATTTCCAGAACCTTTCTGCTCCATCTTACCAAAATCAACTGAGGTTTACATCAGTGGCCTGTCAGCCATGGATGGATGTTGTCGGCCCTCTGTTAGCCAAAAGGGTGGTCTGCCAGCTATTTATAGTGCACTGTCGGCCACCAATGGTGAATTGCCGGCCATAGATGCATTGGATCACCATGCTGCAACAGAGTACAAATAGAGCAAAAAGAGGGTTTTTCCAAGGGTTGTCTGTACAATTTACCTCTCATTTTCATGGACAAATCCAAGGAATTGTGAACTTTAACCACAAACCACCAATCAAAGCAATTTCATTGCATGATGGCTTGTGCTTCAAGGTATACAAGCTTAATAAATGCAAAACAAAACATTCAAGAACTATCACCCTATCATGCATGATCAAGGGCAATGGAAACCTAGGAAAGTGGCACATTTCATCATTTTCGAGTATGAAATGTCCCATTTTCCTTGTATTCAAACTAACGTCTGATTTGAACACATGCAATGCAACACAAAGAAATGCTTATCTTGCCTCTTTTACTTATCAATTTTGTTTACACATTTTAGTTATCAACCATCCTTTAATCACATTAAGTCCAAATGGTGAATTAAGTCCTCTAAATGGAAAGAAAGCTCAAACCAAAGGTTGTCTTAGGCATGAAAGAGACCTCATGCCGTTAGTAATGAACCCCCAAAAGGATTAAACCATTAAGTATAAAACCTCAATTTCATGCTTTAAACAAGTAAATGGTTTGAATCACTTTCAAAGCAAAAATAAAACCAAGAAAGGAGGGAGGTTGCAGAGATGGTTAAGTGCTGAAAATGAGTGATAAACAACACCAAAAGATGCTATCAACTCAAACAAGAGATGTCTAAGACTCTAAAACACCAACTTGTGAGGACTATTGCACTATAATCATGCAAAATAAGACTCAACCGACCCAAACAACCCAAAACAGAGCTAAAGCAGTCTATTTCAGAGACAAAAACATGCTGGACTTGAGCTAAATTAAGCTAGAAAAACATGCTAACATGTAAAGCTAACTAGGCAAGCAAACAAGACACAAGGAAGGAAGGCTAATCCTTCCAAATTTGGACTTCAAAATGAGTTTTTTGCCACTGAAAAGCGTTTGAAATTCAGTGGTTAAAAGGGCCAAAAAAAGTTGGTTTGAAAGTAATGAACAAAGGCACAAAAACTTTACAAGC
The DNA here is from genome assembly GCA_030407325.1 of Camellia japonica. NCBI lineage: Eukaryota > Viridiplantae > Streptophyta > Magnoliopsida > Ericales > Theaceae > Camellia > Camellia japonica. The sequence goes on from JAPPVO010000036.1 coordinate 914,642, forward strand.
AAAAAAGCAAGAATGGTGAACCACGCCCTAACTGAAAATGGCCTCAAACCACCACCTTTAGGCCACAAAAACATATTTTTTTACAGTTCAAAATCAGGCCAAAAACAGTTGAAAAAGATGGCAAAGCAAGTGTGCAAAACAAGTATAAAAGGAGAGTGTTATACCTCTTGAAGGAAAGACACAAATGAAGCAATAAATCAAGCCAAGACCACCTTCTAGAGCTCAAAGAGGGTCCCAAGTAACCTCAACCCAAAGATAGACAAACTTGAAGTGTATGTAGGCTAATCTGCACAAACTTGCAAGAGAGAGAGAGAAATGTAAAGAGAGAGTTATAGAGAGAGAGACTCCTAAAAAAATTTTAACCTTGAAATATGAGAGATAGGTCATCTATGTACAGAAAAATGTGAGCTTTGGTTGAAAATATCATCAAATGGACAGCTGGAACTTTGCGCAAACAACTAGAGGTAAATATCTACAACAAAAAAAAAAAAAAAAATTTGATTTTTGACACCAGTGGCCGGCAAACTTCATCCATGGCCAGAAAACATCATCCATGGCTGGCATGGGGCCATAAAACTTCACCTATGGCCGGCATGGGGCCAGCAAGCCACATCAGTGGCCAAAAACTATTTTTCGGGCCCGACTTCAAATGGGCATATCTCCTTCATCTAGACTCCTTTACAAGTCATTCTTGAGTCTAAATTGAAGCCCCAAAAGTCTACTTTCCAATGGAGGCAGCCTCACATCAAAATTCTAAGTTTGAAAAAAGATATGCCTATTTTAGTGAAGACTGCTCAGTTTTGGTCCTAACCGGATTGATGCCTAACTTCTCCTCAACTAGTTTTCTTTCCTCCCCTCCTATTTTCTTCAACTCCAAACCTCTAAATAAGGTGTTTTGAAAGATTTTTCAAAGAGTTCATCTCTCTTTCATTTATTTCCACTTTGTCCTTGCTCGGTTTACCAAAAAGTGAATATCATAGAAACTTTTTTCAAAAATATTTTGAAAGAGAGGGTTTTAAGGTCTAAAATATTTTTGGTCAAAATATTTTTGGTCCGAAATGGGGTGTAAGGTTGGGATTTGAAGCTCCTCTTGCCGAAGAAATCGAACCTTTGCACAACATAGCCTTCATCCTCGAGCAATCAACCTGAGGCCCCCAAGTCTTAAGGGCGGTCAAAAATGGGGTGTCTACAGAGAGAAAGAGAGATCAAGAGGGAGATCAAAGCCAAGAAAAAAAGAGAGAATTGCTAAGGGTGATCAAGAATTAGAAGGAATTGGTGATAGTTATTGAGCCTAGCTTGAATCAAAAGGAATTGTGGACTTTAGGTAGGAAATCAACTCACACTCTATGAGTTTAAGTTACCTTATGCATTATTCAAAGAGAATTGAGGCTAGATGGTAGAATTGAACATGATTCATGCATGCATGTGCATATCATGAAGTTTTGAAATTGCTTTTGCAAGAATCTTCGCATGCATGACCTTCCCTTGGCTATGGTTTCACAATTCAACATGGTTTTGTCATAAACATCTCGATAGATCATGGTTTGGTTGGTTGAAAAGCATATCATCACATGCATGTTATAGTTTGGAAACCTTCAAGTTTGATTTTGAGCAATTAACATGCTTTGGGCCTTGATTTCATGAAACGATCTTTAATTCTCCATGTTTTACAAGTTTCTAAGTGTTTTCTCAAGTTTTTGGCTCAAGAGAACCTGTTTTGTAACTTGGATTCGAGTTTTGTAGCTTGGGAGCAAATCTGGAAATTTCAGAATTCTGCTCTGCGTTCGAGCGACAGAACCTACGCTCGAGCAACCACTCTGTATTTTGCACTATTGCTTGAGCGACCAAAGGTTGGCTCGAGCATAAAATGCATGCTCCTATAAGTTTACAACTTTTGCAGACCGCTTAAGCGACTAGAGTTGTGCTCGAGCAAAGATCTCACTTACACGCTCCAGCGACCATCAAGCAGAGAATTTACACAACCAATACTTTTGCGGAGTTTACAGACCGCTCAAGGTAAGGAAGTTGCGCTCGAGCGACCACTCACATTTTTGAACGTTCGCTCGAGCGAAGAAAGTTGCGCTTGAGCAAGACCCCTGTTTTCAGCAAGTTTTGTTAAGTGTTTTTAAGTACATTTTAGCATCTTCATTGCATCCTAAGCATTTGTAAGCCAAGATTAAGACATAATAATGAGGATAAGACTTAGAAATACACTAAGAACGAAACGTAATGAGTTAAGTATATTCCGTGTATGTGTTTCAATCTGTGTATATGTTATGTTTGTGTAGGTCACGCGCTATAAGCTATCTGATTTGTCTGCTTTGTCTGTCTGCTTTTGGAGCCATCTATGAGTAATAACTCTGTAAAGCTATGTTTGGATATAAGTAGTTTTTGACTAAATAATACGATATGTTTCCTGAAATGCTATTTTATGAATCATAAATGTATGTCCATTTTTCTGAAATGTATTTGTAGCATCCTTAGTTCACGTGGCCCTCGCCTGGGGGTAATAATACCGTGGCCAATATGCACGTGGCCCATGCTCAGGGGTAACAATATTGTGGCTTATATTCATATGGCCCTTGCCTGGGGGTAACAATACCATGGCTTATGTTTACATGGCCCTCGCCTGGGGGTAACAATACCATGGCTACTTGTGCACAAGATATGGACCTATGTGGTCGTCAGTATCGACTATGCAAAATTGGTATGATATGATAGCTAAATGGATGTACCACATATACCTGCTATGATTTCTAATTATATCTGATTTGAAATCTGCTATGGACTTGTTCATTAAATTTTTTGCTCTGTTATTATTCACTAGGCTTCCGCTCACTATTTATATTATGTATGTAGGTGAGCAGACGCGTGACCAGGCCTAAGCTGCTGCCTGGAGAGTTTGGGTCAGCCAGCCACTGTGCCTCCCAAGGAGGTTCCCTTTTGAGATCCGATCAAGTTTATGAAAAGCAAGTCTTTGGGACCTTTGTACTTTCTTATGTTTTGTCCGAACATGTTTTGTAAGTTCTGTATATGTGGGTTTGGTGACGTATGACTAATGTATATATACAACGTCACTCTTATGTATCTAAGTTTTAAATTTCAGTCCCATGTATGTCTACACAGCTCTATGGACTATGTATATTTCTATATTTGCTTCTGCAGCCCCTTACTATGTAATAATTTGTTCAAAGGCCTTTGATAATCCAAGGATTACTGGCCGGTTACGACTCTGAACCTATAGGGCGGGTTTAGGTCATGACAATTCTGTTAAAACTTCCCTAAACTAAAGGTTATCCAAAGTTAAATGGACTCCCTAGCTGCTATCTAAGCAAAAAATTCATCTTATGTTGTGTTTGGATCTTGGATTTGTTGAGAGAAAAGAAAAATGGAAGGGATTTGTGAAAAACATTAGCTTATATTTTATTTACTTTTCACTCCACAAATCTCTCTCTAAATCCAAGATCTAAAACAGGCTTGCTTGGAGCTTTAGAACGGCATGTTCTTTTTCAAGGAAAATACGAACCCATTGTCTTCCAAAAAGAAATGTATAACAAACTCACCAAGAACATGTCAAAGGTCTTCACGCCATGTTATCCTCAGAATCTCCTTAGAAGTGCCCCAACAAATTCCATGTCCTAGTCATTAAATGTCCTATTGAATTGGGTGACCATAAAACTTTTGCAGTAAAAATATAGAGAAAATTTGCCACAACTTCTTTCTTATCCACTATAATCCAAGGCAAATCAGGAAGAAACTCCACTATTATTTATTTATTTATTTAAATTTTTGTGGGGAATGGGGAAATTATTTTAAGATGTGAATTTGGGTTTGTTTAGAATGTTGTACGTCAAAATTTTGTTTTGAATTTGGGAAAGGGTGTGTTCAAACATCTCTCTTGAAGAAAGAAAGTGGGGGAGGAAAGTTTCTTCAAAATTTTTTTCTGTGAACAGTAGTTTTACTGTGGATGTATATTGTGGCTTACATTCTTAATATGTTGTTTGAACAGGTTTTCAAAGGCAAAAAGATGCCTGGGCGCATGGGTGGCAAGCAATAGACAGTTAAGAATGTTTGGTTTACAAAATAAACCCAACAAGGAACTTGATGTGGGTGAGAGGCCAAGTATGGTTTTTCTAAACTTTTAATCTTTCTGATGTGAATGCTTAAAGTCTGAGTTATAAGGCAATGGGTTGTGTTCTGCCTATGTGAATTGTTGATATGCTAACAGTCCAACAAAATCCTGACACTGCTGATATCCTACTCCTTCACCCTTTATTTATCTTTTATTTTTCTTGGGATCCAATGTTAACATTCTACACAGTGGGTAGATGCCCTTTCCATGACCATAAAACTCTCAATGCTGATGAGGGCGAGATTTGATCTTAGGTCTTTGGCACAAAATACCAAAAGATACGAGCTTACCTTCATACCCCTCTTTTTTAAAGAACCCTCTGATGAATGTTTGACTAACCATCAAAGGTACTCTACTAAGAAATAAGTTGATAGTTAACAAAAATATCATGAGATAGATGCATAGGAGAACTTAATCAATGGAAGTCTTTGCATGCCAAGGATTCCATTATGAACAATACAGCCAAGCTAATACCAGAAACCAAAAAACTTGTGATTAATTTCCAATGCCTAGTACTTTTTATTTTTTTGATGCTAATTTATTTTAAGTCTTTGTGTATCCTTACAAAGATGTTATTTTTTCGCAGATTCCAAGAGCTGAAGAAAACTTTGTGTTTATAAAAGATGTTGGTTACAAAAAACTAGATATTTCGATGCTTCCATTTCCTACATATTTTGCCCCAGAAGATGAGAACATATAAGAGTTAGAACCTCTAGCTGTTGATCTCAAGAAGTAGATCCGTTTATGGCAGCAGATTAATCAGAGCTGGGTCTAGAAATTCCCCAAAAAGCAAGTTTCCTTTATTGTTAGGTTAAACTACCTTCCCTTGACATTTTATATTCTTCTTCTTTTTTGGTGAATACAGATTGAATGGTGAGTTCATGATTGGTTAACCGATGAGTCTATATTTAGCAACTTACTGCGGATGCAGGAAACGTTATTCTATCATTGAGCTATATTTATTTGGCTTCCGAGTTTGAAACAGGCGAACCATGTTTTTGTAATGGAGTTCTGGTTTCAAATAAATGCAAAAATTTAGAATTGTGATGGGTTTATTGACTACAGTTCTAGAACTTTTTATTCAATGTTTCTATTGTTATATCTTTCTAGATAAAGGGTTGTGAATGTATTAGATCTACTTTGGATTAAAAAAAATGGAAAAGAAAATGGGAGTCTTCTTAATTTCGATTAGCCCTTTTAAGGATTAGCATCCAGGGACCAAGCTAGTGTTTTAATTGTAACTACAAAAATTTGATCATCCTAGTGAAGCACTTAGAACCTGTGGGAGCCGAGTATTTACGATTGCAAAGGGGGGGCCGAATAGATACTTGGAAGCTTATTATACGAACATCTTATGCGGTCCCATCTTGCCTCATCCGGAAGCTGAATATACCAACCGGCCATGGAACTGGTTAAGCAAGAAGCCGAATAAATATCCACAAGGTGGATGTCTAAGTGGGCCAGACCCTGAGGCCCAGGGAGCAAGTACAAATAAAGAAACAACAGCCAAAGAAGAGGTATGTGAGAACCAGTACGCTTAACTTAAGATACAAGCAATCAAGAGAGTATATACTGACTTATCCGTCGAAGTGCTAATTCCGGCACCCTCGACCGAAGTGTTCATTCTTTTTCAGGTTACTAGCTAAGTATCTCGAGTGCCCCATTGGATCAGAAGAGTATTTCCAGAACCACTCTCCCACAATTGGCGCCGTCTGTGGGAATACTCAACTACATCCATGGCGGGCGTAACGGAAGATCCTTCGATAGTCGCTGACGAAACCACCCAGAGAGATGACCTCACTCCAACGAACATGCTGGGACCGGAGAACATCACCGTGAGACGCGCCTTGAACTTCAACTCCGTTGCCCAGACCTCACCCTCAACTTCAGCACATGAGACAATGCAAGCAATCATGGAACAGGAGAAGCAAAACGAACAGAGGTTGGAAAACATGATTGCTGAGAACGAGCGCCTCTGTCAGGATTTGGCCTTGGAAGTGGCAAAGTCTAAACAAGTTACACACCAAAATCCGGGACGACCTCTGAGAGCGGGTGGTCGAAGACCTTGAGTTTGGAGACAAGATAGTGATAGCGACTCTGACTCATTATCCCCAAAGCCCAAAAAGAAGGGACGACTCGAAACTACTAGTTCCTCTGAAGAGAGTCCACGTGTAAGGCATAAGCGAAGACGAAATGGTTCAGACGAAGAAGACCAGCACGATCCCTTTATGAGACGGATCGCAAAGGCAGTACTACCCAAGAAGTTCAAAGCCCCGTCGTTCACCCTATACGACGGGAAATCAGACCCCACTGATTATATCCGTCATTATAAGCAAGCCATGATGCTGCATGCAGACGACGAGACTCTCATGTGCAGAATATTTCTGAGCAGTTTGGGACCATTGGCCGTTAGATGGTACTATAAACTGGAGTCGGCTTCGATCAAGAGCTTCCACCAACTCCGAAAATCCTTCAGGGCAAGATTCATCACTAATGAGGTCCAGTCGAAGTAAGCCGATTCTCTGTAGGCAATGCAAATTCAACCGGGGGAAACCCTCCGAGCGTATTCAGCGCGGTATTGGGAATGTTTTAATCTGGTAGATGATGCCTGCAATGACTTCATGGCCATTACCGCTTTCAAGATGGGGTTACATCCAGACAGTGCCCTCCGTAGCTTTTTGACCAGACGGCCCCCAAAAACGGTCTGGGCGTTGATGAAAAAAGTTGAGGAATACTGCAAAGTAGAGGACAATGCCCTCCGGGTCAAAGACGGACATAAAGCCACTAAGTCGGCCCCGCCTGAAGTCGTGCAGCTGATAAACATTGTACCGCCATGGAGCCCTGAATCACGGAATCGGTCTAAGCGAGATAGAAGACGGGATTCACGCTGATCAAACAACCAATGTCCACACCGAGCTAATGAGCAGCTTCAAGTGGATAGCAGGCGCGTGAGGCACGCTAACAAGAAATACACGGAGTTATCGGAGTCGATCAGTGTGGTTATGGCTAAGGTTCAACACATTCGTTCTTCAAATGGCCATGAAAAATGGTGGGACCTCCCGACACAAGGAGACGGGATAGACGGTGCGAATATCACAAAGATCACGGCCATGATACCGATAGTTGCTATGCCTTGAAACACCACCTTGAGGAGTTGGTACAAGACGGTCGGCTCCAGCAACACGTTCGAAAGAACAACTTAACCAAAACAGTTGCCCTACGGCAGGATTCACCTCCGCTCGGCGTCATCCGTATAATATACAGCCTGCCAACAGCCCCAACCGTGCATGCCATTCAGTCGCATCCAGGCCCCCAAAAGCAAATCACACCAACCAAACGGCCCCACGAAGCCCCGAATATCACCTTCGACGATTCCAATTTGATCGACATAACACTCCCCTACATTGATCCATTGGTCATCGAACTACGCGTAAACTGATTCACTGTTGAACGCGTTCTCATAGACCAAGGGAGTACTTCGGAGGTTATGTATTACAAGACCTTCATTAAACTCGGGTTCACTGAATCAGACCCGTCTCCTGCTCCTTATCCATTATTCGGCTTCAATGCTAATCCAGAATACCCGTTGGGCAAAATCACACTACCAGTTCGAGCGGGCTTCCGAACAGTTGATATGGAATTATTGGTCGTCAAGCTGCCTTCGCCGTATAATCTCATCATGGGGCGAACTTGGTTGTATACCTTGCAGGCCGTGCCAAGCACCTATCATCAACTGCTCCGCTTCCCGACAGAACGCGGCATTGAGCAAATCCGTGGTTCCTAGAAATCGACACAAGCTTGTTATCTCCTGGCTGCAAAGACACCAAAAGAGTTAGAAGTGAATTCTATTGAGGTGCCGGATCGAGAGAGCCTCGACAATGTTGGGCGGCTCCCAAGTGAAAAGGCCACGGAAGCCTTGGATCGAGTTGAAATTGACGGGAATCCAGACAGGTTCTTCATGGTCGGCGCCTCCCTAAATGAAGCCGATAGGCAACAACTAATTTCCTTCTTGCTCAGCAACCTTGATGTATTTGCGTGGACACCATATGAGATGCCGAGTGTGGATCCGTCTGTTTCACAGCATCGTTTAAATGTTGACCCTAAATGCAAGCCGATTATCCAGAAAAGCCGGCGGTCAGCCGCAGAACACACTGCTGTTGTTGTTGAGGAAGTTGACCGGTTGCTCGATGCCGGGGCAATCCGGGAAGTTACCTACCCTACATGGTTGTCGAACACCGTGGTTGTCAAGAAGAAAAATGGGACTTGGCATGTTTGTGTGGATTTCACGAACTTAAATAAAGCTTGTCCCAATGATTGTTTTCCTCTCCCCAGAATAGACCAACTTGTAGATGCCACGGCGCGTCATCAACGTATGAGCTTCCTTGATACCTACCGAGGCTACCATCAAATCGCCATGCATCCGGAGGACCAAGGCAAAACAGCATTCCTCACCCCAAGAGGAACCTATTGCCATAAGGTTATGCCTTTTGGCCTGAAGAATGCAGGGACAACTTACCAAAGACTAGTCACCGTCATGTTCAAGGAGCAACTCGACCGTACTATGGAAGTGTACATTGACGACATGGTGGTTAAGTCCAAAGAAGAGCAAACTCATCTAGCTGATCTGGAGGAGACATTCGGCATTTTACGAAAGTACAAAATGAAGCTGAACGCTTCCAAGTGTGCATTGGGGATCGGATCTGGCAAATTCTTGGGTTACATTGTCAACCACCGAGGAATCGAAGCCAACCCGAGGCAAATCATAGCAATCTTGCAACTCGGCTCCCCTCGATCGGTCAAGGAAGTTCAGAAGTTCATGGGGATGGCCGCCGCACTCAACAGGTTCATCAGTCGTTCCACGGACCACTGCCGACAATTTTTTCATACCCTACGGCAGGGTAAAGCTTTTGAATGGACCTCTGAGTATGAAGCCACTTCAACGGTCTGAAGACTTATCTCCGATCAGTTCCACTGTTGACAACACCATCAGCAGGTGACCCACTTATTTTATATCTGGCCGTCTCCGACCGGCCGTCAACGCCGTACTGTTAAAGGAAGAGCTTGGAGAGCAGCGACCAATGTATTGTGTGAGCAAGGCAATGGTTGACGCCGAAACATGTTACCTTTCATTGGAAAAACTCATCCTAGCCCTCGTCATGGCAGCAACTGATGCATTAGTTCCAGGGGAATAGCATCGGGGTACTAACAGATTACCCCCTTCGGTCAGTACTACGTAGTGCAGAAGCATCAGGGCGCGTTTCAAAGTGGGCTCTCGAACTCGGCCAGTACAATATTCAATTTCTACCTAGAACCTTAATCAAGAGGCAAGTACTTGCTGATTTTGTGGCCGAATTGGGGGTCTTGCCGACTTCAAGTCCGACCAAATTCAACCCAAGCCGAATTGGAGAATTTATGTTGGGGACATTTGGCAGTTGTATTGTGACGGATCATCCAACCAACGGGGCAGTGGAGCCAGAATAGTAATCATGGCTCCCAACGGCGCAATAATTGAGTAGGCCGTCAAACTCGGCTTCGAAGCATCAAATAATGAGGCCGAATATGAAGCCCTGCTAACTGGTTTGCGGAATGCACATCTTCTGGGTGCTCAGCGTTTGCTTGTATTTTGCGATTCAAAACTGGTGATCAATCAGCTAAAGGGGGAGTACGCAGCCAAAAACGACCGTATGGCAGCTTAAATGAAAACGACAAATTCCTTGCTGGCAAAATTTGACCATCATGAATTGAACCAAATAACCCGTGACCAGAACACACATGCAGATGCCCTGGCTTGCCTAGCCTCCACCATTAACTCAGAGATTAAATGGACCATTGAAGTAGGTTTCATCCCAGAGCCGAGCATTAGCCCTTCGGAGGAAGTCCAGGTCAATGTCATAGAGTCAGGACCAAGTTAGATGGACTCCATTGCTGCATTCCTGTCTTCCGAACAACTCCCAGCGGACAAGAAAGAAGCACACAAGCTACGAAACAAAGCCCTGCGATACTACTTGAATCCGCAAGGAAAACTTTATAAAAAATCCCTTTCTGGTCCATACCTGGAATACGTTCATCCGGACAAAGTCGAAGAACTTCTGACCGAAATACATGAAGGCAGTTGTGGCGCCCATTCTGGCGGGCGCTCTTTGGCTCATCGAGCTGTGACATAGGGGTATTACTGGCCGACAATGAGAGCCGATGCCGAGTGTTACGTGAAAAAGTGTGAATAGTGCCAGAAGTTTTCTCCTTTAACCCACCTACCTGCTGAAGAGTTAAGCTCTATAACCAGTCCTTGGCCATTTGCCCAATGGGGACTAGACATCATCGGACCACTGCCTCGTGCCCCGGGTAACAAGTGATTTTTGATTGTCGCGACAGATTATTTCACAAAATAGGTAGAAACGGAGGCACTAACGCACATCTGAGATGCCGACGTGAAGCGTTTTATATGGAGAAATATCATAACACGATTCGGCATTTCAAGAGCACTTATACCAGACAACGGCACTCAGTTTGATTGCGGTGTCTACCGAGAACTGTGTAGCAAGTATGGTATTCAGCCCTATTTCTCCACCCCGGCTTGTCCACAGAGTAATGGCCAAGCTGAAGCCTCCAATAAAGCCATTTTGGACGGCATCAGCAAGAGGTTAGAGAAGGCGAAAGGCCGATGAGTTGAAGAATTGCCGAGTGTATTATGGGCTCATCGCACTACCCCGAGACAGTCCATCGGGGAAACACCGTTCGCTTTGTGCTTTGGAACGCAGGCAATCATCCCCTTGGAGATCGGCCTCCCAACCTTGAAATCAAAAGTTTTTGATATGGGCCGAAACGACATGATGTTGGCCTTAGATTTGACTCCGATTGAAGAATGAAGAGACCATGCCCTTGCATCCATGGCGCGGTACCAGCAGCAGCTTGCTAAGTCGTATAACCAACACGTTTAGCTACGCCGCTATGTACCAGGCGAATTGGTCCTGAAGAAAGTGCTTCCAGCTGCCAGGAAGTCGGCTGATGGAAAATTGGGTCCTAACTGGGACGGCCCCTACCAGATCGACTCAATCGCGGGAACAGGGGCTTATCGGCTCAAAGACATGTCTGGCAGGAGTCTTCCACGCCCTTGGAATTCCTCGCATTTGCATAAATTCTATCATTAAACCTGACCTGTGGGGCATCATATTTGTTTTGAATGATTCACCATGTACAGATTTCACTTTTACAATGCAAAGTTTCGTATTTTCTCATTGTGAAACTCAGTTCAAAAGTCTTTCGATAAAAGCCTCCAAATTCAAAGCCCATCTGTGCAAGTCACGTTTGGGCCGAATAAGACTTCGAATTCAGAGCCCCATCCGTGCAGGTCACGTTTGGGCCGAAAAAGACTCCGGATTCGGAGCACCCTTTGTGGATGTCACGATTGGCCAAGACAAAAAGCCTCCGAATTCAGAGCCCCATCCATGCAAGTCACGTTTGGGCCGAATAAGACTCTGAATTCATAGCCCCATCCATGCAGGTCACGTTTGGGCCGAAAAAGACTCCGGATTCGGAGCGCCCTTCATGGATGTCACGATTGGCCAAGACAAAAAGCCTCTGAATTCGGAGCCCCATCCGTACAAGTCACGTTTGGGCCGAATAAGACTCCGGATTCAGAGCCCCATCCGTGCAGGTCATGTTTGGGCCAAAAAAGACTCCAGATTCGGAGCGCCCTTCGTGGATGTCACAATTGGCCAAGACAAAAAGCCTCCGAATTCGGAGCCCCATCCGTGCAAGTCACGTTTGGGCTGAAAAAGACTCCGGATTCGGAGCGCCCTTCGTGGATGTCACGACTGGCCAAGACAAAAAGCCTCCGAATTCGGAGCCCCATCCGTGCAAGTCACGTTTGGGCCGAATAAGACTCCGGATTCGGAGCCCCATCCGTGCAAGTCACGTTTGGGCCGAAAAAGACTCCGGATTCGGAGTGCCCTTCGTGGATGTCACAATTGGCCAAGACAAAAAGCCTCCAAATTCGGAGCCCCATCCGTGCAAGTCATGTTTGGGCCGAATAAAACTTCGGATTCGGAGCCTCATCCGTGCAGGTCACGTTTGGGCCGAAAAAGACTCCGGATTCGGAGCGCCCTTCGTGGATGTCACGATTGGCCAAGACAAAAAGCCTCCGAATTCGAAGCCCCATCCGTGCAAGTCACGTTTGGGCCGAAGAAGACTCCGAATTCGGAGCGCCCTTCGTGGATGTCACGATTGGGTAAGACAAAAAGCCTCCGGATTCGGAGCCCCATCCGTGCAAGTCACGTTTGGGCCGAATAAAGCCTCTGAATTCAGATCCCCATCCGTGCAGGTCACGTTTGGGCCGAATAAGACTCTGGATTCGGAGCGCCCTTTGGGGATGTCACGATTGGCCAAGACAAAAAACCTCCGAATTCAGAGTCCCATACGTGCATGACACGCTTGGGCTGAATAAAGACTTCGGATTTGGAGCGCCGTTCGAGGATACCACAATACACGGCGAAAATGGAAGCATCCAAGCATCTAAGATGAAATGTTTCATTAAATTGAACTAGCACAAGCCGCATAAACATAAATTAAAGCATGCAAGCATTCAAAATGAAATGTCTCATTAAGTTGAACCGGCACAAACCGTATGAACATTAGTTGAAGCATGCAAACATTTAAAACATCGTATTTTATTAAATTAACCAATAAATACATAGTTGGCGCCCAATCTACATTGGAGCATTTACAATATGTTCAATTTTATTCGGCATCACCCTCGTCGTCGCTCTTCTCGATTTTGAAAGCGCCAAAAGGAAAATGATGACGTTGGTATAATGGCAACGCCAATTCAACGCCTGCTTCTTGGAGAGCCTCTGCGGCTTGGAGAGCCTTAATCCACCCATGCCTAAAACCCCAATTCTCGCATCGGCATACTTCCTCGGTGAGTTTCTCCTTGGTCTTGTCTATCTCGACTCTGCAGCTGTCGTGGAAGCCTTTTTCGTAACCTATGGACCTTGCAGTCTCTACTGCAAACATGCTTGCCCTATCTCGATCGACAATCGCATGACTTATCATCCGTTGGGTCACTCTCTCCTCCACGACCGGGTTAGATTGTCTTGCCGCACGCGGCTTGACAGTTTGGACCTTCCTTAGCTCACGCTAGAGATGGCAATCGGAACCCGGCCCGACGAGGACCCGATCCCCCAACCCCGAATTGAATGGTTATTCCCCGAAAAATACCCCCGACGGGCCGGGAATGGTATTAAAATTTTAATCCCCGATGACATTCGGGCCGGGGACGGGGATGCATGTTTTAGTCCCGGACCCGGCCCGACCCCGACCCCGATCCCCGGCCCCGGTCCCCGCCCCAGTTCCCCCGACAGGAAATTACTAAGTTACCCCCGTTTATATATAGAATATATGTGTATGTGTTAGGGCTTGGCTAAACACACTCCTCACACACATACACAAACTCTCTCTCTCTCTCTCTCTCTCTCTCTCTCTCTCTCTACAGGTGCTACTCACGGTCATGGCGTCGGCAGTGGCGGCGGCAGCTCCTCCCATCACGGCGATCTCCTCCTCCCATCTCCCATCACGGCTCCTCCTATCAGGTGCTACTCACTCACGGTCATGGTGTCGGCAGTAGCGGCGGCGGCTCCTCCCATCCCTCCTCCCATCACGGCGATCTCCTCCTCCCATCTTCAACGCCTTCTTCCTCCTCCCATCTCTGACGTCTTCTCCCTCCTCCCACCACGGTGATCAATGTTAGATCTGTGTGTGTGTGTGTGTGTGTGTGTGTGAGATCTGATCTGGTGATGAACAATATATATATGATCTGATCTGATCTGAAAATATATATATATATATATATATATATATGTTAGATCTATTTTTTTTTTTTGAGCTCATCAGATTGTTAATGGTGATGAACAACAGATCTGTTAGATCTGAATTTTTTTTTTATTTACATTTGTTACATCTTAAATTTTTGAGCTCATGAGATTGTTAACGGTGATGAACAACATTGTTAATAATTGTTGTTGTTGTTGATGACAGATCTGTTTAATTGTTGTTGTTGTAGTTTGAAGAAATCATGGAACTAATTTTTTTTTTTCTTTTCTTTTAGTCGGGGGACTTTTCGGGGTCGGGGAAACCCGATCCCCGTTAAGGGGCGGGGGCGGAGGCAGTGATGAGCACCCCGTCGGGGTCGGGACCGGGGACGGGGGGAGTTTCCACCATCGGGGATCGGGGACGGGGAGGGTGATCCCCGGCCCCGCCCCGCCCCGTTGCCATTCCTAGCTCACGCTCAGCCTTCTAAGTTTCGAATTCGTTCGTTCTTCTGCTCTATCTCCCGCCGCGCGGCACGTAGACGCATGCCGACTTCATAAGTGGTATACAGCCCTTTTACTGCTCCATGGATGCCCTCTCGAAAAACTTCAAAATCTTGTCGACCAACCATCAACTGCTAGACTTCAGGTGGAAAAATCTGTTGAGCGAACTCGACTGCTACACTTGGGTCGTGAACAATAGAATCCACCTCCGTCATCGGTTTATTCCCCACGAAAACCGCAAAACTCAATGGTCGCGGTGTCGCATCAGATTCATTTCTCGGTCGCGGTCGCGGTCGAGGTCGAGGTGAGCTATCCTGTTGCTATTTTTCCCTTCTGGGTGATCTACTTCAACGACTTAGGGGCTGACGTTTTTCCCGTTCCCTCGACGTCTTACTTCCCGTGCGTGTGGGCTCGTCGCTGCAATTCATTTCAGTGTCAAGCTCAGCCAGTGTCCGCCCTTCTCCTTTGCTGTTGAAGAATAGTCTATTTGACATTCGTACTTATCTGACCTTCCGCAACAAACTAGTTTAAATTGAGTCTGCACACAATAAGTGGATTTACGGGCGCGAAGAACTCACCCCATTTTTTCCTAACGCATGCAGCGCCCCCGAGGCAATTTCATTAATGCTAAACTTCAAAAGCCCGATGCCGATCGACATGTGCCGCAACCACTCCATGAACTAATGATATTCGGCCTTCGGAGTTCATACATTGGCTAGGGCAGGGGCAGATTTATTAATCTGATCGGCCAAATATCTAGGCCCGATGCCGATCGACGTGTGCCGCAACCACTCTATGAACTAATTGTATTCGGCTTCCCAGTTCAAGCACCAGCTGGGGCAAGGCAGTTTCGCTAATCTAATCAGCCCAATATCTAAGCCTGGAGCCGATCTACTTATGTGCTATAGCCACTCCATGAACTAATTGTATTCGGCCTCCCAGTTCAAGCATTGGCTAGGGCAAGGGCAGATTCGCTAATCTAATCGGCCCAATATCAAAGCCTGATGCCGATCTACTTATGTGCCACAGCCACTCCATGAACTAATTGTATTCGGCTTCCCAGTTCATGCATTGGCTGGGGCAAGGGCAGAATAATTAGCTTAGTCGGCCAGGCGACAAGGCCCTGAGCCGATTTACTTGTTCAGCTAAGTTACTAAATTGCCAAGTTGCACTGCTAAATTGTCTCCCAGTTCAAGTACCGATTTACTTGTTCAGCTAAGTTACCAAATTGCCAAGTTATTCATCTTATGTTCCTACATCCTATCGGATCGATGGTTAGCATACACAACAGACAGTAACCATTTTATCCAAAGTAGTGAAAAGCAAAACTCTTCATTAATAACAATTGAGTACAGGCAATAACGCAAAGCAAGGGAAATTTTCATTCATAAAGTGAATACAGATAGTCATCATTTTATACATGAAGATTACCCTAAGTGAATAGAAGTCTACTAAAAAACAAAACATGTTTGCAAGAACATACATTCAAAATTCCTAACAAAACTAAAGTATCGCCCAAATCAATCTTCAAGGTCAGACTCAAGCTGCTCAACGTCCACTTGCTCGTATGGAATCGACATGGCCAATGTCATATCAGCGGCAGCAAGGGCTTTGAGCCAACCGTGTTTGAATCCCCGATTCTCGAATTTGGGGACTTCTTCTACATAGTTTTCAAGGGCGGCGCCCTTCCCAGCCTCGAACACTTTGGAAGCCTTGGAGTCGGCTACTTCCTTCGCCTTCTTCAACTCTTCCAATTCGGCCTCTAGCCTGGCAATCACCTCCTTGGCCAACTTGAGCGATTTTTCGCTCGCGTTTGCTCTCTCCTCGGTGGCCAATCTGAGCTGGTCAGCACTCCGCACCCTTTCCGCCTCGACTTCGGCCCTTGCGCTTTCTATTGTCGCTCTCGCCGCCTCAAACTCGGCCCTGCTCCTCTCACCCTCAACTTCTGATTTCAAACGGCCAATTCTTTCAATTACGTCATGCTGGCGGCGGCCTATTTTGGCTATCCTTCCAACCGTCTGTAAAACAGGGAGTTAAAACCAAAACAATATATGCAGAAAGCGAAAGTTAGGATCAAGTCACATACCAGAAAGGCCGACTGAGCGACTAAAGCTATTGCCACCAAGTCCGGCTCCGCCCGAAAGGTTGCCTTGTCAGCCGGCAATGAGACTAAGGAAGCCAAGCTCAACGCCATGGCTGGATCTTTCAAGGCCAACGCTTCAGAGGAGATCAGCATGTTTTTTATCTTTCGTTGGACAACAAAAGGAGCAACCACATCTGACTCCTCTAAGCACGGCCGTTTATCAATAAAGTTTTCCTCAGAGCCGGCCTCGCTGTCACGACCCAAACCCGCCCCTATGGGTTTAGCACCGTAACCGGCCAGTAATCCGAGATTACCGAAGGCCTACTTAACAGTAATACAGTAGTACAGAGTACAGGGGCATGGCGGAAGCCAGAACAGTAAATAAACAATGTCCAATGAGCTGTGACAGTCTGTATGCAAAAAGATTTTTTATATATATAGACATTCAGTACAGAACAGTATGCACAATATATACAATCATTCAGTACAGGGACTTAATCCCTAATAACAGTACAGTACAGTGCTGTCAGTTTATACAGTAATACCAATCAGATACAGGGACAGACGGGGAGGTTAAAACACCCCTAAGCCATAGCTTGAAAGGCTCGGAACCTCGTAGTGAGGCACAGTGGTTGGCTTGACGAAACTAAAGCTTGCCTGACGCTCCTAGCCGCGGTCTGGTGCCTGTACACCTACATATATATATGAACAGTGAGCTAAAGCCTAGTGAATAACACAATGCGTAAAGGGGGTTAAGAATAAATGTCCTTTCAGTATTGAAAACAGTCATTTCAGTCAGTTTATCAGTCATTCAGTTTGTGGCTCATATTTCAGGTCATAACAGTCATTCAGTTAAAGCAGTGATATGTGGCACATCCATTGGCATAACAGCACAGTAAACAGTAGGTCTTAAAAGACCGGGTCTTAACAGACCAAACAGTAAATAATGGCCATCAGTAGCAGTACAGTAACAGTAACGGTAACAGTACTATTTCAGAGAACAGTACAGTACTTGTGGATTCAAGAGGTGTCTCGCACAGACTCTAGAGGTGGCTCACACTGTAGCACTTAGTTCCGTAGATTCTAGAGGTGGCTCACAGTGTAGCACTTAGTTCCGTATAGCACTTTGTTCCATATCAGAAATACAGAATGGCCATCATAACAGTAAATAGTAGTGGTTCCAAACTTGGGAACCGACAAAGATCTCTCTGTCACAGTAACAGTAAACAGTAGGTGCCAAGGATGCCACAGTACAGTTCAGAATATAAGACATACGTTCATTCGGTACACAGTATCAGTTCAGTGAACAGTTCAATTCCGTAAACAGTATCAGATCAGTAAACAGTATCAATTCAATAAACGGTTCAGTTCAGTAAATAGTATCAATTCAGTAAACAGTTCAGTTCAGTAAACAGTTCAGTAAAGTAGACAGCTCAATAAGGTAAACGATTCAATAAAGTAAATAGTTCAGAAGATAATCATTTTTGAATATATCTTTACACAGTTGTTACTCACAGAGTTCTGGGCTACAATAAGCTAGAGCGTCCCCTCGGTAAGCCAGCCCTACACAGTATACAGGATGAACACACACTAAGCTATACAGTTGGGGAAGATCAATAACTTAATCCCTAATTTGCCTCGGTGTGTTCTACATCTATATCCTCATTAAGATGCCTTAAACTAGGCCTAAGAATGCCTAGAATGGGATGAGGATGCAAAAATACACTTAGAAAACATTTTGCAAAGTTTGCTGAAAATAGGAGTCTCGCTCGAGCGAGCCTTCCTTCACTCGAGCGAGATTCCAAAATCAAAGGCTTCGCTCGAGCGAGAAATCCTTCGCTCGAGCGGTCTGTCGAAACAGTAAAAGTACTGGCTGTTGCAATTTTACGCTCGAGCCACCAATTCTTCGCTCGAGCGTGGCTCAGTGTAAAGGTTGGTCGCTCGAGCGAAGGAGCCAAATTCTGGAATTTCCAGATTTGCCTCCCAAGCTCAAACCAAGCATTCTTCCACTCTAAACTCGACCTCTTGGGCCCAAATTCTGGAAAACATATCTAAATTCAATGTATAACAATTTTCAAAGATCAATTTATGAATTCAAGCCCCAAAGGTGAGTCAATTCAAACCATATTCAAATCCATTTTCAAGAATATGAAGAACATGCAAACATGCATGAAATTAAACCATTTCAAAGCTCCAATTTGATGTTCTAGTGAGCCATTTATACCAAAAACAAGTGGAAATCATGGACTTAAGCTTAGACATGAGCATGCATGTACAATTTGTCATGAACTCAACTCAAAATTCATCAATTCAACCATGCATGCAAGAATTAAGCTATAATCCAACTTATTTGCACTAAAACATGACTTAATTCTACAATGAAGCATGAATCATGCAAGAATTAGCCCTATGACAACAATAAGAAGATGAATTCCTTACCTAGAGTTTCAATTACAAGGTGAGGAAGCTTAATTTGACATTCGACACTCCAATTCTTCAAGTTCACCAAAGTGTAGGCAAAATCTCCCTCCAATTCCAAGCATACAAGGTGAATTCACTCTAGTCCCTCACTCTCTCTCTCTAGAGTCGGTTGTGTGCAAGAAATGGGAGAAGAAATGTTGTGTTGTCATTAAGGCTTAACATATATTAGACTAAGTGGCCCACTAAGGGCTAGTTTGGTAAATAAGGTCAACATTGCAATTTATCACCAATTAATTTAATTTAATCATACCTAATCACTTTTCAAGTAATTATACCATTCATTCACATAAATTATGGTGATCATAAATCTCTAATCGATTTCTGGTCCGGCCGCCGATAAGGCCTTCAATTTGCAGTTTAAACGGAAACACATAAACAAATAACATGCAATTCAAACAGATACAGTCAATTAATCAGTTTCAGGTTTCAGTCAGTCAGTGCAGTGACTCAGTCAGTTCAATTACCAATCATATTCAGTCTCAATTTAACAGTAATCAATAATTAATCGGTAAACAGTGACGAGGGTTGTTACACTCGCTCTCGGTGGGACGTTTCTTTCTTTGTTTTGGGATCGGCCGTTCGACTACCAGTTCAGTCTCGGCCGTCTCAACCTGCGCCGTTTCTTCTATGATAACGAGCTCGGAGGATTGAGCCGTCGCAGGTTCGGAACAGATGGTCTCGACTCTGCGCTGGGCGACCATGCGTTCGGCATTTTTCCTTCGTGCCAATTGCGTAAGCGATTCCCCTGCCATGTTCTCAAGATAAGAGCCGGGAGATCTCCTAAATCAGTAAAGATGTCTTCGAAGGGGATTTCCCCCCGACCTGAAGTGGAGGGAGGATCGAATTGATTCAAGCCGGCTGCTTCAAACGCTGAGTGAAGAGCCTCGTCGACTTCGGCCTCCAAATCAAATTGGCTCGGTTGTTCGGCGATATCCTCTGCTACTAGCTCTGTGGCCTGCTCCAAATCGGATGTTTCGAAACCAATTTGCCTAAGGCTTTTGAAGCGAGGGAAGATAAGAGCCGTAAGATGTTGTTCGTCGCGTGGAATCGGAATGTTTTCTGCGGCCGAAAATGTTGTGTAAGTCAGCTCATACCTCAGAAGTATATGGGCGGCTCTCCCTTACTTCTGGATATTTGGATGGCCAAAAAACTGGAGTGCGATTTTGATGTCAGCAAGAACTGTGTCGTCGGCCGAAACCAGAACTTTTTTTAGATTATTGCCTGCACGAATATAAAATTGTTAGTACTTCGAGAGAAGGCCGAGTAAATATAAAGTAGATAAGCGTAAGGAGCTACAAAGCACCTGGCTCGCCTTTCTGTCTAGGTATAGGGTCTAGGCGATCCTCACCTTCGCCGAATTCCCAGTTACCTCAGACAATGACCATGACATCGTCGACTCGTTTGCCAGAGCTGGCAAGCATAGTTACCAACTGATGGTTAGCGTCCTTGGCCCTGAGAAAATAGCACCCTAGCCAGCCAGATGATTTGGCCAAAACATAATAGTGCTGAATAACAGGTATGCCAAGGTTGATCCTAAGATGCCGGTTCAACTCTATAATCCCCATTACGATGCGGAAAAAGTTTACATTGGGTTGCGAAGGAATCAAACCCCAATGGCGAAGGACGACCCTAAGAAATGGGTGAAAAGGAAAACGGACTCCGCCCTCAGCAATAGATAGGAGAGGAAAAATGATTGTACTTTCATCACCCCTCTTCATATCAAGAGTGCTATCTGTCACGAGTGACAGATAGACATCGTCGGGGATGGAAAAATGGCGTCGGAACCCAGAAATATGGTCTGCAGAAAGTAGATCTTTCAAATGTTTAGCCATACTAGCAAGTTTAAGGAGAGTGCTAAAATAAAAATAAGTAAGGAAATGGGATTCGAAAAGAGGGGAAAGAAAACTTACAAGGAGCAAAGGAGACAACGACAGACGGAAAAAAGTTGCAGAGGATACGAAATGGAGGATGTATATCGACTGGCAGTCCAGGAGCTTTGAATACTCAAAAAACATGCATTCAAAGAGACAATGAAGTTTCAAATCGCAATTAATGAAGGAAATGTACAAATGGGCGGGAAGTTGTAATGATGACCGAAAGGCGTGTGAACTCTGACATCCGCGTTGGAATGAGGTTAGCCGCCTAATTTCGGCTCTGACTTTTCGAGTTCGAAACCAAACACACCAGCTAACTGTTATTAGTGGAGTGTTTGGGGGGCAATTGTGGGAGCCGAGTATTTACAATTGCAGAGGGAGGGCTGAATAGATACTTGGAAGCTTATTATACGAACATCTTATTCGGCCCCATCTTGCCTCATCCGGAAGCCGAATATACCAACCGGCCATGGAACTGGTTAAGCAAGAAGCCGAATAAATATCCACAAGGTGGATGTCTAAGTGGGCCAGACCCTGAGGCCCATGGAGCAAGTATAAATAAAGAAACAACAGCCAAAGAAGAGGTATGTGAGAACCAGTACGCTTAACTTATCCGTCGGAGTGCTAATTCCGGCACCCCCGACCGGAGTGTTCATTTTTTTTCAAGTTACTAGCTGAGGATCTCGAGTGTCCCATTGGATCAGAAGAGTATTTCCAGAACCACTATCCCACTGAACCCATTTCATCAAATGCATGTTGGACTATATGTGTATGTGTGCGCGTTTTGTGTCTATCTGCTTTGTAATTATACAAAGACGAGAATCAATGAACTGGAGAGAAATCAAATTTTATATGCACTGTAGTATTTATGTAGAGTGCATTTGATGCATTCTTTGTTCTTTTTATTTTCTTCCGACCCTCTTTATTTCATTCATAACACAAAAAACAAAAAAGAAACAAACATGGAAGAAAACAAAATTTACACTACATCATTCTTAGGAAGATTTACGTGACCAAACATCTAGTAGCGTGATGACTTTCTTTTAATTAAGGTGGGGATAGCCTTTGTTCTCCATCCTCTCATCCCTGCTTAACCCTAGTTTTTATGTTGATTTGAGTCCTACCTCAAATTCGTCTGTGTTCAGTAGCTTATTTATGTGTTTTCTGAATTAGTTTATCATGCCTAAGAAGAATGGTGCACTAGTGGCTGGCAGCCACTGCTGTCCTTGGATAAATGGACCAAACATGAGTTGAAGAGCTTCATTTCTATTTTTGATCACCTTGAAACCCTTCCAGTTGACCCTCTTGGTAGTAATGGCACCCGGGCCTCAATTTGCGTACTCAGCGAAATAACAGATGTCCAAAGCAAAGGTCTCAGCCCAAGGCAACCACCCTGCTGGTTGGATAAAATCTACCAATGTTGATTCCATGATGGCAACTCGGTAGTACTCCTTCCATGGACGACCCAAATAGGTCAGGATTTGGAACCTGACAGGGTAGAGCTTGTCTTTGGGGACAATGCGGCAGTTCTGGATGACTACACCATTGATCTCTTTAGTTGTGGTTCTTCCCTGAGCTGTATAGTGTTTTGTTGGTTGTCCATGGGTTTCCTTACAACAATGAGGGAGTTCTGGATGACTACAGAGGCGTCGCTGAAGATGAAATCAATAGTGCTAGAGACAACACAGTTGCGATAGAACTGGCAATGAGCTTGGACATAAAGTGTGTCTTGGTACCCATTCATTCTGCAGTTATAGAAGGCCGACATGTCAGACTGGACTCAGAGAGCCACCTCCTGATGACCTTCAGCTCTTGCTGTGTTTTGAAATCCCATTGACTTGGCTATAAACCCATCTCCAATTACAGCTGTGCAATAGTTAATCCCAATCAATATTCATCAATCAAAAAACACACTACTATATACTTAAGACCTCGTTTTTGTAAAAGAAAACTATTTCGTATATTGTTTATATTGTTTTAGTTGTCAAAAAGTGGAATTGATTTCAAATTTTCCAAATTTTTGGAATTGAAAAAAAAAAAAGAAAGTGTTTTTCTTGTTTTTAAAATAAGTTTTTATTCTCTCATCTCCCCACCAACCCTACTAGCCATCACCACCACCCAACGACCTCAGACAATAGCCAGTGGTGCTCTGCTGACAAAACAATCACCACCTGTGACAATTCACCAAACTTGTTTCTTTGCTTTCTTTTCAGAAGATTTAATGTGTTTCTTTGTTCCCATTTCCTGTTTCCTGTTTTATATAAATGAAAAACAATAAAATAACACCATTTTTAAGGGAGGGAAAATGATTACTCACTGAAGAAGGCAGTCCTGAAGGTGGGGAAGCCTCTAGTATTGGATTTTTTGCCGGTGACCATGGTTTTTCGAGATCCATCTCCATACATGAAGACATTAACTTGGTCCTTTGTAACAGTAATATATTCATCGTAAATCCCTTCCTTGATGTAGATAATGTACCTCCCCTTGTTATTCTTTGGGTATGCTGCAAGAGCTATAGCAATTGTTTTATATTGTTCGCTCCCATCCTTTGCCACCACCGCATTTGGTTTCAACTGCCCCCCACTGTTTTTGCTTGCCCCTAGTAGCTTCATGTCTACCATTGAAATCCAATCAGGGTACCCTCTTCTCCCACCATCATCACCACCACCACCTTCTGATGATGTCTCAAGCAGACGTTGAAAGCTTGCACTCATGTCTAGGTTGATATCGAATGTAGATAAAAGCTGAAAAATTATGGAAACAATGGACAAGGCATTGTCAGTGAGTTGAGTGGCATTAAAAAGCCCATCTAACATTGCTTTCTTTAGTTCACGCCGATTTCTTCAGTTCAGGCATTAAAAAACCCATCTGACATTGCTTTCTTGGTAAGAAATGACAGCGCTTAACCAGTTCATGAGCTCATTTTCTCTGTCAGTGACATTGTTGTAGACACCCCATTTTTGACCGACCTTAAGACTCAGACGTCATCGATTAAGCGCTCGGTGATTGCGCATGTTGTGCTCGTTCTGAGGTTTCGGAGTTTCGGCTGGGGTCCTTACCCCCGGACCTCGGGACCCTTTTATGCTTTGCGTCGGTTTACGGACTAGGTCTTGCTTTCTCTTCTCAGAGGGAGGGAGAGGTCTTGTAGACCATCTCTCAGTGGCCGTAGGCTACTTTTCGTGGTCGCAGGCCACTGTTCCCGTTTAGAGACTAGTTTCCGGTTTTTGGAGCCGTCGACCGCGCGCCTCGGTTCAGGACCGCTTAACATTCTCCGTTTGGCACGGTTTTTGGCACACACCTTGTTTCCTTTATCTAGAGGGACATTGCGGCCCGGGAAACCACATTCGTGGTCGTACGCCACTTTCGATGCTTAACAGCCTGTTTTTGGGGCACCCGGCTGCGCATTTTAACCCCCGAACCTTCGTTTTGCATCCGTCTTAGTTCATTTTTGGCATGGACCTTGTTTTCATTGTTTGAAAGGTGGTACAAGGGTGGGAGACCATTTTTTCTCTTAGAGACCACCTTTTCTCCCGCCAGCCGATTTTCTTGTCAGGAAGCTGGTCTCCTTGGTCTTTGAGCCACATTTGCTAGTCTCCCACCACACTACTAGCTTGCATTCAGTTGGGAGACCACCAAATGGCACTGCCAACCACTTGAACCCTTTGAACTGGTCAGCCGACCAGGGGAAGTGGCCGGCCGACCACCTGAACTGGTCGGCCTACTCCCTCCAATTCTGTCTCTGTGAGTTGTTGCCAGCTGTGCCAGCTGGTAGGCACAGACTGGATCCTCCATACACGTGTATGGAGGATCTTGAGCCTTGTTTAGCTTCTCCAAGAAGCTTAAACCCTCTTGTTTTTCTATAAGAGAGGGCCTCCCTCTCCTTTAGAGAGGTTCAGATTTTGGTTAAGGCAAAAGCTTACATATCTCTCTATATCTCTATATTTTGGCTCATAGTGTGTGTTGTTCTTGACCCTTTTGCACCACATTTCATAGCCTAACACCTCCACCATTGTCACTAAGTTCTTGGAAGGTCTTGAGAAGTCTCAAAGGTTGAGTTTTTGGTCCAGAAGGCTGCTGGTTTTGCTGAGCTACAAGGGTAACCCCTTTTTCCCTATTTTTAAGCTCTATTTTGATCATTCTATAAGCCATACTTTCATGCATATTTAAGCTTCGTTGTCAACTGAAAAAAGTCTTGTTTTAAAGTCCTTATGATGTTTGTTTAAGACTATTTTGGTATTAAAGGTCATCTAGCCCCTTGCATGCTTCATTTTACCTTGTTTTGAGCCATGCCTTAGAGCATTTGTGTTAGCCTTTGTTTGGCCTTTTAGCCACTAAAATCCAGTGGATTTTCAGTGGCTAGCATGCTGTTTCGAGTGCCAAAATCAGAGAGTGGTAACCCTCTCTCTCCTTGTTTTGTTTTCTAGCATTTTTGGCCTTACAAAGGAGCCCTTATTTGCATGCTTCCAAGCCATATTTCAGGCCATTTTTGATGAGTTTTAGGACCTGCATAGGCTCTGTCCAAAGCTTGTTTTTCCATATTGGATGTCCATTTTGCATGTGTAGAATAACCCTCTTCATAGCATATCAAAGGAGCATCTCATTCTTGCATGCATTAACCATGTTTCAGCGGGTTTTTGGGCTTTATTTGGCATGTCATACCTCTAAATTTTGATGGTTTATTGGCCTCTTGATTGCCTCACATGCTTGTAGTGCAAATCCTCTTTACTAACTTACATTGCATGCTATTTTGGCCTTTGATTCTAGCACTTTTTGGCCATGCCTTAAATTGATTTTGTGCATGTTTTGAACTGTCTTAGCTCTGTTTTTGGGCCTCATGGTCGAATGATGTTTGCTATGCATGGTTGTAGTTCAATACCCTTGCCTAGTTTTGAGTTTTGAAGCCTATTGCATGCGTATTTTGAGGTGTTTCCATGTTTTGGCATCATTGTGAATCATATTCCAGAGCTTATATGTATGCCATATTCCCATGTTTTCTCCTCTTTAAATGTGTTTGAGAGTTATGCATGAATACCTCATTTTTTGGACCATCGCATGAGCTTCATTTCCATGCTTTGTGAGCCATCATTTTAGTCCATATTTGCTACTATTTTGGGCCTGCTGTAGACGTCCCCGAACGTCCTGGGAGGATGAATCCCGTTCTGTTCATTTGGGCTTACTACAGTTCAGGACTCAAATTGTCACGGTTCTTAATCTGAACCAAAGAGTCCAAATCCGGCAAATCGTTTTGAGAAAATAGATTTTTAGAAAAGGAGTGCCAAACATGGACTGCTTTGCCAGATACAGAGTCGCCACCTAAATATTTTATTTTGGGGGAATTTAGGAAACCCTGACTCAGTGCCAAAGGCCACGTGTCCGTCATCACCAAAGTTGCCTCGGCTCGGGAACTTAGGTACGATTGGGGAAGGTCAGCTATGAGCACCCCCTCTCGCCCGATCAAAGATCGGCCTCTACTAACCGTGATATCTTGTTTTGAAAACATTATATGCTCTTATTCCGGTTATTAGCCTAGAATTACTATGTTATGCGTGCAGCAAACAAGTATAGACCAAATCGCCTAAATTGGAACAAAACATTTCATATTTGTTTTGAAAATGGTTTGCTACTCGCAAGTAGGCTAAAAATGCAGATTTTTGCCACCCTCAAGTGGGCTTAAAACTCGCAGTTTTAATGCATCATTCCAATTTAGGTAATTCAACCTCCATCCACAAGCATTCAAGCAGTTATATCACATAAGCAACTAGCCTACACTCACACGCGTGCAAGGATGCTAAAGCAAAAGAACTTACAGAGTACTCCAAGCCAAAACAAGAGCTATGTTAGAAATCTATACATGATCCTAACTATACAGAAATGCCTAATGCAACGCATGCAGGAATGCAACTATAATAGGCTCGGCTATCCTAGAATGACATGTGAAATGCTACAGCTAATCATGTATTCATTTTGAAATTAAAATACAAATGCAGTTAGAATAATGCGCCGAGCCCAGTGCATGCAAAACGAATGAATGAAATGCAAACATGCTATCATACTGTATGCTAATTAAAACATGCCCTAATCTAACCATTGAAAGCTAGTAAATAAAAGGGAAGAAAGACGTGGAGTTGGAAGACATACACACACTCACGCACACTTATTACACAATTGCCTTCGCTCGGAGGGTCCGAAAGAATATACAAATTAATTAACCTACAAGCTAATTAATTATTACAGACCACTTAATTAATTAACAAATTAACTAAGCTAAGGAAAGCATTAAAAGGCCTCGGGAAGAGGGATGGATGCATGCATGCTCGGCTTTGCTCGGAAATCCGTCGCCATGTCACATGCTGCCTCTGTTTACACTGCTTTGCACCTCTGAAAACTGCATAAGTCTCCAGGATGCTTCTGAACCACCTTCTGAGCACTGTGGAAGGTCACCGGCCAAAAGTAAAGGCCACCGGCCATCCATCGACCATGGATATTGATATCGGCCACAAATGTTTGGTCGATCGGCATTGTAGATGGCCGACCGGCCATGTCTTCTTGCAGAAACCTGTTTTGACAGCAGCAAAGGACAGACAAGGCATGGCAATGCATTTTCAAAGCAATGTTTGCACCATCACCCTCTTTATCATGTTCATGACTCAAAGGAGGACGGTCCACGGTACTCGGGCCACCAATCACGCATTTTGATGCATGATGGCCAAAGGTACCGAGCTTACAATTTCAATATCAAATGAAGATGCACAAAAACACATAAGGAGGTCCCAACCTCTATCATGCTTGATCAAGAGGCAAGAATGCACACACAAAGCTATGCGACCTAAGTATGCAAGCAAGATGCAATAGGACTAGTATGCGACAAGCATGTAAGTATGATGCAAAGTAAGCAACTTTGAACAATATGGTAAATGGACTTAAACTAAAGATGGAGGCCTCAGCCATGCCCAAAATCAGTGGCCATACACAATTGAAATTAGACAAGAACGCTCATGCAAACATGCCCAATGCAAGGGACCGAACCTAAGGCATCAAATGCCACTCTACCAAAGCATGGCAAGGGATGAGACATGACATACAATGACACGAATTCCAGCTCCGAAACATGATACACAATGGTCCCGAATCATACAAACATGCTACACAATGCAAGCTAGGAGGCCCGGGTACCGAAACTAGTGAAGTGCGTTACACTAGAGGTACCCAAAGCAATGCACAAAGGGCAAAACCAACCCCAAACAGACCCTAGGCAGGTCTGAAACAGTGGGAAATTGGCCTAAAATGATGACTCGGGATGCAACGAAATGGAGCTCATTCAATGGTCGGTAAATGGGGCATACAAGCCCGACTCTCAAACGCATTTAAAGAGATGAAAACATGGCAACATGGCATTCAAACAAGCTCTGAAATATGATGAATAATAGGCCCAAAACATGGACACACCTCAGTATATGCATGGAATGGATCTCAAAACTCAAAGCTAAGCATGGACCTTGAACTACAAGCATGCAAAACTAACATCATTCAACCACAAGACCCAAAAACAGAGCTAGGGCAGTCCAAAATAAGCACATTATCAGTTTAAGGCATGGCCAAAATATGCTAGAATCAATGGCCTATAAAGCATGCAAGGAAAGCTAGTGAACCATGAGTTGTTCTACAACTATATGAAGCATATGAGGGCTCACCCAACCAGCCAAAAACAGAAGTATTTCATGCCAAAATATGCCCAAATAACCACTGAAACTCAGTCAACACATGCAAGAATGATGAGCCCCTTTGGAAAGCCATGCAAGGGGTTGCTCTACACATACATGATAGACAAACAAAAGGGCAAAACCATCTCTGGAAACAAGTTATGACAGCCCTAAAACCCACCAAATAGGCCCTGAAATTGGTCTAGGAAGCATGCAATGAAATGTCCCTTTGAAAGGCCTTGAATAGGATTGTTCTACACATGCATCATAGACATAAAATATGGCCAAAAGGGCTCCGGATAGAGTCAAGGCAGACCTTGAAACTCACAAAATAGGGCCTGAAATGTGACTTCACAATATGCAAAATGGAGCTCCTTTGGAAGGCCAACAATGCTAGTAAAGAGAACAAGGGGTGAGAGGGTCACCCCTCTCTGATTTTGAGGCTCAAAAACACATCTAAGCCACTGAAAATCCACTGGATTTCAGTGGCTAAGAGGCCAAACTAAGGCCATCACCAATGCTCTAATGCATAGCCCTAAACATGAAGGAATGAAGCATGGAAGGGGGAAGATGACCCCAAACAGAAAAGAGTCCTTAAACAAACATGTTTAGAAGATCAAAATAAGACTTTTTCTAGTTTATGTCGAAGTCCAAAAATGCTTGCAAATGGGGCTAAGATGTGAAGCAAAATAGTGTCAAAATGGGGGAAATAGAGGCTTACCCTTGTAGAGCCGACCCTCAGCAACTTTGGACCAAGATGATGAGCCTTCAACCTCTGCAAATCAGTTCCAAGATGCTTGGATGGATGGTGGAGGTGTTGTGCTAGGGGGTGTAGTGTAATGGGACCAAGAATAAGGGTTTTTGAACCTTCTAACACACCCTAATGTAGAGAGAGAGGGTGATATATATCATATATCAGATGTAAGGTCTGGTTTTTTTTGCTGAACCATCTCAATGGAGGAGGACGGTCTCCTTATATAGACAAGAAAAAGTGTTTAAGCTTCTCAAAGAAGCTAAACAAAAGGGTCAAAGGGACTAAGCTTCTAAGAGAAGCTAATGCAAAGGTGCAAGCTTCTTGAGGAAGCCAAGACAAGGGGTCAAAGCTTCCTCAAGAAGCTTTGAGCAAAAGGTGCAAAAAAAAAGGGTCAAAGGGTGGAAAACAACCACACACGTGCATGGGGAGCAGGGTCTGTGCACTCCAGCTGGCACAGCTGGCATGCATTCAATCTGTAGAATACTCCGGAAGGTCGTCGGCCAGCAAAATTGGTCGGCCGGCCACTTTAACTGGTTGGTCGGCCATCTATTTGGTCGGTCGGCCATCTGTTCTGGTCGGTCGGCAGGAAAAATCTACTCTGCAGGTCCAACTTCAAACGGGCATAACTTCTTCATATGAACTCCTTTTCAGGTCATTCTTGTGTCAAAATTGAAGCCCCGGAAGTAAGCTTTCCAATGGCACCAGCCTTGCATCAAAATTCCAACTGTGAAAAAAGTTATGCTTGTTTTGGTGAAGGCTGCTCAGTTTCGGTCCAACCGGGATGATGCCCAACTTCAACCAATCATATCTCCGCCCTCCGGACTCGGATTTAAGAGATTCTTGAATGAAAAATGAAGCCCCAGAAGTCTTCTTTCCAACGGTGGTGGCCTCATAGCTTAACTCCAAGTGTATAGACAGATAAGCTTGATTTAGCGAGGACTGCTCGTCCCTCTCTTAGCGATTCTTGCCTATCTTCTTCTCCAACTTGGTTTCTTCTCTCTTCCCCTCCTTTCTTCAACTTCAAACCCTGAGCAAGGTGTTTTGAAAGATTTTTCAAAGATTTCATCTCTCTTTCATTCATTTCACTTTGTCCTTGCTCAGTTTACCGAAAAGCGCAACGTTTGACAACATGCGAGCCTCGGAACATCGCAGAAATTTTATTTCAAAAATGTTTTGAAAGAGAGGGTTTTAAGGTCTAAAAACCATTCAAAATAGCTTTGGTCCAAAATGGGGTGTGAAGTTGAGATTTGTCTCTCTCCTTGCTGAAGAAATTGAACCTTTGCCCTGCACACCTTTTACCATCAAGTAAACCGTCAGTAACGCCCAAGTCTTAAGGCGGTCAAAAATGGCGTGTCTACACCTGCATAGGGTCTTTTTGGAGTTGGTTTGGTCATTTGGGCATCGCTTTGCATACCTTTAGTGTAATGCACTTCACTAGTTTTGGTAATTTTGCCATCCAACATACATCGGGTGAGTTGTTTGCATGATTTGGGACTATTTTGCATGCCATTCCAGAGCTGAAATATATGCCATTGTGTCCCATGTTTCATCCTTGCCATACCCTCGGAGAGTTGTATCTTGTGCCCTTGACTTGGAGCCTTTGCATTGTGCATGCTTGTGTGTGTCTTGTTGCTTTGATGTCATCATGCATTGGCCACTGATTTGAGTATGGCTGAGGCCCACTCATTTTGGTTTAAGTCCATTTTGCATTGAGTATGCCATTGTAGTTCATAGCATTGCGCATGCCATGTAGTTCGTCGCATTGAGTATGCTATTTGACATTCGCATTGTGTATGCTAGTCGCATCTTGCCATATTGTTGCATATGTTGTCTTGCATTGAGTATGTGAGCATTAGCATTGTGCATTGTGCATGCCATTAGCCTTGTTAGGTTGTCCACGTTGCATTTCATATTGGCATTGTGCATGCTATCATGTCATCATTTGCATGTTTGCATCGCTTAGTTGCATAGCATTTAGGTTGCATGCTTAGAGTCGCATTGTGCATACCATTATTTGTTGCATTGTGTTCGGAATAGGAATTAGTCCGAACACGGAAAACGAGGGACATTTCGTACTCAAAGTGACGAAACGTGTCTCGATTCCCGGTCGCCGACACTCTTGATTATCCATGATAGAGTCGTTGGCTTTAGGTGTTTACATGTGCATTCATTTCACATTGAGTCGTGCAATTTGACTCCTCGGGCATCATGCATCGGGATGCGTGATTGATGTCATGAGGATCGAAGACTACACTCCCTAGAGTTTATCCAATGACGGGGAGAGTGGTCGGGCACACATATGTTGAAAATACTTTGCCTTCTCTCTCTCTTGCCTTTGTTGCAGAAAATACAGAAATCAGGAGAAGAAACTGGCCGGCCGACCAGGTTTTCTGGCAAGCCGACCACCTTTTATGGTTTTCACCACCAAGGGTGGTCGGTAGGTGGTCTCCAATTCCTATAGCTGGTCGGTAGCCTTCCCCTAGATTCCCGAGGTGGAGTTTCATCTCCTTGGAGCTTTGCGCAAGTTTCTGAGTTCAGTTGCAAACAAAGGCGAGTTGAGACATCGCGATGGATTTCCCGACAGGGCGATTCGAGCATGCATGCATCCTTCATCATTCGGAACAGAGCTGAGGCAGTCCATTTCATGTAGCTTGCATGCTAATTCATTTACTTCCTTAGTTTAAGTTGTTAATTAGCTAGTGTTGTGTAATAATTAGTTAATTCGATTCTGTATTATTTATTCGGACCCTCTGTGAGAGGGCGAACTTTGTAATAAGTGTGCGTGTGTGTGATGCATGTCTTCCAACCCCACGTCTTTCTCCATTTTATTTACCAGCTTATGATGGTTAGTTTTAGGGCATGTTTCAATTAGCATCTGTATGTTCGCATGTTTGCATTCATTCATCTGTATTGCATGCACCGGGCTCGGCACATCATACTAACTGCATTGTATTTCAATTCCAAGTTGAATACATGTTATCTGTAACATCTAATATGCCATTTTAGAATAGCCGAGCCTATCTTAGGTGCATCCTGCATGTGTTGCATTAGGCATCTCAGCATAGTTAGGATTCATGCATGATTTCTAATTAGCTTCTTTCTTTGGCTCGGAGTACTCGGTGAGTGTTATGCTTTAGCATCCTTGCATGTGTGTAAATGACTGCCATGATAGCATGCTTGCCATGAGGCTAACTGATTATATGATATACTTGCCTGAATGCCTGTGGGTGAAGGTTGGATTACTTGAACTGGGACAATTCATTGATTGCGAGTTTTAAGCCCACTTGAGAGTGGCAAATCACCATATTTTCTAAGCCCACTTGAGAGTGGCAAAATCCGCATTTTAGTCTACTTGCGAGTAGCAAACCGCTTTCAAAAACAAACATGAGATGTTTTGTTCCAAATTAGGCGATCTAGTCTATACTTATATGCTGTGTGCATCACATAGTAATCCTAGGCTAATAAACCGAAATAAGAACGCATGTGTTTTCAAAAACTCGATATCATGTTTAGTAGTGGCCGATCTTTGATCGGGCGAGCGGGGGTGCTCATTGCATGACCTTCCCCAATCGTACCCAAGTTCCCGAGCCGAGGCAACTTTGGTGATAACGGACACGTGGCCTTAGGCACGAGTCAGGATTTCCTAAATTCTCCCAAAATAAAATATTTAGGTAGCGACTCTGTATCTGGCAAAGCAGTCCATGTTTGGCACTTCTTTCTAAAAATCAGTTTTTCAAAACGATTTGCCATATTTGAACTCTTTAGTGATTTATCGGCCTCGCATTGCACTTTGCAAGATCAGACTAAGAACCGCAACATTGAGTCTGAACTGTAGTGAGTCTAATGAACAAAACAGGATTCCCTCCCGGGACGTTCGGGGACGTCTACAGTTGTGCAAGCTGGGATCACCCCACCATTGAAAAAGAGGCTTGAAGCTC
The DNA here is from genome assembly GCA_030407325.1 of Camellia japonica. NCBI lineage: Eukaryota > Viridiplantae > Streptophyta > Magnoliopsida > Ericales > Theaceae > Camellia > Camellia japonica. The sequence continues at coordinate 947,911 of JAPPVO010000036.1, forward strand.
GTCGATGGTGTATTGCAACAGATCCTAGCAATCCTCCATGGCCATCTTGTGATAAGAATCATTGGCAACTTTCCTAATCTTATAAGTATTTCCTTAGGCCACTTTGACGGCATACATAGTGAAGTTAATGGCCGCTTGAAGGAAGTCTTGCGGAGTGGCACTTTGGTTGTTGGCCATCGTGTCAAGGCTACTTACGCATGTTTGCTTATAGTCAGTGTAGGAACAAATGGAAGCCACAGATTTGGAGGATGTTGACAAATCATCGTTGCTGTTGCTGCCGCTACCACTATCAGAAAATGATTTGTTGTTGACTCCAACAACAATGACACCAATGACCGTCGCTACGAGGAAGATACCGGAGACTCTTACAATGGCAAACTTGCCTCCTTTCATATCTTTGAATAAAATATAAATAAATACTGATAATATTAATTAGCTGCTTCTAGTTAGCGTTTTTAGTTAATTTAATTCTAATTTGTAATGAGCGAGGTTGGCGTAAAGGTAGTGGTCAGGTTTTGAAGAAACTGGTAATATGTATATATAATTTTAGAGAGAAAGTCATGCATATAAGCTTAAAATGAAGGTTGAGGAGGGTCTTATATATATATATATATATAGAGAGAGAGAGAGAGAGAGAAAGAGGTGGTGTCCCAAATTAGGGGAAAGGAAGTGGTAATAGCTAATTGATGGATAGGAAAAGAGGTATAAGGTTATACATACAGGTGGGTGGAAATGGGGGAGTTATATATGTTTTATTTTTTAGTTTAGGGTGGGTTTTGTAATAACCCCGACCTATGCTTAATTGCTAAACCATGATTAATGATGCCTAATAAGTAATTAAGATGAAATCGTGTGATGAATTATGTGTTATGTGTGTACTTTTCATTGTATCTGTCTAAGGTAGAAATATCGGTTTGTATTTCTATTTTGTTTTGTGAATAGAAGGCTTTATTGGCATCTGAATACGAAATTGACTTGATTTATGTGTTACATGGAATTTTTTGGAATTTTATGGTAGGTTTAATTAAAATTAAATTCGGAGCGATTAAATTAGAATAATTAATGCCCATTTGATTAACTTTAATTAATCACTACTAGTTAAGCCTATATAATGCCCCTTATGTGCTTCAACTCATTTATTTTCTTCATTTTTGAGCCTATACACACAACAAACGTGAGAAAGAGAAAAAGAGACCAAGAGGGAGATCAAAGCCAAGAAGAAAAATAGAGAATTGCTAAGGTGTAACATGCCCAGGGGGTACCCGCGCGCGTTAAACAGTTCGGACTCCCGAGATCTCTTTCATCTCATGTCTCACGAGTGCAATGTGAAACATAGATGAGAGTCCAGATTTGGCAACTTTTATTGAAAATCCGTTTTATTGCAATTTTGTCAAAAATGGACTGTGTCATCAGATCTCAGAGTCGCCACCTAATATTTTGGGAAATTAGGAAACCCATGACTCGTGCCAAAGCCACTGTTCGTCGTAACCAAGGATGCTTGGCTCAGAACCTTAGGTATGAGAGGGGAAGGTCAATAATGAGCACCCCCGCTCACCCGATCAAAAGATCGGCCTCTACTAAACCATGATATGACTTTTATTTTCTTTATATGTTTATGTTCTGATTATTTTAGTAAATCCTAAAATTTACTATGTGAAGCATACAAGTATAGACTAGTTTGCTCAAATTGGAACAATTCAATTTCATGTTTGTTTTTTGAAAGGGATTTGAATTTGCCACCTCAAGTGGGCTTAGAACGTACATTTATTGAATTATTCCAATTCAAACAACAAGCCTTCATCCACAGGCATTCATACAGTTATATCACTTAAGCAAATAACCACATGGTAGGATGCCAAACATAATAAGAAAAACACACACAAATGAGATGCTAAAGCGTAAAAACTCACAGATTGACCGACGTCCCTCGAACGACTACAAAACAAAAGTTAGTAAAATATGCATGATCTTATATACAGAATCCTAATGCAATTCACTCATGAGATGCACTAAAGATTTGGCTTCTAGAATATGGCATGTGAATCATCTCAAAACATCTGATAGCACACAGAATCATGGGATAATCAATTGAAGCATAAAGATGCAAATTTAGCCAAATCTTATGCATGGATCATGGATGTAAAGCAGGGATATGCATGACATGTCAAGATATATACATACACACAGTTAGGGAAAGCGATTAAAGAATGGGATAGAAAGAAGCGGGGAGGGGGAATTATTACAATCATTTTAAATATTACAAATCCGAGGGAGATGAATAAAAAATAAAATCCTCACAAACACTCAAAATAAAATAAAATAAAATAAAATCTTCCATCCAGCAGACTTGCACACCTCAGCCCATGTACTCAATTCATCTTCAATGGAGGGCCCTGCCATTTCATCTCCATTTAATCATATGGGCCCAGCCCAAAATAACTTAGTTTGCAAGCCCAAAAATGTGAGTTCACTTCATAGCAGAATTGGCCCAAATCCACAATAACCCAGAAGGCCATGGGCCCAACATAAACAGATTGTCTAGCTAGAAGCCATGTGAACCCAATATAAACATTCATAACAATCCTATGTGAACCAACATAAACATTTGTTTTTTTTTTTGTGTTTTTAAAAAAAGACAAACATTTTTATTACCCACAACCCACACCCATGAACACCCACTTATTTTTTGTTTTACCTCCATGAACCATCCTCACAAACCAAACACCCACTTACCACCTTTTCTCTCTCTAAGCCGAGAGAGAGAGAGAGAGAGAGACCCGTATGTGTGTATCATCTGGGTGTGTGTATGTGTATCAGTCTATATCTGCATGTGTCTGTGTGTCTGTGTTGTTCTTCCTCTTCCCCTTTTACCCAACCGAGAGAGAGAGAGACTGGCCTGATGATGTGTGTAGGTATGCATGGGTGTAGCCGTGTGCATGTGAGCTTGGATGGCTACTGGGTGTGTGAGTGCATGGTGTCTGTGATGTGGTGAGTGTGTGCAGTGTGTGAGTTATGCCGTAGGTGTGTTTGGTGAGAGAGGAGAGAGAGTTGGGTTTGAGGGTGTGCACCGTGTGTGTCGTGTGTGTGTGTGTGAATCAGAAGATGGAATGAATCTGTGTATCCCGTGGGTGGCGAGTCTGTGATGTGTCCGTGTGCATGGGTGGTGATGAGTGTGCTGGTGTGAAGATGAAGTTGCTCCCTCTCTCTACCCGTGTGTGTATGGTCTCTTCTCTCAGCTGCCGTGCGTCTCTCTGCTCTGTGATGTGTATGAAATGTGTGTGTCTTCCTCGGTGGTGTGCTGGGTGTGAGAGCCCCGTGGGCTGTCTGTGATGTGTGTCAATGGAGCCGTGAGGGAGGGAGGGAGAGAGAGAGGTGCATGAGAGACAGAAGAGGTGCCCTCCCTTTTTGTTTCTCAGCTGCCCGTGTACATATCTTGATCTGTGTTATGTATAAACAAATCTGTGTGTATGGAGAACCTGTTCGAGAGGAGAGTTGGTGTGCTTGTGTCTGCATGTGGGTGTCTCCCCCCGTGAGCTCTCTCTCTCTTTTTTTCCTTCCCTCTCCCTCTGTGTGTGTCTGTGAGTCCTATATCCCTTCTCTCACCTTTCTCTCTCTAAGCCGAGAGAGAGAGAAGGTTGGTGCATCCCCCTCTCTCTCACCTTTCTCTCTTCTCTCAGCAGCCGTGGGTCTCTTCTCCCTCTCTCCCGTGTTGTGTATGTATCATGCATGTGTCTTGGGTCTCTCCTGTGTGTCTCTACATTTTTCTTAGAGAGAGAGTGTGTTGTGGTGTTGTGGGTGACCCTCTTCCTCACCCCTGTGTCTCTCCCTCTGCCTCTGTCTTGTGTATCCTCCCCATGATCAATTATATTCTCCACCAGCACAATTCATGATTCTTCCACCACCATTTTCTTTCTTTTGTTTTCTTCTTTTTTTTGTTTATTGCCCACCAAATTCCACCACTTTCTTTTGTTTTTTTTCTTTTTTTTGTTTATTGCCCACCAAATTCCACCACTCCACCACACACTCAACATCTTTTTTTTTCTTTTTTTTTTTTGTTTTCTAAACCACCCCACCCTCTTTTGTTGATTCCCTTTGTCCCCATTTTTTTATTTCTTTTTATTGATTTTCAATTTTTTTTTATGTTTTATTTCTATTTTTTCCCTTTTTTTGTGTTTTTATCATTTTTTATATCATATGCCAATTTATACAAACACACTTAAAACACACAAAATTATAAAAATATAAAGTCAAAATAAAAATATTTTAATTTGATCAAAATGGGTGAGTTTTGGAATTAAAATTTCAAGTTGATTTTTCTGGTGAAAGGGGTCAAAATAAATTGCCCAAGTCTTAGGGCCGGTCAAAATGGGGTGTCTACAGTTGCCCCTCTTTGACAGAGCTCGAAGTCATGAAGTGACGTGAGTGAATGTCAAAGCCAGAAGACGACCCTTTTGACAAGGCCGTAAGACTTGGGCAATCACACAAAATACAATGCATGTGGTTGAACCCGAAGGTTGCCTACGTATCCCTTTGCAAGGAATCAAACCAGCGTAGTTCAGGGGCAGAATGCAAATGATATATTCAAAATGCAGTTTGAAAGTTGGACTTACACGCTTCGCGAAGCCGGTTTGTTTGAAAATTCATGATTATGCAAGAGAGGGAAGACCTCAACCAAGAGAAATCAACATCCTAACGCGTCTCACGCGAGAGGAGAATGGGTGGTGTAAACAGACAGGCGCACCTGCTGTTTTTAACCGAGTGACATCAACAACTTAACGTGTCTCACGCAAGAGGAGAAAGGGTGGTATAAACAGACAGGCGCACCTGCTGTTTTTAACCGAGTGACATCAACAACTTAACGTGTCTCACGCGAGAGGAGACAGGGTGGTATAAATAGATAGGCACACCTGACTGTATTTTAACCGATTTGGATGGTGTGAACAGACAGGCGCACCTGCTGTTGTTAACCGATTTGGGTGGTGTGAACAGACAGGCGCACCTGCTGTTGTTAACCGATTTGGATGGTGTGAACAGACAGGCGCACCTACTGTTGTTAACCGACTTGGGTGGTGTGAACAGACAGGTGCACCTGCTGTTGTTAACCGATTTGGATGGTGTGAACAGACAGGCGCACCTGCTGTTGTTAACCGATTTGGGTGGTGTGAACAGACAGGCGCACCTGCTGTTGTTAACCGACTTGGGTGGTGTTAACAGACAGGCGCACCTGCTGTTGTTAACCGACTTGGGTGGTGTGAACAGACAGGCGCACCTACTGTTGTTAACCGACTTGGGTGGTGTGAACAGACAGGTGCACCTGCTGTTGTTAACCGACTTGGATGGTGTGAACAGACAGGCGCACTTGCTGTTGTTAACCGACTTGGGTGGTGTGAACAAACAGGCGCACCTGCTGTTGTTAACCGATTTGGATGGTGTGAACAGACAGGCGCACCTGCTATTGTTAACCGACTTGGGTGGTGTGAACAGACAGGCGCACCTACTGTTGTTAACCGACTTGGGTGGTGTGAACAGACAGGCGCACCTGCTGTTGTTAACTGACTTGGGTGGTGTGAACAGACAGGCGCACCTGCTGTTGTTAACCGACTTGGATGGTGTGAACAGACAGGCGCACCTGCTGTTGTTAACCGACTTGGGTGGTGTGAACAGACAGGCGCACCTGCTGTTTTTAACCGATTTTGAAGATTAGACTTATACGCTTACGCGAAGCCGGTTTGAAAATTGGACTTATACGCTACGCGAAGCCGGTTTAACGATTTGGATTTATGCAATGCAATGTCATGGAATGCTGGCTATGTTTGCAACTTTCCCTATTCTCCAACAGGGTGACAGACTAGGTTGGTTCAGTTTCCAGAGTTGAGGCGCATACAAGCTATCTCAACCTATGGGGCTGCCATACAGATTTCAAGCCGGGGATACACCCCTGGGTATTTAAACCAGACTTTAGTCTCGGAAATCCCAAACCTTTTGCGTTCTAGGCATCGCCATTCGAAACTCTAGTTTGCACCGTCGCAGTTGGTCTCCTAGGAACTCATTACAAACACAGGCATGATAATACACAGATATGTATAGACAAAATACAGACATATACACAGATATATACGGTACATACGACACACAAATATATATAGATATATACACAGACATATACAATATATATACAGGTATATACGACACAGATATATACGGACCTATACACAAACATATACGGATATATACACAGATATATATAGACAAAATACAGACATATACAGATATATACAGTACATACGACACAAATATATATAGGTATATACATAGATATATATACGGAGATATACACAAGTGGAGAATATTCTGTTTGCTACCGTCAGTGGGAAGATGCCGTTACTGAGAAGGCATATTCTGTTTGATGACGTCAGCACGCGTACGCAAAACACACAAAAAAAGAAAGGAAAATCACAAAATGGATGGACATGGAATGCGGGGTTTCGAACCCCTGACCTCAAGCTCGGCCTCCGAGTCCTTAGCCACTGAGCCACGTCATTCTTGTGACAAAATATACAAACAAATATATATATATATATACTATACAAGACATATATATACATAAAACCAAAACAAACCAAAAGAAACACTCAATGTGGGGTTCGAACCCCTGACCTCAGGCTCAGCCTTTCACTCTTCAACCACTGGGCCTAACCACTAAATCCAAGCTACACCTGTGACCCAAATGTTCAAACAAATATCTATATTACATAGCTATACAATATATATACATATATGCACACACAACTCTCCCGCGTCTCTCTTTTCTTTTGATAACCACGCCTGACACGTAGCCTGCTTTTGCGTCATTGGCCGACAAAAGCAGGCCGCCTCGAACGATGCTCGCCTCGACTCTCTCCCTCTCTTTGTCCTTCTCTCTCGTCTTCTTCTTCTCTTCAGCATCTTCCATCTTCTCCATCTTTTTCTTAACCACTCTCTTTTTCTTCTTCTTCTCCATCACTCTTCCATCTTCCTCCTCCTTCTTCCTTTCCTCTTCTATTTTCTACCATTCTTCTGTGACTCCCTTCTTTTCTGCCATTTCTGCCTTCTCTTCTCTTATACATGGCTTCGTCTCGCCCCTTCTCTCTCTTTCCGGATCTTAATGGTCCATCGAGCTCCTCTGGGCCAAGTGCCCCTGCTCTTACTCAACCTAGTCTTCCCACACTAACAGTTGAGCAAGTGATGGCTACTCAAAATGATATCGAGGCCAACCACTACACGTTGAGGTCCTGCATGGAGACAGTGGCGGCGGTCACCAACCTGTCTCATCGTCTACAGAGCAAGGCGTGTGAGGTATACCAGCTCAATACCCAACTCTCCCTACTCTAGTGCATGTACAGAGATGCACGGGCAGAGATTTGTGCCTTGAAGGCCGAAAACAAGGAGCTGAAGGCTGAAAACAAGGAGCTGAAAAGGCATACCACCTCTATGACCCGATTTGGGGCATCTTCGTACCTCGCCTTTGATGGTCGGCGGGGAGCCGACTCTGTCGGCGGAAACACTGTGGTCGTTCTTGGTGGAAGTACTGGAGCAGGGCCTTCGAAGATTGATGACAAAAAGAGGAAGAGCTCGGCGACGGAAGAGCCAAGTAAGTGAAGTCCGTGTGTGGCCGACATCGGCGGAAGGAGAAAGAAGAACAAGATCCCCTTTTTTTTCTTTTTTTTTTCTGGACTTTGTATTTTTGTTTTTCTGGGCTTGTTTTTTTTTTTTTTTTTTTGTAGTCTCTGTAATCGGGGATGTCCTCCCCTAACTTTAATGAAATCAGTTTCTCTTTTTTGTTTTTGCTCATCAATGGCATGTTCGAGCTTGAAAACAATTTGTTTGATTGAATTTGAGAATGATTGAATTTTTGAAGTCTGAATCAGATATTGACTCTGTACCGACCTGAATCAACAAATGACCTAATGAACTGAAAAAAAGAAGCAAATTAATTCAAACACACTTATATACACTAACTAGTATAAATACACCGACTGGTATAAATATACTGACTGGTATGGATACACACTTCGATACACTGACCCTGACTGGTATAAATACACTAACTGGTATGAAGACACACTGATATACATGGATTGGTATGAATACCCTGACTGGTATAAATACACTGACTGGTACGAATACACGCTCATATGAAGACACACTCATATACACTGACTGGTATGAATACACACTCATATATACTAACGAGTTGACTCGAGCGGGGGAGAAGATAGAATCACTGACTCGACTATGCCCCTAATTCATTGCCTTGATTTTTTTTATTTGTTGATTTTTTTTTTTTTTGTAAAATGTTTTGATCAACATGAGAGTTAGATTAGTATACTTATTCCATTTTCTGTTTTGAAATCACGTAAGCTAAGCTGTGAGCACTGAAAATTTTCCCTTTTCAAATCCAAAGAATGGTCCAAGTTTTGCAAAAATGGAACAATTTTCGAGAAAAAATAGTCAGCTTCATTCAAATTAATCAAAACCTATTTTTACAAATGGCCAATACTCAACTAACATAGAATCAACCATTGGGGTGCATAGTCCCAAACCAGATAATCAAAGGTGATAACTGAACCAAGCCAACCAAGCCAATCCGAACCGAATAAAGTCGAGCGAAACTGGACCGGACCGAACTGAACCGAATCGAACCGAACTGAACCAAGTTAAATCGAACCGATTGAACTGAGCAGAACGAAGATACACCAAGCAAACACGGATAGGACAACCAAGTCGACTAAAGATACACCAATCAAAACATGGACGAGATGAATGAGTTGAAAAATTATTGGGGCCGAACTTCAAAAATGAAGCTACCTACGTATCCCAAAGATAGGAATCAGGCCATCGTAGTTCCGGCTGAGGGTCACTCGGGTATTGACACTCTCCTTTTGTGCTCTAACTTTTGCCAAAGCCGCCCTTTCGGGTTTTCAACCTTGCGAGCTTTTCATTTTTTCATTTTTCTATATATATATTTTTTTTTGTTTCATTTTCATTTTTTCATCATTTTTTTAAAATTTTTGTTTTTCTACTCTAACTTTTGCCTGGGTCGCCCTTCCGGTTTTCCGCCCAGCGAGCCTATCAAGGGTTACTTTCAGTGTAACTTGTCCATGTTAATTGGGCGTGAAATCTCTAGGCCATCTATAAGAACGACTACTACACTTGATCAGTAAATATGATGATGTAGGGACTAGGCTAATTGGGTCTGAATTTGCCCCTAGTATTGCCCCTAGTGTAGTGGATAGGAACTCGACTGTCCTTCAATAATAAAATTCATTCTCTCAAATTCTGGTTTTGGCCTTTCTTGGCGGTCTTCATTGGGAAACGATTCAGTTTTAACTCTTTGATCACATCCAACCTTTTGCCCCTAATTCGAGGGCTACTTCAAATCTAAATCACATCCGACCTTCTTGCCCTTAGTTCAAGGGTTGCTTCCAATCTGAATCACTGGCCCTACATAGTTTTGGCTAAGGTTCACTCGGGTATTGACACTCTCCTTTTACGCTCTAACTTTTGCCAAAGCCGCCCTTTCGGGTTTTCAACCTTGCGAGCTTTTCATTTTTCTTTTTTTTTTTTTTTTTTTGTGCTCTAACTTTTGCCTGGGTCGCCCTTCGGGTTTTCAACCTTGCGAGCTTTTCAAGGGTGATACTTTATTGCCCCTAGTTCATGGGCTACCTCCATTTCAGCTATGCAAGCCTCACACTTTTGCCCCTAGTTCAAGGGCTGTTTTAAATCGACAGCACATTCTCTGCCCTGAGTTCAAGGTCTGTTTCCAATCTGGATCACATCATTGCCCCTAGTTCAAGGGCTCTTTCCAATCTAAATCATATTCGATCTTATTGCCCCTAGTTGAAGGGCTGCCTCCATTTGAATCACATCATGGCCCTAGTTCAAGGGCTATTTCCAATTTGGCTATGCAAGCCTTACACTTTGGTTGATCATTGACTATTTTGAATCAAGGTTTGAAAGCTAAGGAGCTACGGAGGTCGGACCACGAGTCAAGAGGGATCCTATGCTGTATAACTAATTCCAGGCATATTTTCGTAGGACCACGCAAAAACAGTTTTTGAAATCTTTTCACAAAGTGACTAATCACTCGTACTTTTACGAAAATAAGATAGAACCAATTTGGACCAAACCAGGATCCTTCTCAGTACTCACATTAACAAAAATGATTTTATTCATCAAAGGCTTAGCACACCTCTCTTCCTCTCAGTTGATCAAAATTTGAAAATCCCGAGGAAATTCTTCCTCTTCGTTTTAATCAGAGTTTTGGAAAAAGTTTTGAAAAACTTTGGTCAATGCAATGATTTAAAGGCACAGAAAAGTAGGCAGACTCTATGGCATTTTTTTTTTTTATATATATTTTTTTTTAATTAATTTTTTTTTTTGAAAAGAGACTATGACTCAGCAATGACACAGACTCAAAAGAAAATGACAAAGAAGACCTAGACAAGATAGAAATGTCTAGGTTAGCACTCTCAAAATCAATAGACTCTGACTTACTAGAATGACTCGAGTCTGATCCCAACTCTACAAACTTGGGGGAATCAAACTTAGACTCAATATTTAATTTAGAACTCAGAATAAAACCATTCTCAATTTTGCTAGTCAAAGTGTGGGCCAGCCACAACATCCAAAATAAAGCTCATGCAGTCAACAGGTGGTCACTCCCCAATCACAGAGATGGTCAGATACCCTACAAGTTCTATTTATTTACAATGGTCAACTTTGTGGGATATCGACATTTTTTTTTTTGTTTTACAAATTTTTTTTGATTTTATGTTTTGTTATTTTTTTTTTTTTTTTTTTTTTGAAGTAATGGTGCTAAACTGAACAACCTGAACCACTCATTCGAATTTGAGAACCCCTGTATAGATCCAATACATTGCACATAACACATAGCAGGAAAGAGAACAAACACCCCTATGGAGGGTAGGGTTATCCTGTCCTAACTTGAAATGATCTAGGGTTTCACTATTCAGACAAGCGGTATCATACATCCTAGCAATGGGAAAGCATCCTGTCCTAATTTGGAAGGTACTATGGCTCACTATATGTACAAGGTTGGCTTTACTCTAGGGGTTGAAGTCAAGGTGACGTTACCAAAGAGTCCTTTGGGTCATAACCAATAAAGATCCCAGGAAATCAGAAGAGTCAAATAGCCTATCTTCGGAGCCTGAGAACCTTAGATAGCAAAGCCAAATAGCAGAGCCACGTAGCAGAGCTACCTTTTTGACAAATCTCAAAAGGTTACAACACAAGGCCTTTGAAGTAACGTAGAGATAGGTGTAGTGTTACAAAAAGCTTGCCTGTGCTCCCACCAGTATCTGGGCAACACATGAACTTTAAGTGCACCAATGCATACAATGCAATAAACATATAATTGAAAATAAAAGTCATATCATGGAGTTCGAGTCAAGGTTTCATAAAATCCCCAACAGAGTCGCCAGAAACTGTAACATGCCCGGGGGGTACCCGCGCGCGTTAAACAGTTCGGACTCCCGAGATCTCTTTCATCTCATGTCTCACGAGTGCAATGTGAAACATAGATGAGAGTCCAGATTTGGCAACTTTTATTGAAAATCCGTTTTATTGCAATTTTGTCAAAAATGGACTGCGTCATCAGATCTCAGAGTCGCCACCTAATATTTTGGGAAATTAGGAAACCCATGACTCGTGCCAAGGCCACTGTTCGTCGTAACCAAGGATGCTTGGCTCGGAACCTTAGGTATGAGAGAGGAAGGTCAATAATGAGCACCCCCGCTCACCCGATCAAAAGATCGGCCTCTACTAAACCATGATATGACTTTTATTTTCTTTATATGTTTATGTTCTGATTATTTTAGTAAATCCTAAAATTTACTATGTGAAGCATACAAGTATAGACTAGTTTGCTCAAATTGGAACAATTCAATTTTATGTTTGTTTTTTGAAAGGGATTTGAATTTGCCACCTCAAGTGGGCTTAGAACGTACATTTATTGAATTATTCAAATTCAAACAACAAGCCTTCATCCACAGGCATTCATACAGTTATATCACTTAAGCAAATAACCACATGGTAGGATGCCAAACATAATAAGAAAAACACACACAAATGAGATGCTAAAGCGTAAAAACTCACAGATTGACCGACGTCCCTCGAACGACTACAAAACAAAAGTTAGTAAAATATGCATGATCTTATATACAGAATCCTAATGCAATTCACTCATGAGATGCACTAAAGATTTGGCTTCTAGAATATGGCATGTGAATCATCTCAAAACATCTGATAGCACACAGAATCATGGGATAATCAATTGAAGCATAAAGATGCAAATTTAGCCAAATCTTATGCATGGATCATGGATGTAAAGCAGGGATATGCATGACATGTCAAGATATATACATACACACAGTTAGGGAAAGCGATTAAAGAATGGGATAGAAAGAAGCGGGGAGGGGGAATTATTACAATCATTTTAAATATTACAAATCCGAGGAGATGAATAAAAAATAAAATCCTCACAAACACTCAAAATAAAATAAAATAAAATAAAATCTTCCATCCAGCAGACTTGCACACCTCAGCCCATGTACTCAATTCATCTTCAATGGAGGGCCCTGCCATTTCATCTCCATTTAATCATATGGGCCCAGCCCAAAATAACTTAATTTGCAAGCCCAAAAATGTGAGTTCACTTCATAGCAGAATTGGCCCAAATCCACAATAACCCAGAAGGCCATGGGCCCAACATAAACAGATTGTCTAGCTAGAAGCCATGTGAACCCAATATAAACATTCATAACAATCCTATGTGAACCAACATAAATATTGTTTTTTTTTTTTGTGTTTTTAAAAAAAGACAAACATTTTTATTACCCACAACCCACACCCATGAACACCCACTTATTTTTTGTTTTACCTCCATGAACCATCCTCACAAACCAAACACCCACTTACCACCTTTTCTCTCTCTAAGCCGAGAGAGAGAGAGAGAGAGACCCGTATGTGTGTATCATCTGGGTGTGTGTATGTGTATCAGTCTATATCTGCATGTGTCTGTGTGTCTGTGGTGTTCTTCCTCTTCCCCTTTTACCCAACCGAGAGAGGGAGAGACTGGCCTGATGATGTGTGTAGGTATGCATGGGTGTAGCCGTGTGCATGTGAGCTTGGATGGCTACTGGGTGTGTGAGTGCATGGTGTCTGTGATGTGGTGAGTGTGTGCAGTGTGTGAGTTATGCCGTGGGTGTGTTTGGTGAGAGAGGAGAGAGAGTTGGGTTTGAGGGTGTGCACCGTGTGTGTCGTGTGTGTGTGTGTGAATCAGAAGATGGAATGAATCTGTGTATCCCGTGGGTGGCGAGTTTGTGATGTGTCCGTGTGCATGGGTGGTGATGAGTGTGCTGGTGTGAAGATGAAGTTGCTCCCTCTCTCTACCCGTGTGTGTATGGTCTCTTCTCTCAGCTGCCGTGCGTCTCTCTGCTCTGTGATGTGTATGAAATGTGTGTGTCTTCCTCGGTGGTGTGCTGGGTGTGAGAGCCCCGTGGGCTGTCTGTGATGTGTGTCAATGGAGCCGTGAGGGAGGGAGGGAGAGAGAGAGGTGCATGAGAGACAGAAGAGGTGCCCTCCCTTTTTGTTTCTCAGCTGCCCGTGTACATATCTTGATCTGTGTTGTGTATAAACAAATCTATGTGTATGGAGAACCTGTTCGAGAGGAGAGTTGGTGTGCTTGTGTCTGCATGTGGGTGTCTCCCCCCGTGAGCTCTCTCCCTCTTTTTTTTCCTTCCCTCTCCCTCTGTGTGTGTTTGTGAGTCCTATATCCCTTCTCTCACCTTTCTCTCTCTAAGCCGAGAGAGAGAGAAGGTTGGTGCATCCCCCTCTCTCTCACCTTTCTCTCTTCTCTCAGCTGCCATGGGTCTCTTCTCCCTCTCCCCCGTGTTGTGTATGTATCATGCATGTGTGTCTTGGGTCTCTCCTGTGTTTCTCTACATTTTTCTTAGAGAGAGAGAGTGTGTTGTGGTGTTGTGGGTGACCCTCTTCCTCACCCCTGTGTCTCTCCCTCTGCCTCTATCTTGTGTATCCTCCCCCATTATCAATTATATTCTCTACCAGCACAATTCATGATTCTTCCACCACCATTTTCTTTCTTTTGTTTTCTTCTTTTTTTTGTTTATTGCCCACCAAATTCCACCACTTTCTTTTGTTTTTTTCTTTTTTTTTTTGTTTATTGCCCACCAAATTCCACCACTCCACCACACACTCAACATCTTTTTTTTTTTTAGTTTTTGTTTTCTAAACCACCCCACCCTCTTTTGTTGATTCCCTTTGTCCCCATTTTTTTATTTCTTTTTATTGATTTTCATTTTTTTTTTATGTTTTATTTCTATTTTCCCCCTTTTTTTTGTGTTTTTATCATTTTTTATATCATATGCCAATTTATACAAACACACTTAAGACATACAAAATTATAAAAATATAAAGTCAAAATAAAAATATTTTAATTTGATCAAAATGGATGAGTTTTGGGATTAAAATTTCAAGTTGATTTTTCTGGTGAGAGGGGTCAAAATAAAATGCTCAAGTCTTAGGGCCGGTCAAAATGGGGTGTCTACATAAGGGTGATCAAGAATTGGAAGGAATTGGTGATAGTTGTTGAGCCTAGCTAGAATCTAAAGGGAATTGTGGACTTTAGGTAAGAAATCAATTCACACTCTATGAGTTTAAGTTACCTTATGCATTATTCAAAGAGAATTGAGGCTAGATGGTAGAATTGAACATGATTCATGCATGCATGCGCATATCATGAAGATTTAAGGTTGTTTTTGCAAGAATCTTCACATGCATGACCTTCCCTTAGCTTTGGTTTCGCAATTCAACATGGTTTTGTCATGAACATCGCAATAGATCATGGTTTGGTCATTTGAAGAGCATATCATCACATGTATGTTATAATTTGGAAAACTTCAAGTTTGATTTTGAGCAATTAACATGCTTTGGGCCTTGATTTCATGAAACGATCTTTAATTCTCCATGATTTACAAGTTTACAAGTGTTTTCTCAAGTTATGGGGCCCAAAGGTTGCATTTTGAAGCTTTGAATTCGGGTTTTGAACTTGGGAGTATAATCTGGAAATTCTAGAATTCTGTTCTTCGCTCGAGCGACAGAATTTGCACTCGAGTAACCATTTTGTATTTTGTACTCTCGCTCGAGCGACCAAAAGTTGGCTCGAGCGTAAATTGCATGCTCCTAGAAATTTTCATGTTTTGCAAACTGCTCGAGCGACAAAAGTTGCGCTCGAGCGAAGACCTCAATCACACGCTCGAGCGACCGTCTAGTGGTCGTCGAGTGGAGAATTCACACAACTAGTACTTTTGCAAAGTTTACAGACCGCTCGAGCGAAGGAAGTTGCGCTCGAGCAACCACTCACATGCTTGGACGTCCGCTCGAGCGAAGGAAGTTGCACTCGAGCAAGACCCCTGTTTCTAGCATAGTTGACTTATGTTTTCAAGTGCATTTTGGCATCCTTATTGCATCCTAGACATTCCTAAGTCAAGATTAAGACATAATAATGAGGATAAGACTTAGAAACACACTAAGAACGAAACGTAATGAGTTAAGTATATTCCGAGTGTGTGTTTCAATATGTGTATTTGCTATGTGTTTGTGTAGGTCATGCTGTTAAAAATGGTTGGGAAAATTCTGGGTAAAACCAGAATTTTTTCCTAAGTTTGGTCTATTTTTTAGGTGGGCCCCGTGCGTCGATTTTCGCGGGTCAAAGTGGTAACGCATGCTATGCCGCGTTGTGATTCACGTGGTATATTTGGTTGCTCAAAACCATTATCGAGTGAATGGGAAATTGAAGCCAAAGTGTACTTCATGGAAATGGAGTTTTGGTGGAAATTCCTTAAGGTTGGAAAATGGCTTGTCCCACATTGATTTGGTGGGAAGTTTTGAATGGGTTTATGAGGCATGGGATTGGAACTTGAGGTGTGTCCCAAGGGGTACCCAAGTGTTTTAGAGAGGGAGGTTATGGGCAAAATGGGCTAGACCCATTGGACTCAAAAATCACCACACACGCGCGCACGCCACCGCCGCCGTCTGTCCGGTCGGTCGGGCGGACCGGGCTAGGCCTGGGCTTGGGCGTAGGTGCGTGGTATGAGGTTGGGTTGGGCTTATCCGGCCCAATACCTATCTTTTTGGGCCAAAAACATTTGAATTTAATTTTATTTTATTTTTTGGTAAAATAAAATCCAGAATTCAAATTAATTCCGGAAATAAACTGGTCCAGTTTTTCTGTACACCCAAACAGGTCCCTTCCCGTTTTATCTGTTTGAATTTTGAACCCAACAGATTTAAATCTGTTTAATTCAAAACCAAACAGGTTTCATACTTGTTCAAACAGGTTTGCACCTGTTTAATTCAAAACCTGCAACCACCAATCCATCTATAAATAGGACAGCCTTGATGTTGGATTCAGATTTTTCGTACTTCACCTCTGCAAATTTATTCTTCATTTTTTTGCATTTAATTTTTGTGAAAAAGAGTATAAACACTTAGTGTGCTCGTTAAGCAAACAATTTGTAGTGCTGCTATTGTTTGTAGTTGATCATTTCATCCTGGGAGATAGACGTCCACATTCTGAAAGCACCGTAGAGAAGACGAATTTGTCTTAAGGATACAGTGTCAAACATTGGACTTGATCATATTATTATTCGAAGAAATTAATCAAGTAAGTTGTTGAATTTATTATTCTGTTTTATTTGTTTATTTAAATCAGATTTTAATTTTGTTTTTGTAACAAAATAAAATTTGTTTTTATTTATTTAATTTTATTTCTAGTTCGATTTTTGTAATCAAACAAATTCTCCTTTCCTTCATTTCTTTTATATTCTGTTTGTTGTTTAGTACACAACAGAATTTATTTTTTCAAATACAGTGAAGATTGTCCAACACATGCACCATAGATTATCTGAATCGCCTGTTTTCTCTATTTTTCTATCGGTGCCATCTATGAGTAATAACTCTGTAAAGTTATGTTTAATTTTAATTATTTTTTGATGATATAAAATGATCAGTTTTCTAAAATGCTATGTTTTGTATAAACGAATGATTGTCCAAGTTTCTAAAATGTACTCGTGGCATCCATAGCATCATGTGATATTATGCGTCCCTTTATAGGTCATCGAAATGCCTTTATAGCCGTCCCTTTATGGGTCATCGGAAACGTTTCTGTGCACATGAGTCATCGAAAGGCCTTATGGCTTTCCCTTTATGGGTCATCGGAATGCCTTCACGGCCGTCCCTTCATGGGTCATCGGATTTGTTAACGCTAATGGATGTACCATGTACTATCATGTGAAATGCATGAACTATGAAGACAAATACGATTATATATACGAATCTGTTTCTGCTGTGAGATCTAATTATATGCAAGACTCTGTTTCTATATGGACATCATTCAATAAAACCTTTACGTTGTTATTATTCACTAGGCTTCCGCTCACTATTTATATTATGTATGTAGGTGAGCATGCGCGCGACCAGGCTTTAGCTGCTGCCTGGAGTCTCTGTTTTGTCAGCCAGCTGTTGTGCCTCCCGAGGAGGTTCCCTTTTATGATCAAGTCAAGTTTATGTGGCATTATGAACAAGTCTCTTTTGACTATTGTATCTGTATTTCGGGCTAAGTCCCCTTTTGTCAATATCTGTAATGTATGTGACGTAAGACTACCTTTTTTTGACGTCATAAATTTGTATATAAAGTTTTGAGATTATTTGTCCCATGTATGTCTGTACAGCTCTATGAACTATGTATGTTTCTATATTTGCTTCCGCAACCCCTTATTATATGATCATCTATTCAGAGGTCTTCGGTAATCTAAGGATTACTGGCCGGTTACGATGCTATGACAGGTTTGGTCGTGTGGCTTGGGACATGACCAATCCAATCCAAGAGAGGTTGAGAAGGAAGTACGGTACTACCTACGTACTACTAGTTGTTATATTATACATATGCATTGTATATATGGATGCATGGGACAAAACAAAATAGTGTCAGTTTAGTAATAAAATTCGGACGACGGAACAGATCTTCAATCCAGTGTCTCCGGATTCATCTCCCACTCACCCCCACCCCACACGCATGTAATTGACTGTTTTCTAGATTTTGTATACATCAACAAATTAACCACAATCGTATATTATTGTTTGTAGCCTTCAATAATATTCTTTTGTCAATTAAAAAAGAAAAATCCTAAATTGGTTTACTTATTCATTTTTTATTTTCTACTAATTCAATATCTATCTACTAACAGTTTGTTTGGTTCAGCGATTTGGGAAGGAAAAAGAAAAATGTGTATGAAATTAGGTAAAATGCAGGTATATTTTATTTATATTTTACTTACCTTTTTTATTCTCTTTCCAAATCTCCCAACCAAAAATAACGTAACTCAAAAAATCAAGTCACGTATATAATATCACTTTTATATATAAGGGACAAATTTCCCTCTCTAGGTCTAGTTAAGGGGTTTTGGGCTCACTTTAGATATCCGAATCATTTATCTTCTATTGTTCTTCGAATAAGATCCATTTGTTTGGACGAAAAATATATTTTAAAATATATTTTTTATATTTTCTATTGTTTGGTACAATGGAAAATGAAAAAGTTAACGGAAAATATTTTTCATGGTCAACAAAAAATAAACTTGTATGGACAGAAAATATTTTCTATTTTTAAAAGGCAAAAAACGTTTTTTGAACTAAAACTTTACAAATGTCACCATACTACCACCACCACCACCATGCCACCACCTCCATCTCCATCTTCGTTCCACCATTACCAAATATAGAAAAATATTTTCTCCAAAAAATATTTTCTAGAAAAAGCTTTCTGTAAAAAATATTTTCCATTAAAAAATATTTTTCACATAAACAAATAGCATAAAAGAACTATTTTGAAAATTAGATAAGGACAATTTTAAAGAAAAATAACTTGGGACAAAGTTTTATATTTTAAGTTGTACACTTATATCATATTATAAATCTATTAAGTATGAGAATTAAGATAGAATCTCTAGTACTAATATTTGCTTTGGCCTAAATAAGGTTACAAATGAGTGAAACTGTTTGTGAGTTTTGTGACGCCCTAATTGTTTAATTAATAAAAATAAATAAATAAATAAAGGGCTCTTTTTTGATAAATCCTATTTGTAACTGTTTTATTCCATAAAACCCAAACTATTTCTAAATATTCCATTAGGTCCATTAATTGTAAAAGGACGAAATACCCCTCCTCCGCCGCTCCCGCGTGTAACCCTAGATTCACATCGCCTCACCAACGTCGTCGTCGTCCATCGTCCACCGTCGACCCCAGATTTCTCTTCATCTCACCGCTGCGAAGGTTCACATCGAAAGGAGGGTGCTTCTTCGTCGTTGGATTGAGTTTATTTCATCAACTGAGAGTGACCATACCCACCCAGCATGAGGAACAAAAGTAAGTAATACCATTCCCCCTTCTGCTTTTCAATCATAATGTGATCACCGATGTATACATCCACCTTCTGGTTTTCGGATTTGAATTTGTAAACATAGATGTTTTCGGAATTGATTTTGTAAACACAGATGATCTGAACATTCCCATTAGTGTTGATTACTGGGTAAACTTACATTAGCAGACACTAATGTAAACATTCACATCAGTGTATAATGATGTGAATGTTCACATTACTGTCACTGTTGATATTGTTGATTGTTGATGTCCACAAAACCCCCAAACTTCACTATGAAATATGATGTGAATATGGTGTAAATATTCACATTGATGTAAATATCTACTTTAATGTCAATATTCACATTATGAATATAATGTAGATATTCAACTTCTAATGTAATCACCAATGTATATATTTACATTCCTTTCCACCCCTCTGTTTTCCAATCAATGATAACATAATGTAATCACAAATGTATATATTTACATTATTATTGTTGTTTTTGGATTTGATTTTGGAATGGACTCCCTATTTTCACTATTTGTCCATGTTTCTGATCTTCATTTTTTTTGTTGAATATTACATTCATTTGTTATTAATGTTGTTTGTGGTTGTGATTTGATAATGAACTCTCTAGTTTTTCCCATCTATCAATATTGGTATTGTTGATTGTTAATATCCATAGAACCCTCAATCTTTACCCAAAAATATGATGGAATATGATGTAAATATTCACATTGTGACATCAATGTCAATATTCACATTATGAACATCAAAGGCAATATTCACATTATGGTTGTCAATCCTCTTTTGGGTCAATGTGAATTCCATTATACATAATGTCAATATTTACATCAGACTGTTAAATATTGATAATGACTTATTTGTCTTAAATTGTCATGTGTTATTGTTTTGTAATACACTCCTTATCTCCTCCCTTGTGTCAATGTCAGACTTGTTGGTTTGTTTGTTGTTGATGGTCATGAAATAATTACAGTCCAAACTTTGGATAGTTGCCAACCCTGATTTGGTTACATTTGAATAATTGTAAATCAAGTCTATATCACTGCTTGTACAGATATTTTTCAGTTAATATATGTATATGCATTTTCAGGCCTATTTTGCGTTGGTCATGCACATTGAGATTGTATTTTTTTTTTTTTGACACATGACATGATGTGAGTGTTCATATCACAGAATGATCGTACACTTTCTTATGTTTTAAACCATACTACATGGATATGAATATTGCTTAAAGTGTTCGTGTAACACAATATAACAGGTGTGAATATCATATTTCTTAACACAGGTCAATATTCACATCTATTAATTTGATGATGTGAATATTCACATCATAGCTTCTGATTATTTGAATGGCAGCAACGATGTCATGAATATTCACATCTTATGAGTTGATGATGTGAATGGTTACATTTATGTAAACGTTCATGTCATTTACTTTGATGCTATTAACAGTAACAAGAAAATGAACATTCACACCACAGAAATGTTTAAAAGTTCAACCCATGTGCAATTATTCACATAATGTGATTATATTACACAAGTGTGAAAGTTAACATCATGCATTCATCCAAAACATAACAATGTAAATGTCAGATTGGTATCTTAAAAAATTAAAAACAAAACACAAATCAAATACTAATGCATTATTATGTTTGCCAACGCAACGTAATCTTATTGCAACACAATCTTTGCCAACCGACACAATCTTATTTCAAAAATGAATATAAGAATCCAATGTAAAACACAATGTTGAAATGAAAAATGTACATCCTATATCGGTTCCGTACATGATTTCCGATTATGGCTCCCCAACTTATCACATCTCCTGCACCTTATTTGCTTCAGTTTCTCACCCCTTGATGGGATCCTATTCTTTTTCGGCCTTCCGGGTGGTCTTTTCACAGTTGGCGGGTATATAGTGAAGTCCGTGGGATCAAAAAGCGGCTTCTCCACCAATGGTATAAGGAATATGGCACCCGAATAGGCTGCACGATATGTCTCTACATGAAAGTAATGCTCCACACAATCATTGAGATTGTAGTGGCTCTTCTGAATGGCAATAACAGCATGGTCACATGAGAATCCGTTGATTTTCCATTTGAAGCAAGAACATGTACGCCTCGCAACATCAACAGTAACAGATGGTATTGAATGAACTTCAAACACATCCTCATTGGCTTTGCTAACTTGCCAAGACCTACTGTCATTGAACGAATCCATAAGCCTTGTTTCGAATGTAGGATAAATAAGCTCATTCAATTTGTTTGCTTGGTCACGCCGTGCAAACATTTGCCGCATCAACTGAGTACGAATTGTGTCCACCATTTGAGTGATAGGAAGATTACGTGCTTCTTTAATCTAGTTATTAAATGACTCCGCCGCATTGGATGTCATCTCCCCATAACGCATGCCCTTGCACAACATCACAAACATTGTACAATACGGAATTTAATAGGTCTGAACATTCACGTTGACAGATGTAAACATTAACATCATTCCCAATGAACATTATATGCTTATTATGTTGTCAACTTAAATGATAGATAGATGTGAATGTTAACAACAACAAAATATGACAGGTGTCAACATTCAAATCTGTAATACATTGCATGACTGTTTGACAAATTAACAGATGTGAACATTCACATCATTCACATCAGTCATCTTTAGCAGATGTGAACATTCACATCATTTACATTGAACATGAAACACAATTAGAAGATTGTTACCATTCTAAACTGAAAATTCACATCGCTACCATTCTAAACTTCACAAATGGAACACCTTAGGAAACTATTATTACCTGAAGTACGAATTTGCTCAGTGCTCAGGTGCCAAGTCCTTGAAAAAATTATGAGCTCGTTGACCCTACCACAGTTGGCTCGTAAGCACAGTCACCCAAACTACTTACTAGGTGATCCCTGAATCCATTATCAATTCCTTTCATCCGGTCTCTTAAATTGATCTTCAAGTGTTGTAAGCAATAACCGTGATGAGCCGATGGGAACACCTTTGGCATAGCTTCTACCAGACCAAGATTACGATCCGAAATAAAAGTAATCTGGCGCTTACCATCAACAACCTTCCCAAGTTCATGCAAGAACCACGACCAATTGGCCGTGGTCTCTGAATCAACAATCGCAAATGCAACAGGAAACAGACCTACAACACAACACCAATACATAACTATTCACAATATTCCAAAGTAAATAGAAAACAGTATAAACGAAACAGGTCATGTGAATGTTTATATCTACATTGCCCTATTACTATTGTTATTTTTGGATTCGGGTTCGTAAACATCAACGATGTGAACATGCACATTAACGACCATTAATAATTCATTGTTGATTGTTGAGTCATTGATAATGTGAACCTCCACAATAATGTTCATTAATGGATCAACTGACATTAGTATACACTGATGTGAACATTCACATCAGCGTATACTAATGTAAATATTCACATTACTGTCATTAGCAGACACAGATGTGAACATTCACATCAGTGCATACTAATGTCAATGTTCACATTACTTATAATTTCTCAATCACTCATTTGTCCAGACTATGCTGCATAGAATGAATATTGACATGAATAGACAGCTAAAAAAAATACTAACCATTGTTTCCGTCTTTCACCGTTGCCGCAAGTAGCTGACCTTTGTACTTTCCTTTGAGGAATGTTCCATCTAGAAATAATAAAGGCCGACAAGAATTGAACCCAGAAATACACGCAGCGAATGACACAAAGAAACGACAAAACTGTTGACTACTCGCATCATAGTCAATATTGACGTAACTCCCCGGATTGTACCGCATCACAGCATCCGAATACCACCTCAGCTGGTCAAACGATAATGAGTGATCTCCATGAATACCAGCATTTGCTTTCTCCACACCCAACCATACGACATGGTAACTCACATTTAGCCCATAATCCCTCTTCAAAATAGTCACCACCTCACACGGCCGAGTCAACGGCTTGTCCCTTACAATTTCAGATATAGTACTCGACACCAAATCCGAACTAACTTGCGGATTCTTCGATGTTCGGACATCCGTACCACAACTATGCACATCACTAAACCTCTTGATGTAGAAAAAACCATTTGCTCGTTGTGCTCTACAATGTATAACCCACAAGCAGCCTCTCTTCTCACGCATCGCACACACAGCAGTAACTCTTGTTGTCTCGTTCTTGACATACGTAAACTAAAACCCACATTGGATGGCATACTTACATAAAACATCACGAAATTCTTGTGCACCTCCAACAAACCGTTGTCCCACATGCGTAATATCATTTGCCCAAGGGGCTGACAACAACACCTTCTCCTTATGGTGGCAAAATCTCCGTAGCGCATCAATATCTTCCTCAACCCCCACACGCAGCGATCCCAAGCTACTTGACTGACCAATATCACTTTTCAATTCAACCACAACTTTTACATGTTGTACCCCCATTGATTTAGCAAGTAGTAACATGTTCTGAAATTCTTCCTCATTGTCCAAATCACACCTATTAATCCCAGGTAACCGACAGAACAATGAAATAGAACCAGCAGACAACTCCCCCCATTTTTCACACAAACAGTCCACCAAACGCGAATAACACAATGCACAGGCAACATTTATTACAGTGGTACTGCAACCATATGTACACACCAACATCATAAAGGTATCCATCTCTTGTAAAAACACAACAATACAACAATCAACAATAATCCAAACCGATATGAAAATTCACATTGTGCAAAAATTAGATGAATACGTGTACAGTTCAAGTGTTACATCCATAATTCACATTAACAAGATGTGAATATTCACATTGATACATATACTCTGAATTATATCACCCACACAAAGCCTCATTAAGCAAACATCAAAGTAAAGTGAGAACATCCACATTATTCACATAATATTACCACGATGTAAACATTTACATTGACACATATACTCTGAATTATATCACCCACACAGAGCCTCATTAAGCAAACATCAAAGTAAAATGCAAACATCCACATTCTTCACGTAATACTAACATGATGTAAACATTCACATTGTTCCACAAGCTCTGAATTATAGCAAATCCACATTCATCACTAATCTGATGACCTCCTCTCTACAGGACCACGATGTAAACATTCACATTGATCCATATACTCTGAATTATATCACTCACACAGAGCCTCATTATGGATACATCAAAGTAAAAGGAATATTATAACATTCTTCACATAATCTGAATGACCTCCCCTCCACAGGACCACGTATGATGCATGTAATTGAAAAAACAGAACATCCGATCCATAGCAATCAAAAACAGAGCATTTGATCCATCCTAGAAATCAAAACATAAAGTGAACATGTATTCATAACCAAAATGATACTAACCTTAATCATGCAATCCTACAATTGTCCAGAAACTCGAAAACAACCGCTTTGAAGTAGTTATACTCCAGAAAATGTGAGAACCGAACAATATGAAATTCGTCGTCTTCACTTGAAAATCACCGAACCAGAGTAACAATGAAACCCTAGCACATCAAAGCCTCAGAACGATAGAACGATAGCATGCAAGATAGAAACGTATCCATTTGAATTAGAATGATAAAAACTGCCAAAACTGAATCACGAAATCACAGGAACGTGTTATGTATTAACACAGTGTATATATATATATAAGGGCATAATAGTCCATGTAAAAATATAAAACTAGAAAAATGGACTTTATGGAATAAAAAGAAAAGTATATAGGACTAATCAGGTTATAATATTCCTTTGTGGACTTAATGGGTTATAACAACTCTAAGATGGATTTATCAATAAAAATCCCATAAATAAATATAAATATAAATATAAATAGTATATAATTATGTTAAGACTTGGGTCAAAATAAAATGACACCAAAAAAAAATTAAATAAATAATAATAATAAAAATAATGATATTACAAATAATAAGAAGTAATAAGGATATTAAGGATAAGAATACTAATAAGGTCAAGTTAAGTAGCAACAATTAATGGAATAGATTTGCAAATTTCTACAGCAGTGGTTATTGGGCCATCTGTGCCATCTAAGCACTTAGGGGAGGATGAGTCATCAATCTTGATGCATCTTCACGGGATGAGTCATCACCCAGGGGCGTGTATAAAAAGGGGAGGGGCTGTGAAAGCCAGTGAAGGAGAGAAGAAAAACAAAGAGAGAGAGAGAGAGAGAGCTCGAAAAGCCGGAAAAAAAGAAAAAGAAAAAGAGGGAAATAGTAAGAATTAAAATAAAAATGAGTTATATTACACTTTGAGTCACTATAATATATTTTACGTATGTTTTGGGTTACCATAAATTATTTTACGCAATCTATGTTTTATAAATTATATTAATATTTTAATTACGTTAATTATTTTCTGAACTCAATTTGTTTAAATTGAAACACATTGATATGTTTTTTTAACTTTTAAAATTTATTTAATAATGGTTTTATAAACAATTATTTTCTGTAAGTACCACCACGGGAGTCTCATGCCTTGGGGGACTTAAATAATCATTAGCCTCTGTTTGGTTACTTTGTGGTCCTCTATTTGTCATGAATCCATTGACCTTTATTCTGATTGTCACTTCTGTGACTTTTGTTCTGTACCGTGATTATGGTTATTTATTTACATAATTTTCGTATTTCAGTTTCTGCCACTTTGAATAATTTATTTATTCAAATTGAGTTATGTAAATGTTTTAGCTTAACTAACTATCCATGGTTATTTCGTGTTTCTTATCCTCTTGGCATAATATTTCTCACTCTGCTATGTGCTTATAGCTGTTACCCTTTCAGGTAACAAGATGTGAGGAAGACCCGTAACCTCATGTAGTGGAACTTGAACAAGAATTGATGCTGATCCATTATTTTTTTTTTCCTTTTTTTCCTTTTATTTTTTTTTACTGAGGGCCGGTCACTGCAAAATAAAAAATAATTGAAAGCCCTATAGATGTACTTTCTTTTATCAAAATAGTCGAATGAAGTAAATTTTTTGTTTAATTATTTTCTTACTTTCATTTTGCCTCCGCCTGCACCATTTAATTTATTAAGCTTAGAATTAATTAGTAAGTTGTGATTCCAGCCCTAAGCCTCTAGGGTTGGGTTGTGACAAGGTGGTACCAGAGCAAAGCTTGGACATATTAAAGAAATAAATATTTATTTGCGACGTTAGTCATTTTCTGAATATTTACCTGTGATGTTAGTCCTTTTTTGTAAAATCTCACATTTATTCTGGTGATGTAGGAATGTCCGAGATTAACCTTGATGAGCATTTTTGGAGGAATTTGGGGCCATTAATTTGGAGGATATTTTAGCAGATCACCCCGCCCTCGCCTCACCTGAAGGATGGGGAGACTCGGAGGATATAATTAAGAGACTGCATCCAGGCCTTGAACAATTGATGGGTCAACCGATATATGTACAAACCGACCCTACTGACGTACCATACTTATTGTGGAGGCAAAGCCGTGTCTACATGTGCAGACGTTTTCTCGGACCCACCTGTGTCCTCGACCTTGCCTCAGGATATGACCACCCGCACTACATCGTTGGCCCTTTGCCCCTAGATTTTGTGGCAAGAAGGGGAAATGTGTATCCCGAGGACTACATTTTTACTACTATCCCTAACCTGTTGGAAATTATTAATATTCAAAATGTTAATTTTAGTAATAACCTATCATACATTGAGCAACTGGGATGGATAGTCGATAGAGCATTTTGGGGATACATACAAGCCGTCCCCATTTACACAATCCAGGCGACATGGATGTGTTTTGGTGTGGTACAGTTAGGATGTAAATTTGAGCTTTTTATGCAACACTACTTCCCGTGGTTGTTTGACCCGTTTGACCCACCACTCTAGCTTTGGTAGAATAAAACCTTTTTTGTATGCTAACCATCATGTGTTTTAATCCTTCTTTTTTGTTTTTTTGTTTTTTGTTTTTTGTTGTACCACAGGGATGATACACTAACATATTTTGACTTTTGAACAAGGATGTAATATCAATTATAGAAATAGTAAAGTTGGTATTTTATATATATTGCACTATATATGCTTATATATATGCTGCGTTATGGATGTAATGTCTTGTTTATTACTTTGTAGAATAGCCAATAATGGTAAC
Organism: Camellia japonica; assembly: GCA_030407325.1. Taxonomy (NCBI): domain Eukaryota; kingdom Viridiplantae; phylum Streptophyta; class Magnoliopsida; order Ericales; family Theaceae; genus Camellia; species Camellia japonica. The sequence continues at coordinate 975,594 of JAPPVO010000036.1, forward strand.
AGAAGCGAGTCATCAGTCAATGGTACTGAATCAATGGAAAGAATCATGGAAAGAGTTGTTATTAGCTTTTTGCGAGCCTTGCAGACTAACATCAATAATGGGATGCCGGAACGGCGAGAAGAGGCGGTTATCATAAAACAGTTCCAGGATTTGAAACCCACCACATTTACCGACGGGCCAAGCCCAATGGTAGCAGACACTTGGGTTAAAGACATGGAAAATATTTTCTGCGCCTTACCCTGCACTGAAACACAGAAGGTTACTTTTGCCATTTTCACCTTTAAAGATAATGCACAAGAATGATGGCTTCTCACTCTGGAGAAAGAAGAAATTGTGACTTGGGCAAGATTCTTGAAAGTATTTTATAAAAAAATATTTCCCAAATTCGTTGCAGGAACAGAAGGTGTCGGAATTCATACATCTAAAGCAAGAAACCATGACAGTGGCCGAATACAAGAGCAAGTTCACACAACTCGCTCGGTTTGCGACATATGTCATCCCCACCGAAGCCCGAAAAGCAAAAAAATTCGAAGCAGGTTTGGATACTAAAATTAAAGATAGGCTTGAGGTTTTGAAACTGCCAACCTATGCAAAAATGGTAGACCGAGCATACATTGCAGAAAAAGTGATTAAAGCCTTGCGTTCTGGGGAACCAAGCCAAAAGAAACAATTCTGGGAAAGACACAACAGAAGACTCGGTGTTACGCCTCCCAAGAGGGTGAATATGGGCATAACCAGCTCCGGTAATCAAGGTTCTACTAACCGCAGAGGTGGCACCATTGCAACTTGCCCTACTTGTGGAAGGGCTCATTAGGGACAATGCCATCGAGATACAGGAGCATGCTTTAAATGCGGTCAAGTTGGCCACTTGCTGAGAGATTGTCCAAAGCTGACCGATCCTACAGCTAGCCCTTATGGCCCAGTCAGAAAACTCGCAGGACCTGGAGAAGAGAGGAAGGACCAAAAATGCCAAGGAAGGGCTTTTGCCTTAGTACCTGGAAAACTGGAAGTTACCGAAAACGTTGTGTCAGGTATACTTTCTATCTATGGTCATTTAGATCATGTCCTCATTGACTCTGGGTCAAATCATTCTTTTGTTGCACCACACTTTGCTGCCAAGCTGGCATCAACACCTGAACCCTTAGGATATATATTGTCTGTGTTTTTTCCTTCTAGTAATTCCTTCCTTAGTGTTGATGTATACAAATCTTGTGCTATATCTCTAAAAGGAAAAACTTTATACGTAGACTTGATTCCCCTCCACATTGGGAACTTTGATGTGATCTTAGGGATGGATTGGTTGGCTGCGAACCACACCTCTATTGATTGTAAAGCCAAAAAGGTTTCCCTCAGGTTACCAAACTAACCCAAGCTTGTCTTTGATGGGGCTGGAGTTTCCAACCCTCCATGTATTATATCCTCCATAACAGCCCAACGACTTCTAAGAAATGGTTGTTGTAGTTATATTTGTTATGTGATCGATACACAAAAAGAGGCCCCCACCGTTGATGTAATCCCCATAGTACAAGAATTCCTAGATGTTTTTCCTGAAGATCTACCTAGTACCTTGGTTGACCGGGAAATCGAATTCACTATTGAAACTCAACCTAGTACCCAACCAGTATCAAAAGCCCTTTACCGCATGTCAATGACAGAATTGAAAGAACTGAAGACTCAACTCTAGGAACTCCTGGACAAAGGTTTTATTCGACCTAGTACCTCACCCTGGGGAGCTCTAGTACTGTTCGTAAGAAAAATGGTGGCATGATGAGGTTATGTATCGATTATCGAGAGTTGAACAAGGTCACCATCAAGAATTGGTAGCCTCTGCCACGAATCGATAACTTGTTCGATCAACTTCAAAGCGCTCAGGTATTCTCGAAAATCGACTTGTGTCCTGGCTATCATCAACTAAAAGTCAAAACGGAAAGCATCAAAAAGACTGCCTTTAGAACCCGTTACGGGGCACTACGAGTTTTTTGTCATGCCATTTGGCGTCACAAATGCTCCAACAGCTTTCATGGACCTCATAAACCGAGTGTTCAAACCCTATCTTGATGAGTTCGTCATCGTCTTCATTAACAACATCCTCATATACTCCAAGTCACTAGAGGACCATGAGCAGCACTTGCGAACGGTTCTCCAAACTCTACGTGATCACAAACTTTATGCCAAGGTGAAGAAATGCGAATTCTGGATCATTAGTGTACACTTCCCTGGTCTCATTAACAAAGATGACATCTCGGTTGACCCCCAAAAAGTTGCAGTAATCATAGACTGGCCACGACCTACTAATGTATCAAAAATACGAAGCTTCTTGGGTCTAACTGGTTATTACCGATGCTTCGTGCAAGATTTCTCGAAAATAGCATCACCTTTGACCCAGTGAACTCAGAAGAACACACCCTTTAAATGGACTGACAAACAGGAGTGTTATTTCCAAGAATTGAAAAGTCGACTTGTATCAGCTCTTATACTAGCACTCCCTACAGGAGCAGATGGGTTCGTAATTTATAGTGATACCTCATACAATGGTTTGGGTTGTGTTCTTATGCAAAATGGAAAAGTCATTACTTATGCCTCATGCCAACTAAAGACTAATGAGAAAAACTACCCAACTCATGATCTAGAATTAGTTGTAGTGATCTTCGCCCTCAAGATCTGGCATCATTATCTCTACGGTGCAACTTGCAAAATTTACACTGAACACAAGAGTCTTAAATATATGTTTACATAGAAGGAATTGAATATGAGGCAACGACGGTGGCTAGAATTTATGAAAGATTACGATGTAGAAATCTATCACCATATAGGCAAAGCTAACATGGTGGTAGACGCACTAAGCCAAAAGACGACCAGAAGTTTGGCATGTACTCTCGTTTCCCGCAAGATCAATAGACTGCTCGCCAATATAACGTGGAACCTGCATTGATAGAAGAAATTAAAGCACACCAATGTGAAGATAAACTTTTGAAGAGAAAGTACAAGGAGCAAAGGAGTATGCCTGATCCTAATTTCACTATAAGTAATGGGATACTAAAATTTTGGAATCGAATTTGCGTACCCGACATTCTAGAACTCAAACAGAAGATATTGGTGGAAGCTCATAGCTCGAGTGTCATGACCCGAACCCGCCCCTATGGGTTAAGGACATAACCGGCCAGTAATCCTGTGATTACCTACGGCCTCAGACCAAGGCAGACATAATTTATCAGAGTAAAGGGGTCAAACGGAAGTAAAAATTTAAAACTTTGTCCATAGAACCGTGCTTATATGCACATCAAACAAACCATACACAGATACGTTAATAACCCACATCAAAAGTACTGTATCACAAAATTCATTACAGACAGGATCATCCAAAACGAGTTAACCTATAACAGACTATGTACAGACATACACAAGGCCCTTGCCAACAAGACAAAACATAAGTACATAATAAAAGGGCAAGGATGGTCTCATGCGTGAGACACAAGGCTGACTCTCCAAAACTCATGTTGTTCTTGGCAGACTTCACTGAGGCTGGGTTTGTGCTTCTCTTGGCTCACCTACAAACACATGAATGAGCGTGAGCGATAGCCCAGTGAATAATATCAAATACAAAATATACATAACAATGTAGAACAACAAGTTCCAAACGGCCTTGGGCCCAATTCATATTTCTATTTAGCAGATATATATATAACTATACGAATTCCAAATCAAGTGACTTGTAGTTTCAACATTCTGGCCTTTGGCCCATTCAGATTTCCATTCATGTCAAAACGGCCTTCGGCCCACTCATTTATGTCAAAACGGCATTCGGCCCGATCATTTATGTCAAAACGGCCTTCGGCCCACTTATTTATGTCAAAACGGCCTTCGGCCCACTTATTTCTGTCAAAACGGCCTTCGGCCCACTCATTCATGTCAAAACGGCCTTCGGCCCATTCATATAAGTCGAAACGACCTTTGGTCCATTCATATAAGTCAAAACGACCTTTGGTCCATTCACATGTGTCAAAACGACCTTTGGTCCATTCATATATGTCAAAACAACCTTCGGTCCATTCAATTCTATCAAAACGACCTTTGGTCCATTTATTTATTCATATCAGACTTTCGTCCACAATCCCAAATAGCAACTCATAAAGCTTATAAGGGAATAAACAATTGGACATTCACAAACATTCGAATATCGATATTACTCACAGTGATCGGCTTGTGGATTTGCCCTGGAGCTTGACCCTACACATTTCACGAACACAAAAGGGTCACTAATAGCTCAATCCGTTCTTTAATTCACATATTCCTCTTTAGGCTTTATTCTTATCCCATTAACTCATTTACAATGCTTAACACATGCCTAAGAGTGCTTGCAAGTGAAAGAGAACGAAAAACGAAACACAGAATGCGAAAGCAAAATTTTAGAAAACAGGGTCCCCGCTCGAGCGTCAAATTACCCGCTCGAGCGGACCCTTAAGGCCTGCAAAAGTACTGGATAGGTGAAAATTGCGCTCGATCGTCCAATATGGCGCTCGAGCGGAGGGCCTCTCAACATAGCTCCCTGCTCGAGCGTGAACTTTCCCACTCGAGCGGACCCTATGTCTGCAAAAAGTACTGGATGCATCATTTATACGCTCGAGCGTGAACTAGGCCGCTCGAGCGGAAGTTCATCCTCCATGATCCCCGCTCGAGCGTGAACTTCCCCGCTCGAGCGGACACCATGCCTGCAAGAACAAAATACTGGGAGCTCGAAATCCCTGCTCGAGCAGACATTCCCCCGCTCGAGCGGACATCAAAATTCTGGGTTTCCCAAATTGTGTTCTTGAGCTCCAAAACAATTTTCCAGCTACAATTCTTGCATGCAATGGCTCAAATCTCAAATATAATTGTCCTAACATGGTATAGACCCCCAATTACAACTCACTGAGGCTCAATTCACAAATAATTCACATGCATGCCCCAAAACTCATTCTAATATGGTAAAATCATGCATTCAAGCTCATCTCTTAATTATTCAAACATGCATGCTAATTTTTGACCTCATTTCCAACCCAAACAAAACAAATGGTGTTCATTCTCATGGAATACAACAAAATCATGCTTGCATGTAAGATTTAACACTTTTACTTCCATGTTCAACTCAATACATGCTAGATTATGCAATTCTACAACAATTATATACATGCATGCCTTTATTGACCATCAATTGAACACAAACAACTCAATTTCCTTAACATCAAGCTAACTCATGTTCTTGATCATCAAACACACTTGAATCTACACATTTACAACAAAAATCCATGAGTTCACTTACCTAGAAGCTTTAATCTTCTAAGCTCTAGTCAATTCTTTGAGCCAATTTTCACAAGATTCCCAAGCTTTGAGCCAATTAGCACAATCCTCCCCCTTTCTCTCACTATGGCCGGCCCCTCTCTTCCTCTCAATTGTCTAACTCAGACTTTTGAGTTCAAGAGGGATAAAGGAGGGTGTAATGCTAACATACCACAAACCCCACTAACAAATATTTTTAACATAAAATATTTGGGCACTTCATTCATCAATTTAATCAGTTTAAATTGACCAGAATAAATTTTCAATTAAATTTCACCGTAGGTTCTAAAAATTATGCCAACCACAGTGGCGTAATCAATTTCGGGTTCTGTGGCCGATAAGGCCCTCAATTTAATTTCCGAAGCAAATAATCAAACAGATATTCCTACGGTGAACAGATAGAAATTCAAAACCACATAATGGCACACAAAATCATACCAAAACATATAATCACATACGTATTAGGGACCAATTAACATAATACAGAACAGGGGTATCACATCGAGGTTTGCAATCTACCCTAGTAACACAAAGATGTACCATGATCTGAACGAACATTACTGGTGGACAGGAATAAAAAGAGACATAGCAAGCCATGTCTCCAAATGTCTACATTATCAGCGTGTTAAAGTAGAATATCAGAGACCTGCAGGAATGCTGTAACCACTCCCTATTCCTGAATGTAAATGAGAGCACATTACTATGGACTTTGTGGTCGGGCTACCACAGTTATTTTTTAAGAATGATGCAATATGGGTTATAGTAGACCGATTAACGAAGTCGGCGCATTTTCTGCCAATCAAAATCATGTACTCCCTTAATAAGTTTGCCATCTTATACATCAAGGAAATTATTCATTTGCATGGCACCCCAGTTTCAATCGTGTCTAACAGAGACCCCCACTTCGTGTCTCACTTCTGGAACAAATTGCAGGAGGCTTTGGGGACTACACTGAAGTTTAGCGCTGCTTATCACCCGCAAATTGATGGGCAATTCGAAAGAACAATCCAGACTTTGGAATACATGTTACATATATGCGCGTTGGACCTCAAAGATAACTGGGATGAGTACCTACCTTTAGTGGAATTCGCCTATAACAACAACTACCAGGCAAGCATTAGAATGGCATCGTATGAAGCGTTGTATGGAATGAGGTGTCGATCACCTCTGTATTGGCAGAAGTTGGAGACAGGAGGTTATTAGGCCCTGAGATCATACAGATAACGAGTGATAAAATTCAACGAATTCGCACTGCACAGAATCACCAAAAAAGCTATGCAGATACACGAAGACGGGAATCGGAATTCCAAGTAGGAGATTATGTTTTCCTAAAGATCTCACCAATAAGAGGGGTTATCCGATTAGAAAGCGTTACATCGGGCCATTCGAGATACTAAAAAGGATTGATCCTGTGGCATATTGCCTTGTACTGCCACCTGAACTGTCTAATGTTCACAATGTGTTTCACGTTTCGATGCTTCGGCGGTATCTCGGAGATCCAGAACATATTGTTGATTATAAGAACTTGAAAGTTCAAGAGGATCTTTCTTATAAAGAACAACCAGTGCAGATTCTTAATTGTCGTGATCAAGTTCTCCGAAATAAGACTATACCTCTTCTAAAAGTTTTATGGAGAAATCATCGAATCGAATAAGTGACGTGGGAAACTGAAAGTCAAATGCAAGCCAAATACCCGCACCTCTTCAAAAATCAAGGTACGTAAAGTTTGAGGACAAACTTCTATTTAGGAGGGGAGACATGTGACACCCTAATTGTTTAATTAATAAAAATAAATAAATAAATATAAAAAAATAGTATATAAGTGTGTTAAAACTTGGGACAAAGTAAAATGACACCAAAAAAAAAAATAATAATAATAATAATAATGATATTACAAATAATAAGAAGTAATAATGATAATAAGGATAAGAATACTAATAAGGTCAAGTTAAGCAGCAAAGATTAATGGAATAGATTTGCAAATTTCTGGAACAGTGGTTATTGGGCCATCTGTGTTGTCTAAGCACTTAAGGGAGAGTGAGTCATCAATCTTGATTCATCATCACGGGGTAAGTCATCACCCAGGGGCGTGTATAAAAAGGGGAGGGGGTTGTGAAAGCTAGTGAAGAAGAGAAGAAAAACAAAAAAATGAGAGAGAGATCTCGAAAAGCCGGAAGGAAAAAAAAAAGAGCGAAATAGTAAGAATTAAAATAAAAGTGAGTTATATTATATCTTGAGTCACCATAATATATTTTATGTATATTTTGGGTTATCATAAATTATTTTACGCAATCTATGTTTTATAAATTATATTAATATTTTGATTACGTTAATTATTTTCTAAACTCAATTTGCTTAAATTGAAACCCATGGATATGTTTGTTTAACTTTTAGAAATTATTTGACAATGGTTTTATAAATAATTATTTTCTGTAAGTACCACCACGGGAGTCCCATGCCTTAGGGGACTTAAATAACCATTGGCCGCTGTTTGGCTACTTTGTGATCCTCTGTTTTTCATGAATCCATAGACCTCTGTTCTATTCTGTACCGTAATTATGGTTATTTATTCACATAATTTTCGTATTTTAGTTTCTGCCACTTTGAATAATTTGTTTATTCAAATTGAGTTATGTAAATGTTTTAGCTTAACTAAATATCCATGGTTATTTCGTATTCTCTATATTCTTGGCATAATATTTCTCATTCTGTTGTGTGCTTATAGCTGTTACCCTTTCAAGTGGTGAGATGTAAAGAAGACCCGTAACTTCATGTAGTGGAACCTGAATAAGAATTGATACAAATCCATTATTTTATTTTATTTTTTTCCTTTTCTTCTTTTTATTATTTTTTTTACTGAGGGCCGGTCACTGCAAAATAAAAAATAATTAAAAGCCCTATAGATATACTTTCTTTTATCAAAATAATTAAATGAAGTAAATTTTCTATTTAATTATTTTTTTACTTCTATTTTATCTCCGCTTACACCATTTAATTTATTAAACTTTGAATGAATTAACACGTTGCAATTTCAATCCTAAACTTATAGAGTTGGGTCGTGACAAGTTTGACTTGGTTCAAAAATAACTGATTCGTTAAATAAATAAACTTATTCAAATCAATTATGGTGTGGACGCTTTCTTTATGGTTTGGACGCTTTCTTTATTGAGGTTTTTATTGAAGTCAACTATGGTGATTCCGGTGCAATCGAAAGGATTTTTGTGTTGATAGGTAATTAGTAAATGGGAATGAAAAAATGAAGTATTCTATCTCAAAAAATTAAATAAATTTTGTAATTTTACATATCATATAAAATCTAGGCCTGGTTTGGGTACTTTAAAAAAAGTCAAAAAGTCAAAAAATTACTAAAAAATTTAAAAAGTTATCGCTATTCACCTAAAAAAAATATTAAAAAATTAATTTTTCACACTCTTTCTTTTCAAACAATCATAACGGCAGAGTAGGCGGAGCATTGTTGTGGCCTAAATTGCACTTATTTATGTGTACACATAACACGGTGATGTTCGGCCCGTGGGGGCCATCACGGGTCCCATTTTAATAATCTGGATCATTCAATGTGCAGAACTCGTCGAATACTATACACCTGTCAAAAATCACGTTAATCGAATATCGGTAACTATATGATCAAATCAGTTAAAATTTATAAAATGGATGGTGTTATAATTAACGATTGAAAAGAAAACTAATCCAATAAGATAGCAATCGATATCCGATCAACGTGATTTTTTGCAAGCATATAGTGCTCGACGAGTTCTACACATCGAACGATTTTGATTAGCAAAACGGGACCCGTGGTAGGCCCCCACAGGTGGAACAACACCTTCAATTCACTGCCCGAAAAGCAGGGAATCATCTCCCCTCCCCCACTCTGCACACATTGTTCCCACCGTACAGCTATTCCATCACTTCCATCACAATCTTCTCCTACACACTTATTTTTACAATTTTTTAATACATATTTTTTTATAAAAAGTTAAAAAGTTAATCCAAACATTCATATTTTTTTCTTCAACTTTTTAATCTAAAAAGACAAAAAATACACTTATTTAGGACACCCTAAACAACCTTCTACTATCTATTATTTACGTTATTCTTACCTATTGCATCTCCAATCAAGGATGAGGGAGCATGGCCCAGGAGAGGCACATGCCCCTTAACTTTTTAAAATCTATATTTTAGTATAAATTTATAAATACATAAATTTCTTGTAGCTTGAGATTTTTTTGTCTAATTGGCTCAAAACCTAAGTGGACATATCAAAAAGTTTTGAAATTATAAATTGATTCTAAAAACCTGAAAAAATTACAAAAAAACGTAAGTAGTTATCAAAAAATTATATTTTCATATAAACTTAGAAATAGTATTTATATACGTTTAATTATAGTACTAAGAGTTGAAATAAAAGATAGTTTAGATTATATTTTTGGATTAGAAAGTGAGTTAAATAGATTAAATTTTCTTTTGTTTATTGACTTGAACAATATATAATAAATTATAGTAAAAGAATTACTAGTATTAAAATAAAATATCATTAGAAAAGACAAGTGTAAATTATCAGCGAAAGTTTTTGCAAGAATTACTATTAAATTAGATCCGCAAACCCGCAATTAAAATTAGTATCAGAATCCGATTTCTTGGCCTTACCAATACTCTAACAATCTAACAATCTTCATGCACCCATTTTTTTGTAAATTTTTGTTCAATAAATAAAAATTAAAAAAAATTCATTTCCAGAAAAGAGTGTGTTACTACTGTATGTCAAGTTATTGATCTTAGGTCTCCTACATAACCAATGAAGCTGTTTCTAAAGTTATAATTTGAGGTAGGAAACGAAACAGATCTGTGTTGAGCCTAATCTAAGGAATGAAAGGTTGAGGTTAGCCATCTCAGTAAACTGAAAGCTTGTCAACGCCAGAACCCTACGCCGACTACGTTCAGGTAACGATCAAAGTCTTTAGATACTGTTTTTATTTTGGAAGCATAGTGGATCTAAAATCAAAATATCCTAAAATTATAAGAAGTAATAAGTTATACTTTTTTATGAGTTTTTATCACCATTTCTATATTCAAGATCTGTTATTAGATTGTACTCAAGTACTAGTACTAATCCCAAATTGTCAATAACGTCGTATGTGATGACCGGGTACGTTGTCCACCTCGTCTTCTTGAGTTATGTTGGATTTACTTTCGTTAGAATGTCGGGTTTTAATGTGTGGTCTTGTTAACTGTTGGGTTCGTTGTTTTGAAAACTTTTTCTCAAAAAGTTTCGTTCTTATTTATTTCTATCTCGGGTTTCACTTGTTTAGAATGGTGCGAGGTTGGATCCGGAGTACTTTGGGCCGAACTGGAATTTTTCCTTGCTGGAGGGCAGAGCCGCACATGCGGGGGCTTGAGCCATACATACGGGAGAGAGGCTGCACATGCAGGAGAGGGAGGCCGCACATGTGGAAAACAGGGGATTTTCGAGGGCTCTACTGCATTATATGCAGGTGCGTTTGGAGGTGCGGGGTGAGATTGCCGCATGTGCGGGGGTGAGTGCAGCACGTGTGGGAGGTACACTCCGTACGTGCGAGAATGAGTGCCGCACGTGCGGAACTCTGCTGAATTCGAAAATTTTGCTTTTCTCTCTCTTTGGGCTGAGTGTATATCACTTTATCATTATATCTCTCTCTCTAAAAACACTTTTCTCCCCCTTCTCTCTACATTTCCTACACCAAATTAGATTAAAGCCTTGATTTCTTGAAACCCATTGAGATTTTGATCCTTTTTTGTAATAACCCAACCCTCGCATGTGTTCCCGATATATTTGCAGTCCCTCATTATGCGTATTTATATGCTTATTATGAAATGTCACGTGGAATTAAGTTTAAGTAAGTGAACCTTATGACTATGGATTCATATCTGTTGAATAAGGAGACACGTGGGTTCGTTTTTGACATTTTTATTGGTATGTTTGGAACCTCCTCATTTTATTTTGGGGTGTTGCTTGAGGTGGTAATATGATGGTAAAGTAAGATTGGACCAAAAACTTTAATTCGAATAATTCGTCTACGATCAGCCGGCACTCTTTTGCCTTTTTCTTTTTCCACACTTTGAGTTTGGATGTGAGGTTAGAACCATTGGAAAGCTTATCTCCGGGGCTTCAATTTGACCACAAGAATGACCTAAAACGGAGTCCGGATGAGAGAGTTATACCCGTTTGAAGTTTTTACATCTGTGCTGGAAGCAGGTCCGCACGTGCGGGGATAGCGGCGCACGTGCGGGACTGTGCGGGACAGCAGCTCAAAAACGTGATTTTTGGACCATTTCTTACATTTTCTTTTCCTCTTTTCTTCTCCCCTCCTCCATGTCCGAAACCCTAGCCCCAAAACCTTGATTTCCTCTACTTTTATCAACAATCCACCATGGTTCTTGCATCAATGATGGATAACAAGAGAAGATCAACATTTTCAACCGATTGGATTTCGAAATTTTGGAGGAATCTCATCAAGCTTACTTGATTCTTGAGGTATGGAATCTTGGGAGTTAAATTGATGGGTTTAAATGGTGAATTATGAATCCTAGGTGTTTAATCAATGGGAAAATTGGAATAAAAAGTAATGGGTTAATAAGTTTGAATTTGTCTTAAAATTTCAATATTTTCTTGAAACCCTAGGTTGATTAATGATGATAACCAATGATTTGGCCCAAATTGAAAGTAGAATAATGAAATTGAGATATTGAATTAGATATGTACAAGTTTAATTGGAATTTAGAAATGTTTGGAAATTATGTTTAAAATTTGCGAATGAACTTTGTTATGAGCAATGTAAATTATGTTATAATGAGAAAGGAATTGGGGGAAATGATTTGTTAATGATATAAATGACATAAACTCGGCTATGGAATGTGGAAATGGGATTTAAGAATTCCTCTTGAATTATGTTGAATTATATTTAATGATGTTGAGTTGAATCATGTTGTTTATGTTGAATTGTGGTGATTATGTGGGATGGTATTGACTATGTTGATTTTGATTTTTGTGACCTAAAATGTGGAGTTTTCCGAAATGGGTTTAATCCCAAATTATTTTGCTAAATACTTGTGGGCTTGCTTAGTTATCAAAATCAAGAGAATGATTTAATGGAGTTTCTTTATGGAGATAGGAAATGTTTGGTTTTTTGTGAAAACCCTAGACATTCAGGGATTTTTGGAAAAATGTGGAAGATGTCCATACAATTCCTTTCTATCTTGAAATCGAAGTGATTGATTATAAATTCCATACTGTGTTTACAAGAATGGTAATCTTCTATTTATATATATATTGAGATGGAGGAAATTGTGGTATAAATGGATGCTTAATGGTGGGCTTGTGAAGAATAATGAAGGAAAGAAAAAAGAACTAATGACTAAGTTATATATGTGTACAGGGCACACTTCAGGAAGGACAAGCACTCCGTTGTAGCACTGTGAGTAGTAGTACTATAGTCGTACGTTCAATTATCGTTAATGATTTTCATTGTTAAGATTATGTTCCTTGCAAGTAATTAAGTTAACATTATGTTGATTGGGAAATCTAGAGGCATTAGTGAGCAGTACATTCTGTTTACTGTTGACGATGAATACTAACATTCTGTTATTTACAAGATAGCTTACGAACAAATGGAACGTATAAGCAATATGGAACTATGGTATCCACGTATCTATAAACCCATTCAATCGGTAAAATGTGCTTACCTTTTTGTTAATAATTATCAGGAATGTCCTGTTAAACTTAAGTCAACTATGTTAATATATATATAAACGATCAAACAAAGGTGTATGCTTCTATATGCTACCGATGAATAGATCAAGTGAACTACGCCATTCTTAATGAATAATTAGCTAAGACCACGGATTGTTTTATACATTAATACCTACTAAGTATTATGATAAACAACGGATTGACTTACGGATGGCTCAACCCAAAGACAGAATTAAATATCAATGACCTTGTCATGTAACCCACATTATGATGTAACATGTTCTGTCTTTGCTAAGTGTACTGTAATGACATGATATAACAAGAAATGTTCTATGTTCTAATATGTTACGTTTTGAAGTAATGAACAGTTGGTCATATATGTAAAGTATTCATGACATCCGTAGCATACGACCCTTACCCGGGGGTAATAATACCGTGTTTTCAAGTATGTTACAAGTTCAAGTATGTTTTCAAGTATGTTACAAGTTCAAGTATGTTTTCAAGTATGTTACAAGTTCAAGTATGTTTTCACGTATGTTTTCAAGTATGTTACAAGTTTACGTATGTTATAAGTTCTCAGTATCGGGGGATTCCCCTCATGGAACTAACAAGTATGCTTTATATTGATTTGTTAGCGCTAACGAAGTGCCACATATAATCAAGTATGAATTCCGATTTCTGTTTATGATTCAAGTATAATGCATATGTATGAATTTGTTTCCGTTTATGGTATGACATGATATGAATGGTTTGGTCTGTAAGACCTATTAATTACTGGTATGGAACAAAGTGCTACTTGGAACTAAGTGCTACATTGTGAGCCACCTCTAGAGTCCATGTGAGACACCTCTTGAATTCATACAACTTTTCAAGGGCTTCATGCCAACTTTTCAAGGGCTTTATGCCAACCTTTCAAGGGCTTCATGCCAACCTTTCAAGGGCTTCATGCCAACTTTTCAAGGGCTTAATGCCAATCTTTCAAGGGCTTCATGCCAACTTTTCAAGGGCTTAATGCCAATCCTTCAAGGGCTTCATGCCATATGTTCAAGGGCTTCATGTCATATGTACAAGGGCTATATGCCAACATGTTTACAAGTTTAATGCTAATATGTTCAAGGGCTATCGCCACTTTGTTCAAGGGCTTAAAGCCATTATGTTCCAAGATATTATGTTTCAAGTCAATATGTTTCAAGACTGGGCCTTAGGCCGTTCAAGAATTAATACAAAATCAATTAACCTTATGCCTCATTATTTATGTATGCATTGGTATGTATTATAATTCAAGTTGAGCATTGAATCGTTTATGTACTATTATTCACTGAGCTTCGCTCATTTTATATTATGTATGTTCTGTAGGTAATCACTTTGGGAGTCCGTCTTAACCCTTAAAGCTCACCCTTCAGTTGTCAACCTCAGTATGCCCAAGCTCCAGACCAAGTCTATGCATTTATGTCAAGTTTTGTTAAGATTTTGGCTTGCACTTTAATTATTTACCTAAGGTTAAAATGTATGTATATGACCCCTTTCTATACCAATGTTTGTTTATGCGGTCATGTATGCGTATGGGTATGTCTAAAAATAACTGACTCTCACGAATGTGATCCTGGCATGTTAGGTTTAGCTCAATGGATGCTTTTCTGTGTTATTTTATTATATTAAATGCTCCCGTTCAGGCCCCATATGATATGTATATCAGGTTAAGTGTCTATTTCTGTATGGGTCATGCCCGAACTTTTAGGAGCGAGTTTGGGGCGTGACATTTTTCCTTCACCAAAGTTGGATAACTTTTCAAGGGCTTTTGTTGTGTGCAGTGAAGATCGGGTTTTAACACTATTGGATTTGGGGCTTTCATCTTTTTTCTTTTCCAAAACTTGAGGTAGTGATTTTCTTAGAGTTATATATATATATATATATATATTTGCAAAATTTAGTTTATTTTTCGAAAACCCTTTTGATAGTATTGAAACTTGATTTTTGGTTCAAGAATGTGAATGATTTTGAAAGTGGGTTTATCCCTTGTTTCTTTTGAAATAACCTCTTGAAAGTTTTGAACTACATTAATTGATGAAAGATGATTTTTGAGAGATTCTTTGAAATGGTTTGTGTGTGTGTAGTTATGGTGAGAAAACCTAGAAATTTAGGTTTGAAAGGTGCTGAGAACCCATGGATGACATTGCTATTATATTATTTTTGTGCCAAAATGAATATTTGATTGGAAAATTTCTTATATTTATGTATATAAATGATGAATTTCATGGAATATGAAAATTATTGATTTTGGAAGTTGTTGTTCAAAATGTTGATATAGTCTTGAAATGATTAAATTGTTGGGAAAGCACAAAGTATGAAAATGTTGCTACTTATTGATGGATTTAAATGATTATGTGGTTATCTTGTGAAATAGCATTGAAAGGAAAAATGAGGATTTTGATTATTATGGAAATAATGTGTGGGATAATTGAAAATGGAGGAACGTTATGTGGCATTGTTAATTGTTGCATTTGCATACCCATTCAATTGGTTGTTACAAATTTTGTACTTGAATTTTGGAAACTTTTGCATTGAGAAAAGAAGGTTTGCAAATAAATTTTCATGGAATTGCTTTGGGGTAAATATGTTGGTAAGTCCAGATAGGAGGTGTAGATGAAATTGATTAAGTTGGCCTAAGTATCTGGGGTGAAAGACTGAAAACATGCGCGGAGGAGGTACTATGTCCCTTCCAGTTAGCTACCGGTAAAGTGGGGATTTGGTAGTGCTAGTTATGCCTACTTGCAGACACCAACATAAGGATTACCTGAGTCGTATTTACCGCCCCTTAAGTTAAATTGATAACTTTTGAATTGTTGAAATTTCAAGATATCATTAAGCACGATGGTTTTCAAAAGACGAAAATGTGATTTTCTTTCAACAAGCATAGCATGACATGTACATTTCATTTCGTGAGACTTGTATAAAATGTATATACTTTGTTAATGATTTCTTACTAGGCTTTATGCTCACCCTATGGGATTTTGTGCAGGAAAAGATGTGGTGGTTTCGCCTAACTAAGGGCGTGGATGTGTGTGTTGAGAGCACAAGGCTCTCGTTTTGTTATGACCTTATTTTTGTAAGCCAAGGGCTATAATTGTATGCGTTCCAGAAACCATTTTTGTGTAACCGGGCTTAAGCCTTGGAATTTGTAAGCTTTGAGGTATTTATATATTTTTGGATTAAATGTTCTACATGCTATAGATTCATGCACTAAAAATAATTGAATTTATATTTGCATGTAAAACTATTTAGTACGAACCTCATGATCATGTAAAGCAAGTGTTAGGGATTTATTTCGATTTATCATAAGGAGCCATGGTTGTTGTACTATCATTATGCAAAAATTTTGGGGCGTTACATCGTAATTTTTTACAAAATCTATTAAATACTGGTGGTGCTAAAGATATAGAATTTAATTATAAAAAAAAAATTGATAAAATATCTCAATAAATTGTATATTATCAATAATAACTAGGTTTAGTATCCTAATTTTTTTTTTTTTATTATTTTCACATCAACGCCACATCAATTGCGCAAATTTGAGTTACAAAAGTTTCGAGCTACCTAGCATCACCTTTATAAATAATTCTTTTGATTTGTCCCTTTTAAATTTAATTATATACTTTTATTTTTTTTTTCTTTATTTTCAATAGTTTCTATAATTTCTAATAATCAAATGTTTATTTTATGACAGAAATCACTTTTATGTTGTTATAAAGTCTACATTTAAATATTTATTTTCTATATTTTTATAATACTTGCTAATTTGTTCATATTGGTATTTTTTTTTCTCCTTTTGTGATGAATATATGTACAAATATGTAGAATTATTACTTGTTCTTTTGATAAAATCTCTCAATAAATATTTATTTTTGTTTGGAGACGATCATTACAATCTAAATCAATGTTGTGATTAGAAATGCGGTTAACAGGTGTTTGGGGTGCATTACAAAAGTGTACTTATTTATTTTTTTTATTTTTTTTGAGTTATATTATCTCTCTATTTTTGTGTACATCTTCTTATAAAAAATCAAAAATTGCACTTATTTAAATCATCCCAAATAACTTCTAAGTTTTTTTGAACTGGAAATAACCTCTAAGTTTGTTGGGATCGAAACATGACGGGGTGGATAACACTATTATAGACACAACATTTTATTTTAGTATTACCCCTTTGAGCTAAAATTCTGATTCTGCCATTGTCTCCAATACTTCATAATTTTTGTATTAACTTCAAATTTGATTAAAAATATGACTAAAGGTATGTTTCAATCATTTCATCATATTATATCAAATTAAAGAGAATACAATTTTTTCACCAAATTAAGAATGAACTTAATCTTATATTATATTTTTATTCAAATTTAATACATTTAAAAAAAATAAGAATTAGAAATAGTTTTCTTTCATAAAAAATAATTAAAATAGAGTTTTAGGATAAGTTTTTTTTATTTATTTATTTTTTTGGGATGAAAATGGAGAGTACGAATTAAAACCAAATTTTAACTCAAATTTTATGAGGAAAAAATTTAAAATAATAATAATAAGGATTGGAAATACTTTTATTTCACAATGATATAAATTTATTTGAGACAGTTTATGATAAAGTAAAAAATATAAATCAAAAGTATATATCTATCATGTTTAGTTAATTAATTTTTTTACTTAATTACAATCAAATAGAAACTGGACCAACTAATGTATCACACCTATGGCGGTGCAAAATACTGTTTAATTCATTAAAATCGTACCGATTCGTATCAATTCTCACTATTCTAACTGCTAACCGCAATTTAAACTTTAAAATTTATAATCTGTCAACCGAACTGCTCCGCTTCATTATAGTTAATACATATATATTTTTTAATTTTCAATGAAATATCAATATAAAAATGAGTGTGAGAGATTTAAGATATGAAATTTATTACAAATTAGTAGTTATATATATGAAACATATTATGTAAAATTACTTTTGTGTTATATATATAAAAAAATATTATACAAATTAATGTTATATATTATGCAAATGTATGATAATTACTAAAATATTTTTTAATCTGCCAATACGTCAAAAACCGCCCAAAGAGTAATTTATCAATTCGTAAATCCGCGAAGCCGTCATTTAATTTGTAATTTTACTCTCAAACTGTCTGAACTGAATCGCGCAACTCCTATCACTGTTGGGTTACACCAATGATCTACCTTAAGCCCTTATCTTTTTGCTTTAGTTATGGATGAGTTGACGAGAAATATTCAGGATGATGTGCCATGGTATATGCTTTTTGCAGATGATATCGTGCGAGTGGATGAGACTAGAGAAGGAATTAATACAAAGTTAGAGATTTTGAGAAAAACTCTTGAATCTAAGGTCCCGTTTGGTTGGGGTTATAGGGAGGGGATTGGGATTGATAGTGAGGTGGGACTACTATATGGGGTGTTTGTTTTGAGAGATGGGAAGGGGACTCCTGATCCCTTGGTATTAGTAAAGGCCTTGAAAGGGGATTGGGATGGAGGAGGTAGAGATGATATTAGAAAAATGAGGATTGATCAAGACCCCCTCAAAACTCCCACCCCACCACCCCCACACACACATGGGGATTGGGGATTGGGAGAGAAGAAAAAAAGAAAAAAGAAAAAAGAAAAATAGACCAATCAAAAGCAAAGAGGGTGGGGGAAAAGGGGTCTTAAACATTTTTGTAGAAAAATAGTGAGGGGATTAGAAAATTTTTTATTTTTTATTTTTTATATATTGGGAATTTTTTTAAAATATCAATGTTTAATTTTTTATATTTTTTATTTGTTTTATTATTTTATATAAAAATAATTTAATAATTCCTACACTAACAAATATCATCAAAACAAACATAATTTTACTTAATCCCCTCACTAACAATCCCCTCACTATGAATTCCTTTCATTCTACCTCTGAAAACAAACGGGGCCTAAAGGTTTCCGAATAAGTAGAAATAAGACAGAGTACATGGAGTGTAAATTTAGTAACAATAACAATGAAAGCAGAGGAGAAGTGAAGATTGAGAACCAAAAATTGCCTAAGAATGAACATTTTCGTTATTTAAGGTCGATTATTACAATAGTGGGGGAGATTGATGCAGATGTGGCCCATAAGATTAAGGCATGATGGTATAAGTGGATAAGTGCGTCTGGGGTACTGTGCGATAAACAAATACCCACTAAACTAAAAGGTAAGTTCTATAGAATGGCTATTAAACCAGCGATGTTGTATGGGACGGAGTGTTGGGCAACCAAGAAAACATGTAGATAAGATGAGTGTAGCTGAGATGAGGATGCTAAGGTGGATGTGTGACAAGATTAAACAAGACAGAATTAGGAATGAGTGTATTCGGAATGGGTAGAAGTAGCACCGATAGAAGATAAGTTGAGAGAGAATCGACGGAGATTAACAGAGGCACTAGTGAAGAGATGCGATGTCATAACGGTAGATGAGAGTGTTAGGGGACGGGGTAGGCCTAAATTAACGTTGGCTAACGTTGTAAATAAAGATATGAATCTATTTAATTTAACTAACAAAATAGTTTTGATAGGACCATATGAAAAAGAAGAATTCATATAATCGAACCCATTTGATGAGATTTAAAGCTTGATTTTGATTTGGTTTGGTTAGATACAGTTCTATACTACACAAAAAGCGCCAATATAATAATTTTTCTTACCAAAATATTTAGGCAGAATATATACCATGTATATACTGTATAAAAATTGGAGAAAATATATAAATAATGATTTGAACATGAAACCCTAAAATACGGCTCCCAGCCTATTATCACCCCTCGCTCAACCCAGCGCCTTCACTCATCACTGACTCACGATTCATTCCGACGATCTCAACTCACGAGTCTTTACCTCTCCTTCATCTTCTTCTTCTTCACCACCTCGCACCACACCACAAATATACCAGATATACATATATATATATATATATATATATATTAGGATTTTAATTATTTAATTTTAAGAATTATGAAATTGACTCTGAAATTGAAGAGACATGATGCGTTCCAGAATTCAGACACCGCGAAGAAGAAGAAGAAGTTGGATCACTGACAAGTCCTCTTCTCATTACACCCACACCCATAATAACCAACCCCATCCCATCCCCTTCCCTTCCCAAGGTATTTTACTATTTTCCTCTTCCTCTTCCTCTCCAAATTTCAATCTCTGAGTAAAAGTAACGTCCCCCAAATTTTCCTTGTTCAAAATCGAAACATTTCGTTTTTATTTTCTTTCTTTTTTCTTTTTCTTGTCAAGCCAGTTTCTTTCAATTACAGATATATATATATATATATATATATATCTCAGGAGGTTATGTGGCTTTGAACTGATTACACGTAATCTTTGTTTCAAGATTGTCATATCCAAATTCTTCATGATGGAATGTCTCCCTGGATGCCTAATAATATCAGGTGGATGATCTATAAGTATTGGAATATGCACCAAGTATATGATCAGGTGAAAGGTGTTACAAACTTGGATTCTTTGGTGGGTGGGTCTTCTTCAATATTTCATTTCCATCCTTTCTTTCATTGCAAAAGTTTTAGTTAAATGTGTTTGGTCACATTCAGTTTTCAACACTTCAACAGTAGCCACATCACTGCACATTATATCCCATGGTACTGAACACTGTCGAAAGCATATTAGGTTACTCAAATTTTTGTTTAGTACCTCAAAATCCTTCAACTTCACAACAAAGCAATCCTCTTTTGAATAGCTCATACTTATTCTTGAATGTTCTATGAGTTGTATTTTTAATTGTGCATAAAATTAACTACAATTAAACTAAGGGAAGTTGTATACTCTACATGGTAGCCCATTACAAATATATTTCCCTCTGTTGATTGGTTCGATGCGCCTTTAAATACCACTCTTCCTTTTGTTTATCTTTTTTAAATCACTTCTTTTCATTTCTTAATTAACCAGTTAAATAAGGTTGAGGGAGCAATTCAATAATGCTTAAAGGTTTCTTTGCAGGTTTGAAGAAGTAACTCAAGGTCTATTATTTCTTTAAGGAGGGCATGCAGCTGGAGCTTTTCACTTGGAAGGGGTATTTAACACGTCAGATAGTTAAAGTATGTGGTGCAACTGCAATTCCTATTTTGGTCTAGCCAAAATGCTTTAATGATGCACTAAGCAATAATAAACCAACCGTATTTGAGGTGATGGCTCAGTTCGGATTTGTCCTGTTGAAATCAAGGTTGTAATCTTGTGAAAGAAAAAGTTGTTAGGTTCCCTGCAAAATTTTCAGTGATGTGAATGTCATTTTATAGCATTCAGAACTAGATTTTGATGCGAAACTGATGTTGTAGGCTTGAAAAGCTAAACATGATGCAGCACACCCCTCAGTGTTGTGGTTTTCTTATTATTATTTTTTTTCTTTTCAGGCATCCAGGTCAGATTAGGGTAAAAACAGCTGCACTTCAACTTCACAAATGGTTGAAGAGATGGCATCATTTCGATCCACCGGATTTGTTGACCCTGGATGGGAGCATGGCATTGCTCAAGATGAAAGGAAGAAAAAGGTCAAGTGTAATTACTGTGGGAAAATAGTTAGTGGAGGGATATACAGATTGAAACAACATTTAGCTCGGCTTTCTGGAGAAGTCACATATTGTGATAAGGCTCCGGAGGAAGTTTGTCTGAAAATGAGAGAAAATTTGGAAGGATGTCGTTTTGGTAGGAAACCAAGGCAAATTGAATATGACGAACAAGCATATTTAAATTTCCAGTCCAATGATGATGTAGAGGAGGAGGAAGAGCACACTGGGTATAGAAGCAAAGGAAAGCAATTGATGGGTGATAAGGGTTTGGTTATAAATTTAGCCCCTCTTCGGTCATTAGGATATGTTGACCCTGGATGGGAGCATGGTGTTGCTCAGGATGAAAGGAAGAAAAAGGTGAAATGCAATTATTGTGAGAAAATAGTTAGTGGTGGTATCAATCGTTTTAAGCAACATCTAGCTAGAATTCCTGGAGAAGTTGCACCTTGTAAAAATGCTCCTGAGGAAGTGTATCTTAAAATTAAAGAGAACATGAAATGGCATCGTACTGGAAGGAGACATAGACGACCTGATGCTAAGGAGATATCTGCTTTTTATATGCATTCAGATAATGAGGAGGAGGAGGAAGAGCAAGAGGAAGATGCCCGTATGAGCAACGAAAGACTGTTACTTGGAGAAAAAAGATCAGGCAAAGATTCGAGGAGGATATTTAAAGGGATGTCCTCTGGTAGTGGATCCGAACCATTACTAAAAAGACCAAGATTGGATTCTGCTGTTCTTAAGACCCCAAAGAGTCAGATGCCCGCATCTTACAAACAAGTGAAGACGGGATCCAGCAAAAAATCTCGCAGAGAAGCTATGTCGGCAATATGTAAATTCTTCTATCATGCAGGAGTTCCTTCACATGCAGCAAACTCCCCATATTTCCATAAGATGTTGGAGTTGGTTGGTCAATATGGACATGATTTGGTGGGCCCTTCAAGCCGTATGGTATCTGGTCGGTTTCTGCAAGATGAGATTGTGACCATCAAAAACTACCTAGTTGAGTATAAGGCTTCCTGGGCAGTCACTGGTTGTTCTATTTTGGCAGATAGTTGGAAAGATACACAGGGTAGGACATTGATCAATTTTTTAGTTTCATGCCCCCGTGGCATATACTTTGTTAGCTCTGTTGATGCCACCAATGTTGTTGAAGATGCTGCAAATTTATTTAAGTTGCTTGACAAAGTAGTGGAAGAGATGGGTGAGGAAAATGTTGTGCAGGTACCGTTAACCTTTTCTTTTAGTCTAGTTTTCTCATAGTTTCTCATTTTTGCTTCAATCTGATATCGGTTTATTTATTCTCTCCCCCAACCCCCCCTCATTCCAAAACTCCAATTGTAGGTAATCACCGAGAATACTCCCAGTTATCAGGCTGCTGGTAAGATGCTTGAAGACAAGAGAAAAAAATTATTTTGGACACCTTGTGCTGCTTATTGTATTGAACGGATGCTTGAAGATTTTGTAAAAATAAAGTTGGTGGGAGAATGCATGGAGAAAGGCCAAAAGATTACAAAGTTGATTTACAATCAAATTTGGTTGCTAAATCTTATGAAAAAAGATTTTACAGAGGGGCAGGAACTTCTGAGGCCATCTGTTACCCAGTATGCTTCAAGTTTTGCTACCTTGCAAAGTTTGTTGGACCATAGGATTGGTCTTAAAAGAATGTTCCAATCAAATAAATGGCTTTCATCACGGTTGTCAAAATCTGATGAGGGTAAAGAGGTGGAGAAGATTGTATTGAATGCCACATTTTGGAAGAAGGTGCAGTATGTTAGGAAATCCGTAGACCCCATAATGCAGCTACTTCAAAAAATTAATAGTGATGAAATTCTTTCAATACCGTACATCTATAATGATATGTACAGGGCAAAGCTTGCCATCAAAACCAACCATGGTGATGATGCACGTAAATATGGACACTTCTGGAGTGTAATTGATAACCACTGGAATTTACTGTTCCACCACCCTCTGTATCTGGCTGCTTACTTCCTGAATCCGTCATACCGATATCGTCCTGATTTTGTTGCGGTAAGAAAAAAATGGTGTGCGCACGTGTCTGTTTTTTTTTTCTTTTTGGGAAGGTAATTTTGTTTTTTCACTAGTTCTATCCAAGTTTTACTTTGCATGTACATAATTGTAGAATCCAGATGTTGTCCGTGGGCTAAACTCATGCCTAGTCCGACTTGAGCCAGACAATGGAAGAAGGATTTCTGCATCCTTGCAGGTAGGATTTTCTTATTGAGTGTCATTTTTTGGTACCATTCATTCTTACCTTTTTTTTCCCACTTCAATGCTTGTTTCAGATTTCTGACTTTGGTTCTGCAAAAGCTGATTTTGGAACTGACTTGGCAATTAGTACCAGATCAGAACTTAATCCAGGTGATAGCATCAGAATGCTTAACTCTGTTGCAGGAAAAAAACTAAAAGGGGACTGCTAAACAACTTAATCATTTGAAAAGGAAATGCATACATTGAAATTTAAATTTAATGCATTCATTATTCAGTTGTACCAACTATAAATATGGACTGACAAGGACATTTTCCCTTTCCAGCTGCATGGTGGCAACAACATGGGATAAATTGCTTGGAGTTGCAACGAATCGCTGTACGCATATTGAGTCAGACGTGTTCGTCTTTTGGGTGTGAGCATTCTTGGAGTATATATGATCAGATCTACAGCCAAAGACAAAATCGTTTAGCACAGAAAAGACTAAATGACGTTATCTATGTCCACTACAACTTGAGACTTAGGGAGCGCCAAATACGAAGAAGGTCCAATGATTCAATGTCTCTTGACAGTATTCTGCAAGAAAGCTTACTAAATGACTGGATTGTAGATGTAGAGAAACAATCTTTGCCAGAAGATGAGGTAACTTCTGGCTCAGATTCTCTATAAAGAATTTAGTTCTTTCTAAATGCTGGACTTGCTGTTACTGAAGACTTGTCACTATTTCTTTTATGCTGTGTTTGGTTGGGAGGATTTGAGAAGGGATTTGGAAAAGGAAATAGAGAAGGTAGGTGAAATATAAATAAAACATACCTATGTTTTATCTAGTTTCACACACATTTTCTCTTTCCCTTTCCCTTTCCAAATCCCTCCCCAAATCCCCGAACCAAACACAGCGTTAGTGGTGCATTTATTATGAGTGGACAGTTTTTATCAATCATGAAGCATTTTTGTTTTTCCTATCTGAAATCCCTTAATTTTCATATGTTGTTCCTGTATGTTGTGGTTACTTATCTTCATTGAAAGTGATAATAGATGCTATATGTAATGTGGAGTTGAACTTAGAACTAGAAGATAAGGAGGGTAAACACGAGTTTGAACTGGATATTTAGATGTTTCTCATATAACAGTTTATAAGGACTATTTTTTAGTGTTGATGTCATCTAGTTAGTAAACATTAGGATCTTGTACCTCAATCTAGGTTCAAATCTCATCTTAAGCTGGAACACCATCAACTGTTTTGCTAATTGTTATTAAAGAAAGCATGCTGTTCATTCTTTAATGTTGTTTACATCAGGTTTCAGCGAGCACAAATTTAACAGAAGTAATTTATTTATTTATTTTTTTAAAATTGTAGGAAATTCTCTATAACGAGATGGAACAAGCGGATGCATATGAAAACGACTTCATTGAATATGAAGATGGAAATGCAGCAGAGGCTAGGAAGGGATCCCTGGAGATGGTGACTTTGGCTGATGTGGAACCCTTGGATGTCAATCCCCCGAATAATGCTGGTACTGTGAGTGACGATGAGGCTGATCTCAATTTTCTCGATGATGATTTGAGTGAGTAGCTGAGTTATGTGGCTCAACTAACATGGATGAAGTACTGAAATATGAATAATGCTTTTTACAGTTATTGGATTGTAGAGTGGGGGAGGGGGTTGAATTTGCTAGGCAGCAATTCTAATTCTGTAATTTTTTATTATCTGATTATCTGTTTGTTGGTTTCACGTAAATCGGTTAAGCTTTCTATTTCTTTTTCCTTCTGTTCTTTTGCATGAACATGTTAATCAGTATAGCTGAGTCCTTTCATAGCCAACAATTAAAGTTATTTAACCAATGTTGTTTTAAACTGCTGTAATATAGCAAGTACATGCTCTGGGCATGCAAGAGAATTGGGATGGAACATGCCATTGTAGGGTAAAGAGCAACTGGTAAGTTTTAACCAGGTTGAGTTTCATGTTACCGTATATATGTATATATATATATACTTTAAATTTCAGTTCTCAATGCATTGAAATGATACTTCTGCCCTCAAAAGGCTCCACTGCTCCCGTCTTCCCCCTTATCCCGCGAAAAAAATTCCTTGCTGCTGCTACTTTTAACACTTCTGTGGTATAGTTTACTGTGATTTGACTTTAAATTTCAAAGTTTATTTTTATTTTTATTTTTTGAAACAATAGTTTCTTTTTTGTTTTCGTGAAATCTTTTAAGGGTATGTGCATGCTCCATTCATTTGGTTGGATAATAGGTGGTGGAGTGGAAGAAAGGGAGGAGAAATAGTATTTGGGATTGGGACGAAGAAAAGTGCAAGGAAAAGAAGAAATATTTTAATTTGATGTATAGTATAGCGAAAATGATATCTAATTAATTGAAATTTACTTTCTTTCTTTAATTGGAAAGGGAGGTAAAAGTGGCGATTATAAACTCTCTTTCACTTCCTGTCCAAATATGAAAACAAACAAAAGATGGAATAAAGAAAGTACTATTTTGAGTAATGTTACATCCTTGCACGTATATGGGCAGCGAAAGTGTTACTCTCTCAAGTTTTTGTTTTTGACAAAAAAGACCCAACAGTACCAAGTAATTGTTGTTGTGTCATATATCATAGGGGAGTGAAGAGGCAGATTAATCATATCAGACAGTCCAGTAATGTAGCGCCGGAGCCAGGGTTTTGGCTTATTGGCCCGAGTACGTTATATATGTTTCACTAGTAATTGGTTTCACTCCCAATCATTTGGGAATTACAGCGGATAACTGACAATGCACGCTTCACTCATTGTCCCAATCACTTATTTGAGGACACTAATAACATTGCATTCAATCTAGCAAACAAATTTAGTCATTTCCTCCTAGCTGCCTTTATATTAACATTGTGGGTGTTCATCTAATAAGCTCAACTAATCCAACACCATGATCAATGTCTTGTTGCCAGTGGTATACACATCATCAGGTCAATCATCCACCTCTTCCTCCCGACCTGTTTCTAACCAATGACCCCCTCATCATATCCATATTTTCACAGCGAGGTGAGGTCAATATCACATACATCATACCCCACCACAGGGTCAAGGTCGTGGATTTTTCTTTTTGAGTGGCATTCAAACAATGGTATTAACATTGGAAGTAGAAATTGTAATGACGCTCTTGCCCCTATAAGAGAGAAAGAGAGAGAGAGAGAGAGATTGATGGCCACTTCACATTTCACACCAGTATGTGAAACAAAGAACACAAAATATATGACCAGGAAACTGGCTGAACTTAATGGACAATTATGAATTGACAATTGTTCCTTAAACAATGGGTGCAAAATTTCCTCCCATTTACCTATTTACACAATGTTGGTTTAAGATACCCTCTATGAATGTCCTAGTTTGTAGCCACAGCCTTGATTCATGGCAGAGGTTCTTGTGAATCTCCCAAGCGAGACAAATGAAGATATGCATCTGTCCCTGTCAGAACAAAGTGCATGCATCTATGTCAGCAATGTTGTTGAGGAATCAAAATAGTAAAACAATAGAGCGAAACTTATATCCACGAGGTACACACACTTACTAATGAAAAATCAGAACCATGGAGTTGAAATATGATAAACATTAATATGCATACGAATAAAAGCCTAATGTGGCCTATGATAACATATCTACAGGGTAAGCTCTAGAACCAGTGGAATTGTCCAATCCTTGCAATTTTTACACCCTCAATTTTATGTATTTGATCCTTACTCAATTCCTAGATTTGTCCCAAGAATAGTGTCATTTTTATTCAATTTAGCCCAGAATTCCCACCTTGTTCCATGGAGCATCTATTTCAAGGACAGTTCTTGAAAGACAATCAGAAGGAAAACAGAGTTCTAAACAAAATTTGATATCCTTTAGAGTGAAAATTGGCCATATGTACATCCTTTATGCTCAGTTGGGCTCCAAAGAAAATCAAGAAGAAAAGATAATTTTGAAATCTTAAGATGTTCATTCCAACCCTGACTAGTATTAACATTCCTATTTATCTTTCCTTTTCTACCATCATCTTTCTGCAAGCAACTGGAACAGTAAGGATAGAGCACAAATACCCGAGACTTGATTTGAGAATAAAAAAGGTAGCAATATAGCTATTTGCCTACTACAGGTCCAGATATCAACTAAACACTGTAACTTTAAGTTTGGATGTCCAATAACAAGCATTTTGTGGTAAACTCAAAACAACAGGACAACAACAGTCATGGAGGCACATTATATGGGCACAATGCTGATTTTGATACATTTAGGGATCCTTGCATTTAATTAACTTACCATATCCTTCCATGGAGATGGTTTGCAGATCCCCTCCAAAATATCTCGCATATAAGCGGCTTATTGGAATCCCATATCCATAACCAGCCATTGTTGCCACATTGGCTGTTCCAAGTTCTGACCGCTCATCCATGGGATTTTTGGCAGTACTGTAAAGATATGTAAAAATTTTTGGGAGACCACTTCTTGGTATTCCACCTCCTTCATCTGAGACCTAGAATCAAAACAGACCACGGTTGTTGAGAAAATATTAAGATTAGTAAAAACAAGTGCAACTAAGAAGCTTCTTGGTAATACTATGCGTTTCTGATCAAGTTCATCAAACAAACATTGGGAAAAGAACAGAATTTTCTAATGACATAACATTCAGGTTTATGTTAAACAAAAAAAAAAAACACATGCCTTGATGGTAACATCCTCTATTCCATCAGCAACTATTAGTCGAATAGGAGGTGCAACTTTGTCTGAGTCCATAAATTGCTCCTCGACAGCACGCAAGGAGTTCTTAACCAACTCAAAAACCATCATATGTAAATGTATTGGAACATAGCTGTTACGAAAGCAAATAAAGTTAATGTAGAGCATAAAAGAAAACAGAGAAGAACAAAGTCTTACTTGGAATTTCATTATTTGGACAAACAATGTATACACTAATTTAGGAGTTCAACACAGCAATTTTGTTTATTTAAAATGATTACATTAAAGACAAACACCTCAGAAAAACATTTTCCTGGTTTATGCCAAGAATAAGAAGTTTAAAGGAATAAGAACAAGAATAAGAAGAAAATCACAAAACAAATAAAGGAATGATAAACTAATTAATTAATTAGAAGGAAAATAGCTTACGGGAATGTAAAACTAGGATCCCCGTAAATATTAACGTCAGGTGCACTACCATATTCTCGCAAACAAATTGCACGGGCATCCTCACTGGCACATCTTGCTACCTCTACAGGAGACATTTTTGTATGTATATAACCCACACAATCAGGGGGAGGGTTGGGATCATGCAATGCCACATGCTGACCTGAGTTGCAATCAAATTTGAAGTGCATATATCATGTTAGTATCCTTCTTCAGTAATGCTAGCAAAATTGATTACGACAAATAAATATAACTCCCCCCCCCCCCCCCCCCCCCCCCAAAAAAAAAAGGAAAAGAAGAGGTCAATTGAGCATCTCCAATGGTTGGTGCAAAATGGCAATGGTAACCCAAATTTTGAGTAGTTCCAGAATGTCTCATATTTGACAATATGGCTCCAATAATTCAAATGTTATTGCATCTACTTTTTTTTTTTATAAAAACAAAAAGTCAAATATAAATGTCATTTGTGGGTCTCATCATGAGAGAGAAAAATACCAAGTTTTGGCAATTTGCTGAATTTTGTGCCAAATCTTGCACAAAGTTTGGAATGTTAGATAGCACGCCATTGGAGATGTGAATTTGGAAGATTTTTTTACCAAATTTTGGTTTTGGCATGGAGGATAGCATACCATTGGAGACATATCAAATGCAGTAAGTGGGAGTAAGCAAGATGGGGCTAACCAATAAGCATACGAATCCCGATTCTTGACATGTAGAAGCGATCCAGGAACTGCTGGATCTCATCCAGATCCTCATAATCAATCTTCGGATCCAGGCTTTTCTTCAGCTGTTGAACCCCCAAAGCCATTGTGGGAACAACATTATTGTGTCTCACCTTAATCATCTTAAGCATTTGAGTGAATTCCAGCTCATCGTTTCTGTCCTTGATCTCAGGAAAGGACCTAAGGTCACGGAAAGAATCTAGATACCAATCTCGCACCTAAAACATAAAAATATATATATATATACCACGTACTTGGCTCAAATAATGAAAATCAATTCTAAACCATTCTATTTACTTACACACATTAATCCAAACAACTACAAAACACGGCATTAGCAACCAAGACGGCAGCAACGAAATGATATCCCAAGCACTAATAATTCACCATCGAATCCTTGTCAGTGACCTAGTAACACTTGAAAGCCCAAAGGGAAAGCTCAACCTAATAAATAACT
Source organism: Camellia japonica (assembly GCA_030407325.1). Lineage (NCBI taxonomy): Eukaryota > Viridiplantae > Streptophyta > Magnoliopsida > Ericales > Theaceae > Camellia > Camellia japonica. The sequence continues at coordinate 1,005,821 of JAPPVO010000036.1, forward strand.
AAACAAACATACATAAACACCCATTTTGAGAATATTCAAAGCCACAGTCAAGGCCAAAATTTGATGGGTCGTTACACATACAAAAAATAAACACTAAACTATATCAAATTCCTTAGATTAATGGTAAGTCCAGGTATCGATCCACATGAACAAATGTGAAATTAAACTAACTTAATTGCTAAATTCCTAAATTAATTCTGATCAAAGAGACGATTGTTTATAAACTAATAATAATTGAAATACTAACAAATTAAACTAGCGATTAAAAATGAAATTGGGATTACTGATTTTGGAAAAACGTAATGAATTCACCGCTAGTTACATAAATAAGATTTCAATTTGAAAATCAATTATGTTACAGTTCGAACCAAATAATATTTCGCTACTACAAGTTCAAAACATTGATCAAGAGAATTTTCATATTCAAGGTATGAGACGATACCTAAATTAGCACAAATTTATAATTTCCAGAGTCAATAGAAAAGATGAAATATTGTTCAATATGTATACAACAACTTAACCAACTACTTGGTAAGAATTCCAAAGATATGAAATCATCACATCCACACATATGTGAATTTATATATATATATATGTGTACACACACATCCGGATCTTCACGCATGTTGTAAAATATTCGAAAAACGCAGGTAGATTGCAAGATTAATTTTTAAAAAAACAAAAAACAAATTATTAGTTAAATATTGTAACATGTAAGGTTGAGATTCTGTAAGTACCAACTAATCAAAAGCATTAAAAAAAAATAATAATAAAAAAAAAAAAGATGTCATAAATAAACGGATAAAAAAAGAAAAAAAAAGAAAAGAGCCTTTTTCCTTTCCGATTGATAAACAAACTTGCGATTAATTAAATAAAAATTCACAGGACAATTCCCATCCATATAAAAATTATAATATTCCATAGTAGAACTAAGAATGAACACCAAAATTTATTATTATTATTATTTAGAAATGAAGGTAGAAATAAGAAAAAAAATAAAAAGAAGACCTGGAGAACAGCAGGCTTTAGGGATAAGCCAAAAGGGAGGGAGTGGAGGTCCATGGCTCTGCGAGCAAGCCTAATAGGGAGCTGGTTATGAAGGAATTGAGCAGAAATGAGCAAATTGCGGTGGGTGGGTGTGGACCCGAACTCCATCATGTACCTGAGGCTCACCCCCTTGGGCTTCATACCACTCCATCGCTGCACCTCTTCCATCAGCTTCTTCGACGACCACGACGACGTCTCGCACACCTTCTTCGCCGCCATTAATACCCACCCACCCACCAACAAATTGCAAGTAAAATGCAACCGGACCATACAAACAAAACCCAATTTCACATATAAATGTATGTATTAGTATTATGAAAAATCAGAGAGAGCGCGCGCAATGTGAAATGTATATGTATGTATATATGTTTCGTGTAGAGACAGACAGAGAGACAGCGATAGAGGAACAAGTGGATTAGGCAAACTAGGGTACGCGTATTAGGCAGAAGAGCTATATAGCTGGTGGCTGTAAATGGTTTTGTGATTTGTGTGCGTGAGAGACTTGAGGAGGAGGAAGGAGGACAGCCCACAGTTCCCCTTTTGTTTCAGGCTTCTGTCACGTGCGATGCTGACTCACAAGTTATTTGGTAGTGCGGCCATCTCTCAGTTTTTAATTTACTTCCTCTCTCATTAAAAAAAATCAAAAAATAATTTTTAAATCAAATTTGACATTTATTAAGGCCTCGTTTTGGCAACCAAATTTTTTAGTTAAAAAGTCAAAAAGTTACTAAATTAGTCAAAAAGTCAACAACTCATACCAAAAATTCAAAGATTCTCTTTTCTCTCTACTTTTTGCATATCTTTTCGTAAAAAGCCAAAAAGTCATCCCAAACATACTAGTTTTTTTTAGCCCATATTTTAGCCAAATAGCTAAAAAGTTACTAAATTAGTCTGTTCCCAAACGAGGCCTAAATAATACAAAAAGTCACTATCCTATAAGTCACATCATCTTATTTAAATCACATCACCTTTCTAACACGTCACATTAAACCCAACCCATGTTCGCCACCATATTCTTATCCTTTATATTTTTTTATATTTTATTTTAAAACTCTATTCTAAGTTTATAATAATAATTTAAATTATCTCATAGCGAAAACTATCTATACAAATAATTAATTTCGATGAATATTGACAAATATATAAATAAATTATTTTTTGTTTTATAGAATAAAATGTTTAAGTTTAAATTTATAATTACAGTTCATTTTGAAAAATAAGATACAATTTATTCATACATATAATGATGTCCATTAATTTTTTCATAACTCATATAAATTATTGAGATTATGAAATGAACAGCTTAAATTATCAATGTGAGCTTAGAATGAAATCTAAAAAATAAAATATGAGAATCATATCCTATCAAGACATGGCCATATGGGGTTCAAATATTTTGTTTGATTAACTTTTTAATTTATTTTATCTTTTATTAGAATAAGTTTCAATCATATTACTAGATGAGAACTTTATTTTAAAATTTTTATAAAAAAATATGTAAAAAATTTTTAAAAAAAATGACAATTTTTAATAATTTTTAATTTTTTTAAACTAAAAAAATCCATATTTCTAAACAGTTTTTGCAAAATCTGAAATCGTTGAGATTGTTTTGAGATGTTGACATGTCAATCAATAGCTCGCGTACTTGGAACAACTCACATTTAAAAGGACAAGAGATATACATCAGAGAATTTTTGCGTTCATCCGCCGATATTACTATTTAATTATTTATTCTGTCTCTCTTAAATTATTATTATCTTTAACTCATAAATGGATCACTTTTGAATGAAATGTATGTCAAAATCTAATAATTATTATTAACTCATAAGACCATCTCTAACGGTTTAGTAAACTTGGCATCTGATTTGAAATTTGATGAAAAATATACTTTTTAGAGCTCCAACGATTTTACTAAACTGGTATGAAAATGAGAATTGAACAAAAAAATCATCAAACTAAGAACAGAATACAAGTTTCACCAAATTACTGTGCGTGACCGTTGGAGGAGACCCACCGGTCAACCAGCCGGTTGATCAACTGGTTGACCGGTTCCCTTTTAAATAGGTAGGTTCAAACCGGTCAAAAAGGTTCAAACATGTATAAATAAATAAATAAATAAATTTACCTTACCAGTCGACCGGCCGGTCAACCAACCGGTCAACCACTTCCCTTTTGATGCACGGTTGGAGCAAATGGTATCAGATGGAGAAAATTGGCTTTTTTTACTCAAATTTGGTGAAAATTTTGGTTCACCGTTGGAGATGCTCTAAATGTATCACTTTTGAATGAAATGTATATCAAAATCTAATAATTATTATTAGAAAAAAAATAATAATATGTATATGTCTATTTAATTTTTTTAAATTTAGTGATATATTAAGAAAATAATTAATTGATAATTAAAAAAATTTAATTATTAATCAATTATCTTTCTAATGTATTGCTGAATTTAGAGAATGGATCTAACTTTTAAGCCTTAGCCTTTGTTTGGAATGTAGATTGACTTTTTAAATTTTTAACTATTTTAAGTTGAGGGTAAAAAATTTTATTTGCAATAAACTTTTTGACTTTTTTAAATTTTTATGAGAAAAAAATAAAATAATTATAATTTAAATATGATATTTTATTTTATTAATTTTTTAATTTATTTTATCTTTTTATGTCTAAAATAATTATAAAAAAACAAAAAACATACGAAACATTTTAGTGCTTTTAGAAAAAATAAAGAAAGGCAGAGTGCATTAAATGGGGCAGCCTGTAATTGTCCTTATTTTAGTAGCCAACAACAGCGATTCTGTGTCTGTGTTTCCATTCCTTCATTATTACAACACGCATTCCTTTTTGTAGTGTATGTTGTGTGGTTGTGTGGAGAGCCCTAATCCATGTTTCTATCAGTGTATTTGGGTTTTGCGTGTGTTTTTAAATTTTGAATTACGTTTATCTAGTTGTACGGTTAGGGTTTGTTTGGGTGGTTTACGCTGCTGGGTCAAGAGGTAGCAATGAATCAATCATATTTTTCAGCGACAGCTCAGACTTAATATTGGGGATTTTTGATTTAATTTGTTGGGTTGGGTTGGGTTGGGTTGGGTTGGGGGGATTCGAACAATAATAATGTGGTGAAGTTGGAAGCAGGTAGGGTATTTGGATTCGATTTGCAGGTGGGAATTTTCTTCTTTGAGTTCTGACACGCGAAGAAACACAAAATGGCAAACATGGAGTTGCAGATGAGCCCCCAGTTGGAGCAGATCCACGGCGAAATTCGTGACAACTTTCGAGCTCTCGCGTATGTCCCTTTCTCTCTCTCTCTCTCTCTCTCTCTCTCTCTCATTCTATACTACATATATGTAACAACTATATACACTTACATACACAAACACACACCTACACTACACATTGCGTTCTCAAAGCAACTACTAGTTGTTTGATTTGTGTTTTTTCAACTTTTTCCTGGACTGGAGATTTATAATTATTGCATTCGTGTTTGATAAGTTACGAGATCAAATTCCTTTCTGGTTTCCGTGGAAAAAATTTTTGTTTTTTTTTTTTGTTGTAATTTTGAACTAGTATTAATCTTCCCTTCCTTTTATATTTAAAAATAAAAATATGTTCAGTTGCCCACATTTAGAACTTGATTATGACCAAAAAAATAATAATAATAATAAATAAATAAATCCCCAACTTAATGCAAGTATTTGGTTATTTGGGTTGTATTTTCCATGTACGAGAGACACCCAATTATTAGTAGATTAAAACTACTTCTTGTTCTTCTTCTTCTTTATTTTCCTCAGCAACCAAATGTAGGGTAAGCATATATATATGTAGCTCTCTCTCTCTCTATCTCTAATTGACTATCAATTCTGGATAGGGGTGTGTAGTGTAGGGTTTGTTTATCAGACACATCTAGATTATTTTTTCAAACGGGATTGATAAGGAAGGAAGCTGTGTATCAACATTGTGGTAAGCTTTCTCTTGGGAGTTAAATCCAATGGATAAATTGAACCCAGGATTGCTTTTGTTTGTCAATCAAACATTCAATAATTTAGGATCAGAACTCGTTCCGGGGTTGAATTGGTTATTTTGGATCTACTTTGGTGCCTTTCCAAGGTTAGGGTAAGAGCTTGTGTTATTATTATAGGAAGCTCATGAGTTTTAATTGTTTTCCATATTAGCAGAAATAAGCATCCCTTTTTGGAACTTGTCATTATTCTTTAGAGCTTACTTTCCATCTATTTTCTTTTCCTTTTTGGCCACTTAATTTCATTGAGTCTTTTATAAGTTAGCTAGCGGCCAGATACATTACAACTTACAAGACTGAGCTCGTTATGATGACAATGATTGTTACCTGCGTGTATTCAGAAATGGCTTCCAGAAGCTGGATAAGATTAAAGACTCCAATAGACAAAGTAAACAGCTGGAGGAACTTACAGGGAGGATGAGGGAATGTAAAAGGTATGGCATGTGTCATCTTCTACTATCTTTTCACTATTCTATACTTGTATTTGCATGCATTGGTTTTGAAATATGCAATAATGACATTTATTATTTTTCTCTTGGACCATAACTTTTGAGTTTTGATCCCAAGAGAAGGGAAAACATAGAAATGGGAAATTAATGCATCAAACTCTCTATACTCTACAAAAACTCTTAATGACTCTCTGCAGTGCTAGACTATGAGCTGTGAGCTCAATAGTGATTGTGGCTCTTAAGAAATTCCTGTTCTATCAATAAAGACAACTTGGTCTTTGGCATACAATAATGTATTAACAATTTAGTGTGTTAGTCTTAAAAGATTGTAATAGTGTAGAAATGAATGACCTTGTTTGGGAATTAATCTTACCAATCGTGAGTGCTTGGTTTTGTCTATTTGTTATTTTGTAAATTAATACCTTTTGGATGAAAGTTGTGTAGATTTCTTATTCTATTGCATTTGGTGGATCAATTTTACATGTTGGGTATTGTTTGCAGATTAATCAAAGAGTTTGATCGTGAAATTAAAGATGAGGAAAGTAGAAATCCTCCTGAGGTTAACAAGCAACTTAATGATGAGAAGCAATCCATGGTAAGTTTGTGGGAGGCCATTACATTTCCGAATTATACAATTTGAGCATGCACATGAATTGTGAACACACATGTATGTGTACAACTTCAATATGTTGGAAATTTGTGTCCAACTAAATTGTCAGGATACTATTAGGGTGCAATTTGGACGGGTTTGGTCAGGCTGAGGGCTTGTCTAGGCCCGACCCGAATTGTGAATAGAGTTGCTCAGTCCCAACCTCCAAACCTGAAGTACGCAGCCCGTGTGCAACCCAAGCTCATAATTTATTGAGCTTGGTTTAGGCTCAGGTTACACACAAAATTTGGGCTATGTTGTTTATAATTAAAATTTTGGATTTTTTTGGTGCTATTAGTAAAATTTAGCCCTAGCTCAGACCTAATTCAAATTTACACTGCCCAAGCTTGAAAATTTTGCAGGTCGGGCTAGGTTGGTCCCACCCAAGTTGTACTCATAAATATTGTAATTTGAGATCTCCTTTAGTTTGTGTCGTGCAAGTTTCCATCCAATCTCTATGCAAAGATTTCCATTTTTCAACAACTCTTTTGATGATCGTGTTCAATGTATGTCTAGCTGTCCTGGATTGCCATTGATTCTGAAAATAGTATATGATGCTGTTTTGTCCTCATACTGGAATTCCAAGTAGATGCAATATTTGATCATTAATGCACAGCACTTGACCATTAATATGTAATTTTGCAATGTCTAAATGTTTTTGAGAGTCTGATCTACTTTTAGTTTTAACAAATTTAATGCTACATACGTTTAAGCTGCTTGACATGTGATATATTTTGGTCTTTTATCTAGGTAATTAGTTGTATTGGGCACTTTTTGCATCAGCTTTAAATCTAACACTTTAAATCATTTTACTTTAAAGGATCCATTCATCTGCTTTCGGGTTCATTCTGTTAACTGATTATTATAATACTTGACGGGAAATTTGATCTCGCTTCTTAGCCATTTAGAAAAAGTCCTGCCCTGTTCCTAAGGTTCAAAATAGTGACCTATTATCCAACAAGAAAACAGTTGTTGCATAGCCTGCATGGCCAAGAACACTTGGTTTTATTGCCTATCAGTGAAGAGCTCTCTCTCTCTCTCCTCTCTCTCTCTCTCTCTCTCTCTCTCTCTCTCTCTCTCTCACACACACACACACACACACACACACACACGTGCACCCTAATGCACATACATCCATATTTCCACACTTGTATGAAATTGTTCTGAGTTTTGTTTGTGACCATCTCTTCTATTTTTTCTTGCAGATCAAAGAGCTGAATTCATATGTGGCCTTGAGAAAAACGTGAGTTCGTTTGTTTAATATAGGATTAATTACATGAAGACCCCCTCAAGTATTAGTGAATATCACATTGCCTACCTCATCTATGAACCCGGACATATTGACCCCCTCAACTATGAAAACTGCATAAATACATCCCTTTGGAGGTGGCGAAAGTGATTTAAAAATTGCCCTGGTTCATAGATGAGGGGGCAAAGTGAAATTCGCTAATAGCTAATGGGGTCTTGATGTAATTAACCCTTTAATTTATTTTTCTATTGGATCACCAATTTGTGCTGCCTATCAAATAATGCCTTTTATTCAATGCTTGTGTTCTGAAGTCCAGTGGTCGTTTTTGAATGATATTATGGTTGACTCATTAAAGTTTGGAAATTATTTCAGGGTTGCATTTATAATTTAGCCAAATATTTTAAGGCCAAGGAAAAGAAGATATAAAAGACTCAAATCTCTCTCTCTCTCTCTCTCTCTCTATATATATATATATATATATATCTTTTTTTGTTGTAGATTTTAATTTTTGACATTTTGTAAGGTTATTGATTTGTTGGTAACTCATCTACCACATGATAGACACGTAAGTTATTCTGCTGAAATTTACTGATTGGCAATGGTGCTGTTCTGATTTAAATTTTCTGGTTGATTCATGAAGATTGAATACTAGTGAATTCCATGCTTATTGGCTTGAAGTAATAGTGTTATCTTTGCCCTGTTGTGAGAAATGATAGCATGGCCATTGTGTTACTTTATTGTCAAGGAAAATGGTTATGTAATCAAGGAGAGAGGCTGTGAGAATGGAACGAAGTCGTGAAACCAATACACGACTTCATTGACATAATGTGGAAAAAATAGCTAAATGTCATTGTGGGATGGAATCATGACTTAAATGGAGCTGAGGAAGCAAAGTCATGTTTTGAACACACAATGTCAAAAATACCTGAGCTTGGGAATAATTTGAGGCAATGCTTGGGTTTGGGAATTAAGTTTTAAAATAACGTGGATTTGGTAAAAAAAACTCCACAATATCCATTTAGAAGTGGAACCATGATAACAAGCATTTGGGTTGTGGTACAATACCAATTAGATGGTGCTTATTCTTTGAGTAATCTAAGTGGCAATGCACCATCTTTGTGAGTGATTTTACATCCTTATCATCATCTGTGACGTTTCCATATTACGTGTTTTACCCATCTTGATCTTCAAGCTGATAATTTATCCTATTTGTTGGTACGGCAGGTATATGAGCAGCCTTGGCAATAAGAGGGTTGAACTCTTCGATATGGGAGCAGGCGCTAGTGATCCTACTGCTGATGATAATGTCCAAATGGCATCAGGTGAGATCAGGATTTTCTTTGTTTCTGCAACTGAACAATTTTGTTGTGCGTGAGTTATTTGGAAAACCAAAAGCTGCCAACACGTTTCACGATTCTCATTTCTGTTGTTATTGAATGCCCCTCATATGATATGTGCCTTCTTTGAAGCACCAACATGGACACGGAGACGGGACACGACATGAATACGATACGTACACGTGGACATGCAAATTTTTTTAAAGTGGGACACGCTCAATATATATAATTTTTTTTATTTATTGTATGTAAAATTAAAAAATATATATTATTTTTTTATTTATTTATATTATTTATTTATTTACTTTAATATCAAATATCATTCTCAATTTTTTTCTACAAATAAAAATAATTTATTCTATACGTTAATGTTTAGCGAACAAGAATATTAAAAAATATAGAAAAAAAAAAAGATGGGAAAAAAAGTTTTTTTTTTATTACTAAAAACAAAAAAGTAAAAAAAAGGAAAAAGAAATAAAGAATAAAATAGGGAGAGAGTAAGGTTCTAAAAAGCGGTTGCGGTCGCTGTAACAGTGGCGGTTACAGCGGTGGCGGTGGCGCGGTTGCGGTTGCAGGGTGTAAAGGTTGTAACATAACGGTTGCGATAACTGGAACTGTGAATTTTTTTATTTTTCACACAATTTGAAAAAAAAACTTACCGATACGCATATTTTTTTTTCCATAATCATATTTATTGGGTTTTAAAATAAATATTGATCAATTTTTGTAAATTTTTAAATATGATCCAATATATTTCATACTTTTAAATTACTATAAACTGAGTTTTTTACATTTTATTTTAATAATTAATGACTTTATATTATACAAAAAATCAATAGCTAACTATTATATATAAGATAAACAATGACAAAAGTAAGAGAATAAATAAAACCTAAATATATATATATATATATATATTTTAATCAAGCCAAATGGATAATGAGCACACTTATTATTATTATTATTATTGTTGTTGTTGTTGTTGTTGTTGTTGTTGTTGTTATTTTCAAACAATATATAGATAGACACACACAAACAAATAAAATAGTTGAGTGATAGCAGCTGAATAGAATAGCATAGGTCTTACAGTTTCAATAAATCAATAACATGTTTTTCATCTTCCCTCTTCTCTCTTTTTATCTCTTGCTCCTCCATCTTTCCTTTTTATCTTCCATTTTCTCTCTCTATCCCTCTTCTCTCATTTTCAGTTTTTTTTTTTTTGTGTGTGTTTTTTAGAAAGAAGAGTTCGGAACCGTTACGTAACGGTGCGTAACAGGCTGTTACGGCTGTTATGGCACCGTTATGACCGCTACGGCCGACACATCTGTGAATCTCAATCACACTGCAAAAGCGGCCGTAACGGGTGGCGGTAACCACCACAACCGTTACGTAACAGTGTTACGTAACGGTTGCGGCCGCTTTTTAAAACCTTAGGAGAGAGACAATAACACGAAGAGGGGAGAGAGAGAGAGTTGAACAAAAAAGGAGAGAGAGCGAACAAGAGAGATGAACAGAGAGAGAGAGATACGAAAGAAACGAAGAACAGAGAACAGAAGGAGAGAGAATTGAAGAAGATGAACAGGTTCGATGATGAACAGAGAGCACCGAACAGAGGGAGAGAGAGAGAGAGAGTCAAACAGGTTCTCTGTTTTGAACATGTCCAAGAGTGTCCGAAAGAGTGTCTGGTTGCAAAAATTCAAAAAAAAAAAGAAGGGGACACATTAGGTAGAGTGTTGGACACGTGTCCGACGTGTGTCTGTGTCCGACACATGTCCAACACCCAGACATTGCCTCCGGAGAGGTGTCTGTGCTTCATAGTGTGCCTTTTTTGCTTCTATTGTTGTTTCATTTCCTGCATAGAAGAGCAATCCTTAGGTTCTATAAACTTCAAATTCATATAATACTAGCTTTGAGATCATCTGCTATTAAGAACTCATTGGTGGTAGAATCCTATTAGACTTGTACGAGAAGCATTATGTGATTTATAGTCAAGTTTTGCAATTTCAGAGTTATATTTTTTCCTCTCGTTTTTTTTTGAAATGTTACCCAATAAGAATGGGCTACCTCCTTACCAACTTAAACCTTAAGCTCATATGTATTTAACGTAATGTTGAATTTTGTGATTTTATCAACATGATAAATAGTCGGTCTTTTGTCATTCTGCAAGAAGTGATGGATGGTTGTTGGTACTTAAAACCCCAAACTTGGTGGAAGAATGTTTTGATTCTTTGAAAAATACCTTTTGAATTTTTTAATACTCATTTTTAGTGTTCTTTAAAAATAAAATAAAAAACTGACTTTTGCTTTAGTAGGATTCTGCCTGATTTTAAATTGTTCTTGTGTTTGTTTCATTTATTTTCTTAATATTTTAAGCATTTATTTTCTAGTTTCTCCTATATTACCTTATTCTTTTCCCAAATTTTGGCATTTTCCTATGGAAGTAATTTACTTTTTTTTCTCTTTTTTCTTTTCCCCCTTCTTTTGTTTCTTCAAAGTATATAGATATAACTTAGAATGTGGCACTGTTTCTCATTTTCATGGATTGTCTTGTAGCAATGTCAAATCAGGAGCTTATTAATGCTGGGATGAAGACAATGAATGAGACTGATCAGGCAATCGAACGCTCCAAACAGGTGAGCAGTTTAACTTTAAAACATGTTATTTGCTTAAATATTGTCATGAAGTGACTTTGCCTATAAAATCTAAGTAAAAAAATTGTGTTCTAAACTTGAGATTGACCTATAGGTTGTTGAACAAACTATTGAAGTGGGAACCCAAACTGCCGTTACATTGAAGGGTCAAGTGAGTATGGATCACCAACCATCTCTATTTTTGTTGACCATGCTCTGTTTCTGTGTTTAATTTTTGTTTTCTCTCAAATCCTGAATTGTGCAGACTGAACAAATGGGTCGGATTGTTAATGAGCTGGACACAATTCAGTTCTCTATCAAGAAAGCCTCCCAGCTTGTGAAGGAGATTGGTAGGCAGGTTGGCCTGTTGTTTGCCCATAACTTCAACTTTATTCAATATTATTATTCTTGTTCACCGACTAAATTGCAAATGTTTTCCAGGTGGCTACGGATAAATGCATCATGCTTTTCCTGTTTCTCATTGTCTGTGGTGTGGTTGCTATAATTATTGTTAAGGTATTTTCTCCAATTCTTCCACTTGTTGCCCTCAATTTTGTGTCTTGTTAATTTAACTACCTTGTCATTTTCTAAGTGGACAAAGGCCCCAGAAAATAGAAATACAAAAATAAAGAGGAAAAAGAAAAGGAAAAATGGAAGTGAATAAGTGCATATAGTCATGCTAAGGTGAAAATATGAATTGTGATTGGGGAATATTTGTGGCAAGTCCTAGGATCTTTGGTTGGTTCTATGAGGTTTTCTTTCTTTGCTCTTTGTGGGCAAGCTTCTATACACACACATATATACATGGATAAGTAAATGTTCAAATCAGACAGAATTTGAAGTTGCAAGGCATTTTTAATTTAGTCATTAAATAGCATGCCCATGTTAACAGGAAGGATGGTAATTTTTGTCAAATTGTTGGGATATTGCTAAGCCTTGAACAAACTATGGGAGGGTTCCACACCACTTACCTATGTATGGGTGTGTACTTAATATTGCTCAATTAGTGGTCAATTTGTGCATAACGTTTGAGTGCATTAACTATCTCAGGGGCTCTTTTGCATATTTCCACCTAGTTCACTGCACCATGCCACGTTGCCTGCTTTTTTGTGTACCTATATTATTGCCAGTTTAATATGTTTCAATTTTTAGTCTTTAACTATAATTCTTAAACTTTCAGATTGTGAATCCCAACAACAAAAGCATCAGGGACATCCCTGGATTGGCTCCTCCAGCTCCCACAAGGAGATTGTTATAGCTGGGGAAAGTTTCAAGTGAATTCATCATCTGAAATGGGGGTAGTTATTCCATCAAGTCATGCTTCACGTTGTGGGTGGAGATGATGGGAAAGAAGATGAAAGTTCCGTTGGTTGTGGTCATTTGTGGTTTTTCACATTAATCCATTCTTGCATGAGATGTGCATATCATGTTTGTGACTTCCTTTATATGTAAATCGTATGTGAGGTTTGTTCATACAATTGCCCTTTTTGCATTTTTTTTTTTGGGAATGCGATTGTTCTTTCTGTAAACCTTTTGTAATTCCAGAAAGAGGTAATATACTTGATTTCTACCATGAAACTGAGTATTTGTTCTGATCATATATGGGGTGTCAATGGAGTTGTCAGTATTGCCATGATTTTAAAAGTGCATGTGTTCTCTCCCTCTCTTTAGTTGTTTTTACCGGTCTTTGTTTTTTTCAGAGTTGTCTGCCTTTTCACTGCAAGCCCCACTGACCTCTTCAATAGAAAATTTCTGGCAACACTTTATGTCAAACTATAGAAAACAGCAGTGCCAGGGGTATAAAATTGTGATACCACACATTTCACTTTCGGGTGCATTCTCTGCCAAAATTTGTGCTAGTTTTATTTGGCATAAAATGTGCAACCAAGACAGGTTCATTTAAAAAAAAAAAAAGTATGTACATTGGAAATTTAAGAGATACTTCTTCAAAAGATCAAATAGCATGTCTTTTCATCAGTTTTCCAGGAGTCTGTTTGAGGCATAGGAATGCTCAAGCACTGCCTTGGATACCTGCTTGCTTTCGATTATCAAACAATACCCAATCAATCAAAAGCGTTTGTAGCTCAAAATTTGCCTATAAACCAAAATAAAATACAACAGAATAAAATCCGGAGTTAGATCAAGTTCAAAGCCCTGAATATATTATGGTTATCGTGTTCATCCAAGACACTACCGGCCGTCAGAAAGCCTGTTAAGCATATCATGCAATATTGACCTTAGATTTCTGCCTGACAGTTATTTCCCACAAAAAAAAAAAGAAAAGATTTCTACAAAATCTAATAGGACATAAGTATACACTTGCGCCTCTCTCTCTCTCTCTCTCTCTCTCTTCTCTCTCTCACACAAAGAAAAGTTTCTCTGATGTTAATCTACATTAGATCCACCATAGTTACACACCATGGCTGCTAAGCTGTGTTCGTCCAACATGAGATAACCTTGACAAAGGAATTAGAGGTACCTCTTCATCTACATTTAGTAGATCAGAGCCAGAATTATTCCCTCCACTACTTCCTCTATTGTTATCATTGCTGCTATCTGATCCAAGTATGTCAGAGGACTTCTCACCCTTCCAGTCCTGTATTCAACAACAAAAAGAAACCAAACCTTAACTTGAGAAAGGAGATGGTGTCTGTCAACTTACTTCAAATTAGAGCACTAACCTATATCATATATAGAATGCAAGAAAAGCTGACCTTTGTGATTCTTTCTGGAATACTATCAGCGGGAAGCTGAGATGAGCGAACATCCTTCACCTTCAAGTAGTTGTACATCACAACACCACATAGTGCTGCAGAAAACAGATATATTAATATTTCAAAGTTAAAACTGTACAAAAATGTGATTGTGATTAAAATATAGAAATATACCAATTGCATAGCCAATAATATTCAGCCCAGTAATGGTTGACTCGGGAAATACAACAGTTGAAAGGGCTATCAGTATCCAATCTTTCAGAACACCAGCAACTCGAATGGTAACTGCTCCAGTTCTACCGATCACTAAGAAAATAGAGAAGTTCAATGCTAATGCACAGATAGCGTTGGAGAAAAAGATCCAGAAATTGAACCGGATCTGTGAAACTTCCATCCCGGGATTCTCGAGGAAAAACCAAGGTACAAATAGAAACATGAAACTGCACAAGGAAAATTGAAAGTGAGAAAGCGAGAATTGTACTACTGTAAACACCAACTAAATGATGTACTAACAAGCTGGGTGTACCTAGTACACAAAGGTTTGCTACAAACAAGAACATGGCAAAACTATTACACATTTGCTTTATTAGCTAATGAAATTCATGCCTCCGGTGCTCAAGTAATAAGAAAAAAGAAACTCAGTTGAATCAAAGTAAAGCATGAATGACCAACCATACGTTGTTTTATATTGAAAAGAAGATGAAAATCAAACATTCATAATTAGTATTTAGTGACAAATTTATCAGGTAATCAATAATTTACACAAAAGTTAAGATTCTAGGACTCCAGTAATTAATGGGCATCAGAGACAACGGCCATCTCACCAGCAGCCTAGAAATTACAATGTCCAAGATCAAATTTAATATTTATATGATGGTTCATCCTTCTAACATTTTGTTAATCAAATTCAGTAAACTACAGAGTGATGCTTATCTAACAAATAAAAATACAGACAAATGTCCAAGAGCATATAATTGGATACCTGCATGGAGCTATGTAATATAAGCTGGTAATTGGATTCAGAGTCAAGCCCTTCTTTTGCAGGAGGACTTGAGTCAAAACCAGCCTCAGAGCCTCTGCAAAGATGCCCGTAACCTGATAAACTGTACCAACTACATTAAAATGAATTTCCCCATATGAGGAAACGACAACTCCAACACTGACCAGCACCATGTTCAAGAACACGTCCCACCTTAATTTGTCAGTGCCACATAAAACAGCCATGACAAATGTTGCCACCGGCACTGACATCCAGAATATTTAAGTAAGCAAACTTTTCATAAGATAAGAGAGCATTGTTATGAAATTGAGGAAAAGATTTGCAATTAATTTGCACATACTTAGGGCTTTGAGCATCTGGATGAAGGCTACAGAGATATGCAAGTATGCAGTGTTACCAAACCTGTGGAAAGAAGTGCAATTAGGCAACAAATCTTATTCTTCTAAACATGAGTATAAAGCATGGCCCTCAAAATGGACTTCATTGATACAACAAATGGAAATTCTAATATTACCAAAAATCATTCACGAGAACTACCATTAATTACATGTTAACATTTTCCCTTTCTAATATATGATTGAACACCAGCGAGAAACACAACATATACCCACACATAAAGAACTATAACATAATATTGCAACCCATCAAATGATTTTGCCACAAATTGATAGCTTACCACAGACTTGAAGCAAAGAAGGCACTTATGGGAATCACACATGTTGCATATCTGCAATTACCCAATAAAGAAAATTAAAAACAAATTCAAGGAAAAGAGAGTTGGAAAAATGAAAAAAGAACTAGGAAGTAATCACTTAAAATGTGAAACTAGATCTCTTACATTTCAAATGTCATTTTAACAGGAGAGACAACCTGCAGATACATTAGAAGAAAAAAAAAAGGGTTAAAATGAAAATAGCCAAATAACACAATAATATTAAAGTAAAAGGAGTAGTAACATTAAGTACTAAGAAGGAGCTACTAAGTTCTTAAGGCAAATTGTGTTTATTCATATCTTTTGAGAATTTGCATATCAGGATTTGTACCTTAAACAAAAAAAAAAAAAAGAACAATATCTGCAAAGGTTTAAATTAGAATTATCATTGATGGAAATGAAATTTAGGACAAGGCAAATGTAAATGAACTGTAGTAGCTAATTTTGCAGGAAAATCGGACTTGCAAAGGGGTTGCCATCAACTTAAATTAATGGTTGCACACTTGTTAGCCAAGCTTTTACCAAGCATTGGCATCAGCATCAAGATTTTCCTCAAAACTACCACCTTAACCCACTGCCTTCCTTTGTTAGCAACTACATTTGAATCTTTAGCCATATATCACTACTTACTGGTGCTGACATTTTTTCTTTGTTGAAAAATGACAAACAATCTCAAATGATTTCCTCCAATGTTGCACCCAAACCCAATAAATGCTTCTATTCTGAAAAAACATTCATTTTAAAGCAATTCTCTATTGTAACTCCAGCATGAATCTCAGAAGTAACACTTCCTACTCCAATCTACACAACTGTGTTTTTGCACTTCCTGGTTACCATACACACACTCCTAGTTCCCTTTCAGACTCACTTTTTGTCATGATCATGCTTCATTTTTTAAATCTCAATAACCCCACTTCAACCAAATTAGTTTTTATGCTCAACATGTTTGGGCCACACATTTCTGGCAGTTACACTTATCATTCAAAGCCACCTGATATATATTGCCATTGAAGAGTGATGATCAACCACCCACTAGTGTTACCTAAAACAACATTAAAATGTGTTTTAATAATTTTCCTGTTTATTTCAAACCGCTGAATTTGATATGCAACAGAAGAAACTAAATTCAATCCATAAAATCAAAAACAAGAGCATCACTTTTTAAAGATCTGCATTTCTGATTCATTAGTGACAACTTTAAGCACTCATGAGAAAGTTTAAGCTTGATTGGGAGTTTCAATGTCCCATACTGTTAAAGAATAAATCAATAGACAGAAACTAAAGTGACAGGTACCTCTTTAAAGACTAAAAGAGGATACAGTTGAAATGCAGATATAATAATCTATTTGCAACTCAGTTGGTAAACAAATTGCAAGTATGTTCAAGTTTCAGCTAAGCTATGTAAACCTACTAGTGTTATTTGGGAAGCCATACCTTGAAAACACGAACAAGAAAGAATGCTACTACTCCAGAAAATCCCATATGAATCATTGTCAGTGTTATTGGAAACGGGAAATTGAAGTACTTTGGAGAAAGAACCCACTGCAAGTATACACATTTTTAGCATTAAAAACAAATAGAGGGACAACAGTTCAAGTTTCAGCTTAGCTATGTAAACCACTGCAATACAATAAGATACCAAATTAAGGCCCCACAGTTCTTGAAGGAACCAGTCAAGCCCAACAAGGGCCAAGCATTCCTTGTTTTTAGATGCTTGAGAGCAATTTACTTCAAGCATAAGCAGTAGCAGTTAAGAACATGATGACTGTATGGTCTTAAGTCTTGACCTAAATCTTATCATGTATTCACATCCATAAAACTGGAGTATATTGCTGAAATCTCCCAGTAGTTGGGGTCTTTAACCAAAGAGCAGATTATTCTAAATGCTAGAGAAAAGGAGTAAAGGATGGAGGAGATGCCAAAGCATTTTCTCTCTAATTTATCAAATATTGTAACTTAATATACTTTTAAAATTTCAACAGCAGGGTTATGTAATATACACACATATATGTACAATGGTCTAATCATGTGATAAGCATATTGATATTAATGGTAACTTCAACTTCATTCAAGGAAAATCTGGACTTAGAATTGTGAATGAACAAGTTCTTCTACAGATGATCTTCCAGATTTTATAAGTTGTACTGCAGTATGTGCAGGAGGGGAAAAAAGGTAGAAAACAATAAAACTTTGTGTGTTTAAAGCTATTGGCAAAGTTTCAGCATGAGAATACAGCTTGCCAGTAATGAGTCAACACATCATTTCACACATGTATGAGCTTGTATGATACTATACTCCAGGATTTCAAAAGCTGTTGAAAAAACAATATATGGACCAAAATATCCTCCTCCATGCAATTTTGAAAGCAAAGTAAATCTATTCTGATCCAGTGATAGAGAATACAAATTTATAGGTTGATTGTGTTGTGAGTAAAGATGTTGAGATATGCTTACCCCCCAAAAGAACCGCAAAATAGGTAAAGATGCTGAGATATGCAAATCAAGCATTAATTTTCATTACCTTGTTATACAATATAACTCCAGATGAAAGAATAATGTAGATTAGTAAGTACAGATAGGTCAAGAGAAGTGATTTATTGATCATTTTCCCCATCCTTTTCTTTCACAAGGTGATGCTACTCTATCCTTGGCTCTAAACAATCTGAAAAGCGAGTCTTCCACCTGAAACAAAATATAAGATGATTCCAGGCATATCTAACCGCACATTCAGTACAGTTATCTAAATCCAGAGTTGGAATTCATCTCCAGGACTGTTTATAATCTTTATATTGACAATTTAAGCAGCTGCGGCCAGACTTCAGATGTCTGCAATGGACACAAACCAGAAAATACAGATCACATGAGCAATATATCCATAACATGACCTGGTAAAAATACAAGACTATCAAAGTTGCCGAGTAATTTCATAATCACAACGTGAGCAGAAAATTTACAAGACTATTATAGAGGAATACACAATAAAAGGAAATTCAAGGACAAATTTTGTATTTATGACTGCACATGAGAAGCCAGCTTTGAAGACAAAGCAAAGGCACCATTTCAAATTTCAAATATAAATGGAAATTCAATCAGGAGCTGGAAAAAAAATAAAAATAAAATAAAATAAATAAAAAATAAATAAATAAGAGAGAGTAGCGGCCTTGAATCATAAATTTCTACTGCCGAAGCCAGAGGTCCTTAATAATAGATCTAGGCGGCAGATACATAAAAAAAAAAAAAACCAAATGTATGACATGAACTCAAACTCCAGAAGTGATTCTTTTGGTTGCTACAAGATTCAAGTATAGACAGAAATTAGGTACCCATGTATTTTTTTGATCAGCAAATAGTATCCATATATGACCTTGGATATTTGTTTTCCATTTTTCCTTCTTTTTTTTTTTTTTTTTTTTTTCTTTTTCTTTTCCTTGTAAATATCCCTGAATATTGATTCCAATCATGTCGAGAATTCCTTATAGCAAACCTTGGACAAAGGAACCTCTAACAAAACTACATAGAGTAAAGTAAAGTTCCACATAACTGTTTTTGTATTCTCCAGAGTTCTGATATAACTGGGTGGTTGTCTAACAAGACAGAGATCACCTGCCTGGCAACGTCACCTTGGGGGAGGAGGCTAAACACATTAATATGATTGTTCTACTTTGAGATGAATGTGGCTGTGGTGATGCTGCCAATGGAACGTTTCAAGGATTTGAATTGAGGTAAATGGAAGAGCTAATGACTAGCATGTTGCAAATGATGTCACCTAATAAACTGTCTTTAGGTTGCATTTTCTACTATCCTCGTATATACTCCATAGCCCGATGAGATCAATTAGTTTGTTGTTTCATATTAGTAACTTCTGGCAGGGGAATTCAAGCAATCTCTTAAGAATGGCCAAGTCTATGTTACACACTCCTTAAAAGAGCATGCATCATGTGCAAGTTATGCTCCAATGTGGTATTGGCTGCAAACAAAGTAGTGTTGGTTATGACTTGAAGTGGTGATGGGATGGGGTGCAGCTATGGTAAAACAAAGTTGGGTCAACTTTGGTTACGATCCAAAGTGGTGTTTTGTTATGCTCCAAAATGGTGGGTTTTAGTTATGCCAAAAGTGGTCTTGGGTGGTTATGCCTCAAAGTGATATGTTGATTATATTATAACCAAATGCTAGAAGTGTATATGGTGTATGCACAAAACAAACTAATCCACATGAAATGCCTTTAAGATTTATTAATGTCCCTTAACTTGCATTACAACTCATATGATCAGCCTCTCTCACATTGTGCTTGCTTTCACACGATGAGGTTATTACTGGTGATAATTGAGAGAGCATCACTTAAAAGGCAACCAGGCAGCAATTTGCATCTAATAAATAATAAAATAAAATAAAAAATTGCATCTATATATACAGACACACATACAGACAGGGGACAGGTTGCATTTTTCATCTAGGGTTAGAACTGCAGGCATCAAGCGCCCCAACCAATCAATGGAACTCAGCTCCCAGATACACACATTCATATTATATATATATATATATATAGTACCAGAGCAGATCCCACTAAAATGGCAAAAAATTAGGTAGTGAACTGAAACAGATTGAAACCAATGTGGCTTTGCCCAAGAAGAGCATAAAAAAAAATTCTTTTTAAAAAAAAGGTTAGAAATAAAATCCAAGTAGAAAAAGCAATATTTGAAGGAAGATTGAACTGGATTTTTACCTAAAACCAACTCCAAATCTGAAGACGAACCGTCCAACCGATTGCGTACTTGAGAGAGATCCTCCCACTCTTTTTCTTTTAACACCGAACAGCGAGAGAGAGAGAGAGAGAGAGAGAGAAGGAGAAGCTCTGTTGTCGTATAGATATATATATATATATAATGAAAAGAAAGAGAAAGAGCAGTGAGTGAGTGTCAGTAGTGTGTTCTGAATAAGACAGTAGTGTGATGTAGAGTAGAGTAGTAGTGTGAGAGAGAACAGAGAACTGATGAGGAGTAGCATCAATGTGGGATTGTGAGTGAATGAGTTTGGTTGAAGTCTTGAAACATTAATTTTTGAAAAAAAAATTTAAAGTTTTGTTTGGTTAGAAATCTTTTAAAAAAAAATTTCAAAACTACTTTCTTTCTTACTTTCTTACGTACTAATTAATTATTTTTTTTCTCCATTCTCTCATTCTCAATCACTTTTTCTTTTACACATATCTACTCAACTACAATAAAGTATCAAATTATCTCAAACTCTAAAATTATTTTAAAATATACAATTAAACAAATCAAAAAAATTCTAAACTTTTCTTCAATTTTTTTTTTGAAAATTTATATAAAAAAGCAAACCAAACACACCCCAAATGTTTTAAAAATCAGATCCCTAAATGAGTGAATCGAAAAAGAGATTGGATGAATGAATTATTGGTTTAACTATCGAGTTAAATTATAATTGAATTGTGATATCATAATTATTTTATAAATATTTTTATAATTTAAAAATAAATAAAATACATTTATTTAAAATATTTTTATAATTTAATATATATATATATATATATTCATCAAACATATATATTTATATATATTTTTATATTAATAATGTTTGTAAAAATATTAATTATACATATGTTTGAGGGAAATTAGTTTGAATATAATTAATATTATATATTGAGTGCTGTTATTAGCACTTAATTAATTTTTTTGGACCCCTAAATTTTACTTTTTTTTTATTACAATTATACCCTGAAATAAAATTATATTAAAAGACAACTTTTAATGGAATGTCTCCCCACCAAATGAAAATAATTAAAATGATACTCTACAATATTATATATCCACATCTATTCCCATCTATACATATTCCTTACCAATCTAAATCCTAATTGTATTCTTCTTCATCACCATTCTAAACTCACGTATTCATCTCTAATGAAAAACATTTGAAACTGCCTAATTAGTTAACGTTTTGTTTGGTAGTTTCAAATGTGTTCGGTATTTCAAATCAATTAATGTTGCAAACAATCCTATTACAGACTCTGAGTTTCTACATCTGTGGTCATTTTCACTATTCGTTGATACTTATAGAATAATGGAGGACGATGACAACAACTCTGATGAGATTAGTGTTGCATTGGTAAGTTTATGTATCCTACATTTTATTGGAGAATCTTCACTGTATTACGAATAAATTATGTTTGTCTACTTAACAACAAACTAAAGAAATAAAGAAAATAAGAGAGATTGTTTGATTACAAAAATCAAACCAGAATATAAAATAAATAAATAAAAACAAAATTTTATTTTATTACAAAAACAAAATCAAAATCTGAAACAGAAAAAATAATAAAACAGAAAGTAAATTAATTATTTACCAAATTAATTTGTTGAACAAATTTTATTGATCAAGCCCAGTGTTTAACACCGTGTCCTTAAGATAGATTTGTCTTCTCCACGGTGCTTTTAGATTATAGATGTCTATCTCTCAAGATAAAATGATCAACTGCAAATAATAGCAGCACTACAAATTATTTGCATAACGAATATACTTTGTGTTTACACTCTTTCTCACAAAAAATTAAATGCAGCAAAATGCAGAGAGAGCAGGCAGAATTTGGGACGAAAATTGAGTGAAAAAACCAAGTGAAGGACTGCCTATTTATAGATGTAAAGGTGGTTGTACATATTTGAATCCAACAGGTATGGTTTGAATTTGAACAGGTAAGGCACTGTTTCAACAGATATGAACTCTTTGGGTTTGAAATTTAAACAGATTCGAATTTGTCCAATTTATATTGCCCAGATATAGACTTGTTTGGGTGGAAGGAAAACTAGATAGATTTCGGAATTAATTTCAAATTCTGGACATATTTTATTTTACCAAAATTAAAATTAAATTCAAATCTTTTTGGCCCAAAAAAATAGGTATTGTGCCGGACAAGTCCAACCCAACCTCACACCACACCACGTACCCACGCCCAACCCAAGCCCGACGGACAGCGGCAACACGCATGTTTATTTTTGGTCTAATAGATCTAGCCCAAAACTTCCCCCTTACAAAACTTGGGTCCTCCTTAGGGTTTACTCCAAGTTCCAAACTCAAGCCTTATAAACCCACTCAAAGTTTGTCCACCAAATCAATATGGGACAAGCCTAAAGATAATAGTTTTGAGTAACCAAATATACCACGTGAATCACAACACGATGTAGAACGCTTTACTACTTAGACCCACTAACTTTGGAGTATGGGTCCCACATAAAAATAAGACTTAAGTTAAGGAAAAATCATACTTTCCAAAGCCATTTCTTACACATTTGCTATTTTGGGTCATTTTTGGTTCAACACTAGTTTGCCAACAATTAAGATTTTGTTCAGTAATACAGTGCTGAAACAAAAACATTTAGTTCGGTAATATAGTGTTATACATAAACATTTTGTTCGGCATTGGAATACCTAACGATTCCATTTTTTAGGATTTTTTCCCTATTTCTATTTTTTCTTAGGATTTTTCCCTCTAAAACCCCTGTATCGAGGGTTTTATCCCGAAATTTAGAGAATATATATAATATGTGATGAGAAGTTGGAAATTATCTAAAAGAAGAAGAAAGAGGCCATCAAAAAGATTTCCGACGAGATTTTTAACTGAGATACCATTATTCATGGTAACAAAGAGAAAGATACCATCGTTTATGAAAGAAAGAGAAGAGAGGGGCAATCGATTCATCTCTCAATCGTTTGTTATTCTCAATCATCTCACAATCGTTCATCGTTTACTGAGAGAATAAGAAGAGAGGGATGTGCAAAATTAGGTGGGTGTGCACTTAGGGTGTGATGATCTTATGAATATGGATAAAATTAATATTAAGTAGAGTGTTCAAAGAAATTTTATTAAAATTTAAGTTTAAAGCTGTAGTGGGTGTGGGCCAATTGGTGACTACAGGCAAATATTTGGGGATGTCGTCCGTTGTGGGTCGGTCAAAAAAGGCAGTGTTTGGTTATATCAAGGATCGAGTGTGGCAGCGTCTCAACGGGTGGAAGGAAAAATCTTTGTCGGCAGCAGGACGCGAAATTCTGATTAAGGCAGTCATTCAAGCTATACCAACCTATATCATGTCTTGTTTTGAATTACCGGATGGGTTGTGCCGTGAGATTAGTGGTTTGATTGCTCGCTTTTGGTGGGGACAACGTGAGGAACGGCGCAAGATTCATTGGTGCAATTGGCCAACCCTTTGTAAGGTGAAGCTTGAGGGTGGGATGGGTTTTCGATCTATAGTGGCTTTCAATAAAGCTTTACTGGCTAAGCAATCATGGAGACTCCTTCAATTTCCGAATAGTTTGGTGGCTCAGGTAATGAAAGCTAAATATTATCCACAAGGCTCGATTCTTGATGCACCTCTGGGGGCTACTCCGTCCTTCTCATGGCGGAGTATTTGGCATGCGCGTTCTCTATTGCTGGAAGGTTTACGATGGCGAGTGGGCAATGGGGCTCAAATTCGCATTTGGAAGGATAAGTGGGTTCCGCGATCGTTTTCTTTCCAAATCTGCTCCCCACCTTCTTACCTGGGTGTTGATGCTACGGTGAGTGCCCTAATTGATCATGCGCGGGGGAACTGGGATGAGGGTGTACTTGGCGCTTGTTTCCCCCCCTCTGAGATTGAGGTTATTAAATTGATCCCTGTCTGTCCATTCTTGGCGGAGGACGTATTAGTGTGGCATTATACCAAACAGGGACAATTTTCGGTTAAGTCGGCTTACCATCTTGAAATGGGTATCCGTAGCCGGTCTGCGCATGCGACATCGTCAAATGGTGGGCAGGATCGAATTGGGTTTTGGAAGAATTTTTGGAATATGCGGATTCCTGGTAAGATCAAAGTTTTCGGTTGGAAGCTGTGTTTGGAAATTTTGCCTGTGCGTTCCAAGTTACGGGTACGGCAGGTCTTAATTAATGCTGACTGCGCTCTCTGTCACAGCTCTATTGAGTCAATTCAACACTATTTTTTTGATTGCTCTTTTGCAAAAAATGTGTGGGCCTGCAGCAGTCTTGCCCAGATTGCTCATCGTCCCTGGTTTGGGACTCTGTTTGACTGGCTGTTAGAGTTCATTTTATCTGTTGATTCAGTCAAGGGGGAGCTGTTTTGGGTAATGTGCTGGTGCATCTGGACATATCGCAACCAAGTGGTGTTTAATAACAAGGCCCAATCTAAGGTGGAGCTTGCTCAGTTTGCCTATGAATATTATCAAGAAGTTTGTGCAGTTCAAGACCGTGTTCGAGTGCCGCAGCTTGTTCACATGCCTATTCGTCGGTTTCCTCCCGCGAACGGGTTGTTTAAAGCTAATTTTGATGGGGCTTGCTCTGTAGCCGAAGGTTTTATTGGTGTTGGGGTGGTGGTTCGGGATCACTCGGGTGCAGTCCTAGCTGCCATGTCCGCCAAACGGGTGTCAGCTATGAACGTGGATTGCATTGAGGCTTTCGCAGTGCTTGTTGCTATTCAGTTCGTGTTGGATCTGGGGCTCAACCACATCATTTTTGAAGGTGACTCGCTAATGATTGTTCGTGCATTTCATTCCGCTGCGCAGTCCTTGGCCTCCTTTGGGCATTTTGTGGAGCATGCCAAGTCTCTGCTTCCCAGATTTCATTCATGGGCTGTTCAACATGTGAAGAGGGAAGGAAATTCAGTGGCCCATTGTCTCGCTCGGATGGCGTTTGCTTTGGAGGATGTTTCCATATGGATGGAGGACGTTCCGCTTTCGTTACGTTCCCTCGTTAGGAGGGAAGCGTCTCTCTGATTGTGCTTTGTTCTTGTTTGTTCTTTACTTTGGCCACCTAAAAAAAAAAAAAGTAAGGGTTCAAAGAAATGGAGGGTCCAAATAAATTAGGTAGATGCTAATAACAGCTCCTTATATATTTCTTATATATTAACTAGGAATCATGGTGATAGAATGGAAATTCATACTATTTAGAGCTTGAGGTATTGGGTTTAAGTCTTTTTAGTATCAACTTTTTTAGTATTGGACCAAACATAGCAAACTGGTCTGATTTGCTTCAACTTAGGATAGTTCGTTCGGTTTAACAGTTTAATCACGGTTCACACCGATTTAGCTTAAAATGATCAATTTTTAAGAGTGAACAGATTAGAGAATATATCTAAATTGGACCATAGATCAGCCGATGGTTCAACTAATTGAACCGACCGATCCAATTCGATTTTCAAAACATTAATAGAGAGAGATGATAGATCCAAAAAAAAAGGAAAAAAAAAAATAGAGATTGGGCCGTAGAAGAAAGAAGGAAGAAAAAGAAAGAAATGAATAAAATTCGTACATAATGCATGTATGTATTCACATTTATGGGTCCCAAAAGAAAACACAAACAAACAAAGAAACAACTCCCAACCATAATATGGATAGAGATATTAATTAAGAGTACGTTCATGTTTCTGTTGCTGCAACATTTTATTTCCTCTTTCAAAGACATTTATCATACCCTGTACAGTACACCCTCATTTTTACAGACGATAATGTTATATGTATTAATTGATATATTAATTAATGTATTAATATATCTTATGTTATTATTATTAACTTTACACATTATATAAATTATAAATATTTAAATTTTTTAAAATTATATAATCACTAATTAATATATCAATTGATACATATAGTATTATTTTATTACCAATTCGCCCATCCACCATCGTATCGTATCATATCATCATCATCATCATCATCGCTAACAGCCAATAGAGTATATTTTTGACCAATGACTTGACCAGCATCGAATGCCAGATATTTTGCCCCAATACACACCCACATCACACCACTCTTTATTTACAATTAAAAAAAAAAATTAATTTATTAATTTACGTAGGTCATGTTATTTTTTTATTTTTTATATAAAAAAACTAATAAATTGATTTTTTTTTTTCCTAATTGTCAAAACAAACTTTTTTTCATCCACCGGTTGGGTTTGTATTTTTTAATTTTAGGTTTAAAATTTTATGAATATATGGTGAGTATAAATTCGTTCTACTTGTCCAAGCATTTTAAAGTTTTAATTAACATATTTCAAAAATTTAAAATATCCTTTAAATTAATTTTTTGTTAAAACCGTGGAAACACAAAATAACTTCCTCATTTTATATTATTATAGTAATTATATTACAAACATATTTTTTAATAAAATACTTAGTGTAAAAAACATATAAATAGTATAAAAAAAAAATTAGACGTGCATATTTTTTTTAATGAGATTGAACTTTGTAAATAAGATTAATGAAAGTCTTATCAATGTTGTAAATATATTGAAAATTTCAAAAAATAATGAGAAGAAAAATTAAGTATTTCGTGGCGGTCATCCAATCACTAATAAATTAATATTTTGTGAAGGCAGTTATTACAATTATAAAAGTAATCATTTTGTTAGGTTTTAATTTTTTGAATTTAATCTTTTAAAATTAAGTTTTTTAGTTTTTTTTTTTTTTTTTTTTTTTGTATTTAGTGAATTTTTTTAATATTTTTTTTAAAAACTTTTTAGATACACTTTTTAGTTTTTATATAAATATAATTAAAAAATATAATATTTATGAATTTTTTTTTAAAAAAATTTCACTATATACCAAAAATACAAAAACAAGAATACAATAATATATTGAAATTTAATTATTGATTTTTTGAAATATTTTTTTATAAATATTTTATTTTTTAGGTATATTTAGGTTAGATGCTTCTAAAAAATAAAAAATTTGCTTAAAATATTAAAAAAAATTAACTAAAAATAAAAAATACGAAAAATAAAAAAATCAATTTTCAAAAAATTGAATTCAAAAAATTGAGAACCAAACAAGATGAATACTTTTTTAACTTGTTATTTTTTGGGAAAATAACACCATATTGGTACTAGAAAAAATCACAAATTAGTGTTAAAATTTATATGCTTTAATAATTAAAATGTTATACTTTTTCATTATTCTGTAAAAAAAATTTCTTGGTACCACTGTACTGTTATTTCCCCTTATTTTTTTACCATTGCTAAAGAAAAAGTTTGCAACTTCATTTAGTACTTTTCAGTTAACAATTGTGCTATGGATACAGAAATAATTTTTTTTAAATGAGACATAAATGTAATTTAAAATATTTGTATTTACAATTGAAAAATATTAAGGCTTGGTTTGGGGAGTGGGTTAGCTTTTTGACTTTTTGGTTTTTTTGACTATTTTAGCCTGGGCTTAAAAGCTTAGTTTGGGAAGGACTTTTTGACTTTTTGGCTTTTTTAAGTTTTTTTGTGAAAGAATAATGTAATGATTATGGGTTGGATGTGATATTTTGTTTGTTATGGCTAAAATAACCTATTTTATTTTTTGTGGCTAAAATAGCCAAAAAAACCTACAAACCCACTTGCCAAACACAGGCTAACATTTTGATTTGTACATATTGTGTGGAGATTTTTTTGTTAAAATTATCTACTGCTTGTATGACATGAAAGAGTCTAATCCTCTCCACATATAGCATTATTTTCAAAATTGACGTTTTTAATACTGTAGCTTTTTAATAAAAAGGTTAGCTTTCCAAAATATGCCACAATCTTATGGAGTGCTTTTTAAGCTTTCATCATTCATCATTTGGTCAAGTGCATGTAAATTTTACTTTGGAGCGACAATGATACTAAAAGATGAAAACTTATGTTATTGATTCCAAATAATTTACTTAAAAATTTTATATTGAATATTTTATATAAGTGTGAAACTCACATACATGTGAGTTTTCTGGATCTTACATCATATAAGAGGTTTGTTGGTTTTTTGGCTTTCGAAGGTTATTACAGTAATTTTGAGCGTGCTAGTAAGGATCAATCAGTCCTTACAAAAATTTAATTACCAACAAATTATCAGACGATTGTGTTTTAGTTATTTCAACCTCAATGAAGAGGACTTTTACTGGTGGCTTTGCTTAGGAGGAATAAACTGATAATGATTAAATGAAGAACAATTGCAATATTTCATTAAGTAAAACGAAAGACTTACAATGATCTAATTCAACCTTGTAAAGGTTTACAGCAACAATCTACTTGAAACTACTCCTATGAACGAAGTGCAGTGCAGGAATTTTAAAGTACAGAAATACAAAGAAAAGGAAATGTAAAACTGGAAAGGAAATAAAGTAGATAAAAACTGGTTTCTTTGGATCTGAGTCTGGGGCGCTTCCTAGGGCCTTCTCTGCTATTTATATTTCTCAATGGCAACTGGTGAACTGCATTTCTAACCGTCGAATCATGCTTCCATGATTGCTGATCATGTTGCCTTATAGTTAGCTCCACTATGCCATCTCTTCAGTTAAGTTTCCCTCTCGATTTTGAATTTAAATATGAATAACCGTTGAAGCCATGTCAACTTACATTTCTTTACTGATTCAGTGCTACGCAGATCTGCACAAACCAATACTAACTGCCACGTGTGTGATTACGATTGAAGACTTGAATAGTTTTCCCGTATTGCCCTTATTTTGCCATGCGTCGAACTGTGATTGGCCCGTACAAAATATATAGCCAACATTACCCCCCGCACTAATATAACCAATACTTGGTGATATTAATGGATCAAGGCATTTTTCCACTTCTTAGAACGTGCATGGGTTTTGCATTTTTAGAAACACAACCGTCATTCATTGATGAACATTTGCATTAACTCCTTGAACATGCTCACTATCTCCGTATTCGAAAAGACCAATTCAGTTCTCATGGCTAAACAGACTTTTTCTTATCTCGATCAAGCATATGAAGAGTTGTTTGATAATACCGTTCGTCCTCGAAAGAATCTTCATGCATTGATTAGCCACCTTTACCCGCCTTCCTATATTCAAGTCATTGAAGCTTTTGCAAATTATTAACCTCTGGATTACGAACATATTATCCACAATCCTTTGATTCAGAAATTTGCAAATATGGACATTTGAAGCTCTTCTTCTAACCCAAAGCCTTCTGGGTGGGATGACGCTGCAACTTCTTCCTTTTCTGGGGCTTCTGATTGGGGAAGCTGGCCGGAATTAAGAGAGCGAGTTGACCATCACTTTGTCGAGTTCATTGATCCTCTAGAATTCCCTTATGATGCTCGGAGTTTGGTGGTTTATCCCTACGTGCCCATCGACCACCGACGTTGTTTGAAAGACAACCTACTCGTAGCGTGGTACACATCTTCCACGCCTACGAAAATAGTACATGCCACTTCTCGCCCGGAAGAGGCACAAGGGTATAACCCTTCATTCTTAGCTCAAAAGGCTAAACTTTGCTCTTTTGACTGGCTTGACATCGTCAATAGCCCCCGATTTCCCCCTACTTTCGAGATAGAAACTCCTGCACCTCTTCTTCTACAAGACCCTCACTGGATGGAGGAATTGAGGCATACTCTCTCTGAGGACCAGTTCCTCCATTCCTATCACCCTCCATCTCCTCCTACTAAAGATCAACGGAAACAAGCTCAACTTCTGCTTGCGGCCTTTTCCCATTTACCCTTCAATGTTCTTGAGGACGATGTTTCTCTCAAGAACTTTCGATGAGCTTGTGATATTATGACCCGGGGTCATATTCTCAACCCCATCGCTCAAGAAGAACTTTAAATGTTCTTGGACCAACTCCTACTACTCCTTCATTGGCATCACAATTCTGTCGCCATTACTCAATCCTTGGACCAAATTTCAGTCAATCGAGTTCATACCCGGTATGAAGCAGAGAACCTTATTGATGAATATGATGATTTTAAGAATAAAGATTCTGCATACTGGGATGACCTGGATATGGACGAGATTAAACAAGGGCTAAAAGAGGCAGAGTTCGAAATAAAAGCTGAAAAACGTTTTTACCAAGTAAGAGCATATCAACTTCAGCAGCCTAGCCTGGAGAAGATAGAAGACAGAATAAAGAAAGAACAGAAACTTATGGACCATAGTTGGAACAAGTTCCATGATCTTGTTATTTATTCTATTCCTTACTTTTATGAACTTGAATATGTGCCTAGGCAAGGCTTCTGATGTAATCATACTTATCTTAATAAAGCGGAGAAATGTTTTTTATTTTTATTTGGTATGGTCTTATTTTACCCCATTTGACAAAGTCAAACAAGCTTAGGGCTTCAAAACCACCAATTTCATCCCTCGAATCTCAATTCAATCATACCTTATGAAATACTGAAAATCCAATTCGAATTTTTCCAACTTGTGGAGTGTAATTAACAACTTTCGCTAGTCTCTTTTTAGAATCAGAGCTTCGAATTTATCAATTCTACCATTCGAACCTCGATTTGATCATATCCAATTCTCCAACATATGGTTAATACAATCAAGTGATTTCAAATCAACTAACTTTGTTTCAACCAAACAGTCTACATTTTCCAAAATATGGAAACCTCTTTTAAGAACCGTACTGTTCTATTCTAGAAAAAGTGTTTTATTCTGTGTGTCATCAAACCAACTATTGGTTCTGGCACTTAGAACAACAATTTCTAACTCTAAAACATTTCAAATTTTGCTTCGAAGAATTTTATTGTCACTGACAAATCCTGAAACAGGCTCTCAATCCTTTTGAAGTGGACGAATACTTGAATATTCTTCCATCCTTAGGCATAAAATGTGCTTCGAAGTCAGCTCCTTGCCTTCGAAGCTATTTATTATCGGATCTCGGCGCCAAAATTTGGCTTCGAAGCCAAATATTTTATTTCGAAGTTGATATCAGTATTTGAGATATGTTTCCCTCTAAAACTATTAACATTGAGGGAAACCTCCCGCATCTGTATTTTTAGTACTTTTTGTGAATTTCGTCTGTGTCAAACGACCGGGTATATTTTCAGACACAAAATTTTTAAAACCCTTTTATTTTGTGTTCGGAATTCACCTATTTGTCTATCGCACAAACCCTTTGTCTCTACCGACCTTCCACTTCTCTCTACTCTCTTTCCAACTTCGTTCTCTGAGAAAGCTTTCTATCAATGGCTTCTTCTTCCTTGAAAATACCAATCGTAGAGCGTGCGAGCCCGTCTGTAACCTTGAAAAGGATTATTGACGCAGAATGTGAGAAGTACAAGGCTGGTGAGAAAAACGCCATTTACGGACGCATCTTTATTCCTCGCCATCATGGGCAGCAAGATTATGTGCTTGGATCCATCTTCAGGGAGATTCCTATTGAGCTTTTAGCCTTGTATCCACGTCTATAAGACCATTGCCTCCTTTATGAAGGTGGCCTTGACTGGGAAAGCTGGAGGATGAACAG
The DNA here is from genome assembly GCA_030407325.1 of Camellia japonica. Classification (NCBI taxonomy): domain Eukaryota; kingdom Viridiplantae; phylum Streptophyta; class Magnoliopsida; order Ericales; family Theaceae; genus Camellia; species Camellia japonica. Next base: position 1,037,865 of record JAPPVO010000036.1, read on the forward strand.
CCCCCTTTGCTGCTGGCCCACGGTGAGACCCGAGTGGCAAGAATGGTATGATCGAGTTGTCCCTGATAGGACTCTGGACCTTCAAGAGCTCTGTCTTTTCGACGTCCTCCAATTATCCAAGTTCACTATTCCAGAGGACCCTTTCTTAATACCTGTTGCTCTTTGCTTTTGGAATTCCGCTTTTAATTTCTTTCAATTCAGATGTGGGATGATGGCCCCTACTGTTCTTGATATCTGTCATTTGTTGGAACCCCCATTGGTCTAGATTATCCTGACCTACAAACCCCTTTTTCCCTCCCTTCTCTTAACTCATCCTATAGTGACTTTGTCAAGGCTAAGAATAGAAGAGAGGGTCCTGTGATTGACTGGAAATTTTTTTCTTTCATATTATATTGGCTTTGCAAATTCTTTTTCTGCACCTCTTCTCAGAGGATCATGCCTGAATTCGCTTCTCTTGCCAAAGCCTTTGTCTTACAAAAAAAGGTGGTCTTAGCTCCGTATGTTCTAGGTCATGTATATAGAACTTGTTCCCCTTTTTTGTAAGAAACCCTTGGATGCCAATCAAGGGGATCCATTTTGGATACTTCAGCTTTGGCTTTTTGCATATTTTATTGAGCTACAATCTAAATGCCTTAAATTTTTTGATCCAAACCCTATTACTCATGGCATGAGGCTAGCCAACGCTTCACTCTATCCTTCTACCTTTGCTTTTTACTTCTCTTTCTTCCACCAACTCCCAGCTTTCCTTCCTTCTTGTCACGACCCAAACCCGGCCCTATGGGTTTAGCACCGTAACCGGCCAGTAATCCATGATTACCGAAGGCCTGCTTAACAATAACACAGTATAACAGAGTTCAGGGCCTGGCGGAAGCCAATACAGTAAATAACTAGTGTCCATTGAGCTGTGAAAATCTGTATGCCAAAAACATTTTTCATGCATTCATACGGTTCAAAACAGTACAGTCTATACAATCATACACAACACTCAGTACGGGGACTTAACCCCTCAATAACAGTACAGTAGAACAGTAGTGGTCTATACAGTGATACAAAACAGTGAGGAGACCGATGGGAAAAACCTAAAACAAAATCCCAAAGCCAATACATGGCAACACGGAACCTCACGGTGAGGCACATAGGCTGGCTGACAAAACTGGGACCAACCCACGCTCCTAGCTCTGGTCTGGCTGCTGAGAACCTACATATATATATAAGCAGTGAGCTAAAGCCCAGTGAATAACATAATGTATAAAGAGGTTAAGAATGAAATGTCCTTACAGTAATGAAAACAGTTCATTTAAACAGTATTTCAGTCTTTCAGTCAGAACAGTTATTCAGTCATATGTGGTACATCCATTAGCATAGCAATAGCAGTAGGTCATAAAGACCGAACAGTAATGATGGCCAGTCATTCAGTAAACAGTATGGTTCCACGGGGAAACCGACAGAGATCTCTGTAACAGTACAATCAGTAACAGTAGGTGCTAAGGATGCCACAATACAGTTCAGAAATAAAGGACATACATTCATTCAGTAAATAATTACATTTTAGTAAACAGTTCAGTTGATAATCAGATAACCATTTTTGAACATATCTTTATACAACTGTTACTCACAGAGATTGGGCTAATAGCAGCTAGAGCGCGTCCCCGAGAGCCAACCCTAAACAGTTAACAAATAGAACACACACTAAGTTTCACAGTCGGGAAGGACGATAATTAAATCCCTAAATTTCCTCGGTGTGGTTCTAAGTCTAAATCCTCATTAAGATGTCTTAAACTAGGCCTAAGAATGCCTAGAATGGGATGAGGATGCAAAAATACAGTTGGAAGGCATTTTTCAAAAGTTGCTGAAAATAGGCGCTTCGCTCGAGCGAGCCTCCCTTCGCTCGAGCGAGCTGATGAACAGTGAAAATACTGGATGCTCGATTTTTACGCGCGATACCACGCTCGATGCTCGCTCGAGCGGAGCCCTGAATAAAGGTGCTCGCTCGAGCGGGGAATCCTTCGCTCGAGCGAATAAGCCAAATCTGGGATTTCCAGATTTGCCTTCCAAGCTCAAACCAAGCATTCTATACATCAAAACTCGACCTCTTGGGCCCAAAATCTGGGAAATACTTCCAAACTCAATATTTAACAAGTTTCAAAAGCCAATTTGCACATGCAAGGGCCAAGAGTTGATCAATTAAAGCCATTTTACAAACCCATTTCAAGAACAATTTCCAAACATGCAATGAATGAGTTTTAAACTCAAATTCAATCTCCAAATCTTACTCTATTGAGCTCCAACCTTTGAAAACAACTTGAAAACATGGACTATGATAAAAACATGGACATGCATGTATCATTCTTCAAGAATTTAACTTCAAAATGCATCAATTCAAACATGCATGCAACATTAAGCTCTATTTCAACATATATGAACTAATTTATGGTTCTATTCTTCAATTAAACATGAGGCATGCAAGAACTTGCTCAATGTCAACAATGAGAAGACAAATTCCTTACCTAGGTCTCAATTCCTTGTCTAGAAGTTCAATGTCAAGGTGTGGAAGCTAAGTTTGCCAATTTCCTACAAGTTCTTCAAGTTAATTCCACAAGATGAACCTCCTCTCTCTCTATCCTTTTGTTTGGTCGGCTGAAAGCTCTAAATTGTGGCTGATCAATGTATGCTAAGTGTAATAAGGCTCTAGAATAATAATAGATAAAGGTCCACTATAGGTGGCAATTTGATGATTAAGCTACAACTTGTAATTAATTCGTTTAAATCTAATTTAATCATTCCTAATCAATTTTTAGATAATTATACCATTAAATCACAAATATTCTACCGATTACAAAACACTAAACGGTTCTCCGTTCGGCCGCCGATAAGGCCTTCAATTAGCAGTTTAAACATATAAATTCAAACAGATAATCATTCAATCAAACGGATGCAATATGCAATTCAATAGACAAATCAATTCAATTTCAGTTTCGATTTCAATCGGTCCATTCAGTACTTCAGTTAATTCGATTATCAGTCATTATCGATTCAATTTAGCAGTAATCAGTATATAATTCAGTGGTTTATCGGTAATCAGTACGAGGGTTGTTACACTTCTCACAGCTTTCGTCCCTTCGAACTTACCAACATTGGCCCATCCTGGTTAAGGACCTTTCTGAGTGATAAGCTCTGCTCTTCATCCCAACACAAGAATATATAGGCCTCTATTCTGATCCCTAGAGAGTTGTTTCTTAGGACTCTGAACCCCAGAGCCTACAAATGCATTGCTGAGCCCTATTGCCCCGCCCAATTTGCTAGGCAGTTTGGTTTCTCACAAGGGGTCCCAATACCTCTCTGCAGTTAGACCAATTTAAGCCTTACCAACAGGGACTTGAAGGTTTGAAGATCCAGATTAGAAGAAGCAACTTCTAAATTTATCCAGGACTTTATTGACTTTGAGTATTTCCCCTTCATTCCTCAAAGTAACATATTGAAGAGATGTCGGAACTGGTGGATGGCCAACATGGAAGTATGCTTAGCCATTCCTCCTCAAGACCTGCTAATGGTACTGGATGTGCCCCAAGCCAAGTCCAAAGGAGCTGGAGTTGTCACCTCTTCCACTGCTCCTACCACTTCAGTTTCTGTGCCTGCCACCACACAGTCTATTCCTACTGCCTCAACTCCTCCTAGAGTTACTCGAGCTGTCTCGAAGAAGGGTATGTATCCTTGTTTCTTTTCTCTTCTTCTCCTCTATAATGCTCTTACACCTACTTATATTTTTTTTCTTTGGTACAGGTGGTGCGGGAGCCTCACAGGGAGATTCTCCTCAAAAGGCCCAAGCTTTAAACCTTTTTAGGAGCAAACAGCAACAACAAAAGAAAAGAAAGCTTTTACTTGATCCTGAAGAGGAGGCACCTGTGATTCATGCAGCAGAAGAAGAAGAAGCAGAAAGAGAAGAGGTAGAACAAGAGCAAGAGACACCTTTAAAAAGAATGAAGAAAATGACTGTATCTCTTGCTGATTTCACTGGGGATCCCATTCACGAAGCATCTGCTAAGGCAGTGCAAGCAGAGCACTCCAAAGAACTTATTGTGTTTCAAAGGGCTGAGAAGAGGAGACAACAACAAATGCTCAGGGATGAAGCTGCTGCCGCTGATGCACTCCAAAAAGAAGTCGCAAGAAGACAACAAGCTGTTGGACACTACACTCTTCGCAGCTCTCCAATTATGGCCACTACCTTTGAAACCAGTAAGTTCCCTCGCACTTCTATACATCTTTCTCAAGTTTTCAATACTGAGGCTTGACATTCTATATTTTTTTTTTTGCAGCAACAATTACTTTGCCTATTCTTCCAATAAGGATTCCCTCAGTTTCAGTTGAAGTTGAACAGCCTCAAAACGTGGAACCCATTCAAATAATACTCCCACTTTCTGGCCCTATATTTTCCATACCCTTCCTGAAGCCAAGTATTCCTGTATCTCTTTCTTTTGGCTTAACTCCATACCTCCCTCATTTGTCTTTTGATTTTACTCAATTTGATTCTCTTTCGAGCCTTGCTTCTCCTCCCCCTTCTAAGGAAATTCCAACTGTCACTTCATCTTTGATGGTAGCTGATTCCTGTAGAGAAGGTACTGGTAGCTCTCCAATCCATCATCCATTATCTTTACCTAGCTCCAGTCCTTCTTATCTTGACCAACTGGTAGCCAAAACTATAGAGACTGCTAATGATACTCCACCTTCTTCTCTTATTCCTATGCAGTCATTTCTTCCTTCTACCAGGGCTCTTTCTGCACCTTCCATGTCAATGGATGAGGTGGATATCTTTGAGGCTAGATTAGCTAGTCTTTTTGACATACCTTCCACCTCTCCAATGACTAGCAATGAGACTGAGCCATTAGTTCTAGCTGATTCTCTGCTAGAAATTTTTGAGAGCTCTTCCTCCAATGGTAAGATTTCCTTGCCTTCGATAGACTTGGACAGCTGTCTGGAGCTGCTGACAACCTTTTCGAGGATTCCTTTTGAAGCCTTACAAAGACCTACAATCAAAAATGGCTTCCTGCAGTGCTGCAAGATTATTGAACAATCCGGCATGACTGTTTCAAGTCATTTATCTAAGGCAGCAGCCACCATAGATTTTTACATTAACATCTGTCATGCTGCTAAGGCTGCAGAGGAGAAGTTGCTGAGAGATCAGAGTTTTGTTTCTAAAGTTCATGCTGAAGTGTCAGAACTGAAAGAATAACATTCCTCTGTCTCCCAATTTCAAGCTCAACTGTTGGAAAAGAAGGCTCAACTTGAGGAAGAATTATCAGCAGTTAACTAAGCTTTAGATCGGACTTCTACCAAGCTACAAATCACTAATCAAGAGCTAGCTGATCGAAAGCAAGAGATGACTACAGCCATTCAATTGTTTCCATCCCTCAAGAATAGAGCATCTATTGTAAAAGAACAATTTAAACACTGTACTGACTTTGGGGCCAATCTATGGCTACATGTATTTAACTCTTTATGAAATAAATTCTTATTTATCATTGAAGTGTTCTCATGTTCTTTTATTTAGCACTTATTCTATTCCTTGTGTTTCCCACACGGTTGGATAATAGGGCTTCAAATATCTGCCATTAATCTTTTTGGGATGTACATATCTATTCAAATTTCTCAAATGGTATGCTCCAAAAGACAAGACTCTATGAACTTGATATGGTCCTTCCCAGTTAGGTGACCATTTGTCAAACTTATGGCTTTTAATCCCTATTGGGAGTATTGTCTTCCATACCAAATCACCTTTATCAAAGCCAATGTGCTTGACTTTCTTATTATAGTTTTTGGTTGCTTTCTTCTTTTGGAAAAGAATGTTATTTAATGCCAGGATTCTAGCTTCATCTATACTTTCTAATTCCAAGCACATACTCTGATGGTATTGCTCAAGGTCTAACTGATCCTGGCATCTTACCCTTAAGGGCTTAACATTGATTTCCACAGGTAACACTGCATCATGCCTATATACTAAGGCATAAGGACTGATTCCTGTGCTTGATCTTGGTGAAGTCCTATAAGCCCACAATACATCCAACAGTAAGTTATGCCAATCCCCGGGATTATTTTCTACAACTTTATGAATTCCTTTTTTCAAAGACTTTTTGGATGATTCGGCTTGACCATTGGCTTGTGCATAATAGGGGGTAGAATTCACAAGACTAATTCCAAACTCTGCCGCAAAAGACTTCACCATTTTCCCCTCAAATACAGTCCCATTATCAACAGTTATAGTCTGTGGAATACCAAATCTGTGGATCAAATCTTTAATGAATCCAATGACTTCAGTCTGGTCCACAGCTTTATATGGCTTAGCCTCGACCCACTTAGTGAAGTAATCTGTGGCCACTAAGATGAAACAATGATGCTTCGAAGAGGGTAGGTGTATTTTCCCTATCATATCCATAGCTCAACCTCTCAATGGCCAAGGCTTCACAACCGCATGCAGATCAGTTATGGGTACATGCCTTATTGTGCCATGCCTGGAAACCTCTAGCATATTCTATGCAATCCTTATGGATAGTTGGCCAATAGTATGAATGTCTTCAAAGTAGCCATCTCATCTTCACACCAGGCTGATGAGCACCACAGATGCCTTCATGAACCTTAGCCATGGCTGTCAATGCTTCCCTTGGACCTAGACATTCCAATAATAAACCATCTGCTCCCCTTTTGTAGAGAGCATTACCATATATTATGTATTGCATAGCTTGCAATTTGATTTTCCTGCTGGCTTTCGAAGATGGGCCAGCTAGATACTGCATTATTAGATGCCTCCAATCTTGTTCTTGTAAATCATTATGATTAACTTCCAGGACCACATCTCTTTTATTTAAGGGTGGTATTACTTTCTGATATGTTGTTTGGTTTATGTTCCCTTGAGTATTATCCCTTCTCTTGAAATTCGAAGCTTCCTGAGCCATATCATTAGCTCTATTATTCAAGAATCTTGGGATATAAGTTACATTCACTATCTGAAACTGAGAAAGTAAATATAATGTAACCACATAGTATGGCAACATGCTCACACTTTGACATTTGAAAATCCCTTTCACCTGGTTAACTACCAATTGAGAATCCCCAAATATATCAACTGCATGAGCCTGTAATCCAATAAGTATTTCCAATCCCATTATTAAGGCTTCATATTCAGCTTGATTATTGGAATAAGTAATTTCATCAACTCTGAAACCATGTGTGGTTTCTACTCATTGTGGTGACTTAATTACTATACCAATTCCAGTTAAACCATTGGCTTTTGATCCATCGAACCACATTTGCCATGGTTCAACACTAGCCATACCAAGTTCCATTATCTCTTGGCTTTCTGTTTGAGATGGATGGTCTGCCAAAAAATTAGCTAAAACTTGTCCTTTTACTGCCTTTTAGGGAACATATTCTAAATGAAATTCTGATAAGGCTAGTATCCATTTGCCAATTCTCCCCGTCAACATGGGTCTAGATAACATATACTTAACCAAATCTGTGGTTGCAATTACCAAGACAGTTGTAGGCAAAAGATAGTATCTTAATTTCATTACAGCGAAATACAATGCGAGGCACAGCTTTTCTACAGCTGAGTATTTACATTCACAAGAATTTAGAAACCTACTAAGGTAATAAACAGCTTGCTCCTTGCCTTCTTCATTGTCTTAGGCTAAGAAAACTCCCAATGAATCCTCTGCTGCAACTATGTACAACTTCAAAGGCTTATCACCCCTTGGTGGCATCAGCACTGGAGGGTTGGCCAAGTAGGTTTTGATTCCTTCGAAAGCAGTTTGATGCTCTGCTGTCCACACAAACTCCTCTTCATCCTTCAGCCTTAATAAAGAAGAAAAAACTTTAGTTTTCCCTGCAGTATTAGAAATGAATCTTCAAAGAAAATTAACCTGTCCAAGGAATTTTTGTAATTCTTTCTTACTTGATGGAGGTCTGGCTTCAATGATAGCTTTGGCTTTATTCTGATCAATCTGTATTTCCTTCTTGTGTACTACATAGCCCAAGAAGTTTCCAGCTGATACCAAAAGCATATTTGAGAGGATTAAGTTTCAACTTGAACCTTCTCACTCTTTCAAAGGCTGCCTCCAAGTGAAACAAATGTTCTTTCATGGATTGGGACTTTACTACAATATCATCAATATAACACTCTAAATATCCTCCAATGAGGTCATGAAAAATAGTGTTCATAGCCCTTTGATATGTAGCCCCAGCATTCTTCAAACCAAATGGCATTTTAACCCATTCGAATGTGCCAATATTCCCAAGACATCTGAATGCTGTCTTGTGGATATCCTCTTCTGCAATACAGATTTGGTTATAACCAGAATGCCCATCCATCATTGATAAAACTTGATGCCCTGCTGAACTGTCTTCCAACAAATCCACTATAGGCATAGGATACTCATCTTTTGGGGTTGCTAAATTCAAGTTTCTGAAATCGATACATACCCTCATTTTACCATTCTTCTTAACTACAGGTACAATATTGGATAGCCATTCAACATACCTGGCTGTCCTAATAAAGCCTGCCTTAAGGAGCCTAAGAATTTCCTCCTTGATCTTCTGAATCACCTCAGGGCTCATTCTTCTTGGTTTTTGCTTGTATGGCTTGAAATTAGGCCTCATAGGGAGCCTATGTTCCACTAATGATCTATCCAATCCTGGTAGTTCATTATAAGACCATGCAAAACAATCTTTGTATCTCTTTAAGACCACCAACAACTGGTCCCTGTCAAGAGCATTCAAACAAGCACTTATATAGGTGGGCTGCTATATGGAACCTTCCCCTAAGTCCACTTCTTCCAAGGGGTCTTGTACCTGAGAACTCACTGATACTTTTTCTTTGATTCCTTCTGACTTCGAAGTAATTTCCTTGCTTTGTCCTGTTCCTAGTTTCTTTGGTTCGACATCCTTACCTTCCTTCTCATAGACAAAGTCTGTCCACAAGGCATCCTCCTCTTGTATCTCTTGGACTTTTATTTCAATATCCAAAGCACAGTATTTATCCAAGGCCAAACATCTGACCTGTTGCTGTTCCTGCTTCCAACCAATTATTATGGCTTCTTTCTCTTGTTCTTGCACTTTCTGGACTATTGACTGTATGTCCAATGCTGAAAACTTAATTAAAGCCAGAGATTTGGCCTCTTGGGTTCCATCTTTTTGCCTACAACCAGACATCATTGTCATCTTTAACGACAAACTTTTCATCAGCACTTTCTTGAACTAAGTGCTTCAGGTGTGCTAATTCCTCATCAGCCGTCACTTCGGCTGATCCATTAGGCTTTCTCAGTATACTGAGTGGTGCTACTCCTTCAGTATACAATTTGGCCTCTGCAAAATCTGCACAAGCTATGAAGGGTTGAGGATTTGCATTGATCTCCTCTGTCTCTCCACTGCCCAAAGCCATCATTATTTTCTGATGTAGAGAGGAAGGCACACACTTGTTGGTGTGAATCCAAGCCCTACCAAGTAAAGCATTGTACTTAGCATTGTTGTCGATAACGAAGAATGCAGTCATACAGTCCCTGGTTCCCACACTCAGGTTGATGGGCAAAATACCTTGAACCATCTGTTTATCTCCAGCGAAACCAGCAATGGCTGTACTGGTTGGGATCAGTCTGGGGTTCTTCTTCCCTAATTTCTTCAAAGACGATTTTGGAAGCAGGTTTACTGCTGCCCCATTATCCACCAATACCCAATTCATCTGTACTCCATCAAAGAAGGCCTTGATATACAAGGGCTTGACATGCTGTGTCATAGACGTTGTAGGATATTCAAAAGGGTATGAGAGGTTAATACTAACCTCTTCCTCACTCTTACCTTCAGTTTTCATTGGTGTGGCCACTTCGGATTCGTCTTGTACCATACTCACTTGTGAGTCTTCACTGGAAACTGGGATTGGGTCAATCTCCTGACCTTGGTTGTCATCTTCAGCTTGAAACTCCTGTGGTAATATGAGCACCATATTCACTGACACCGGAGGAAATGAGCCAAATTGGACGACTGGCTGTACCTGCTTTCTTTCCTAGCCGACTTGTTCAACTACTTCAGAAGCATCTTCCATGCTGCATTCTGGCACTTCAGTACCAAGAACTTTCTTCAAATGGTCTGTTTCTGCTGGTTTTTCAACCAAAAATGTATGTTAAGGCATGAAGGCTTCAAACATCTCTTCTTCAACCACTTCCTTTATTTGGCCTAGGCTGACTTCTTCCTCTATCTCACTATCACTTTCCATCAGAGCCTTTTCTAATCCTGCCAAACTGGACCTTTCTTTGGCTTTTAGGTCAGAGTGAACTTTGGCCAATTGTTCTTTGCTGCAACTCTTTTTGTCTTGAAGAGTCGACTTTGGATCATGATTTGACTTTGAATTTTCTTCTCTTTCTGCTTGACTCTTTGGCTGGACCAATGAAGAGCTTTCTCCACCTTCTTTCAGGTCCTTCTGGTACTGAGTGTACCTTCGTTGGATCTTCATTCTTTGGGACCTCAAAATTACCGGACCATATTTGGTTCCTTTGTTTTTGGATGCTTAAGTAACACCCAATTGTTTGGAACCACCAAAGGAGGTTTAACCATCCTACCTTGGTTTCCAACGACATTCCTTTGGGTAGACATCTCTCTGGGTTTGTTCTGCATGACAAACCAATCTGGGACTCTAGGTACCCATGAACCCACTGGCCCAGTTGTTGAACTGTCTCTTTCGTCCTTCGAATCCATCTTCGAAACTGGCTGTGAAGGCCACTGCTTGGCCCTGACTTCCTGTTTTGGGCCCAATTCAGGCCTTCGATGAAGATGGCCACCTTCTGTCCTGTGTGAGACTGGTCTAGGATGCCAATCCCTGGCTTTGATCCTGTAACTTGAACCCTTTTCAGATCTTCTTTCAAGATGATTGCCCTCCATTCTGTAATAGTTAGGTGGCCTAGACTCATGTAAGGTCTCTTGCCTTTAGAGTGCATCCTAGTGACTGTTGGCTCAACCATTAATGGCTGCTGCTTCGTACCAATTGGATATGGCCTTTTGTTATAAGCACTGGTTGGTTTAGGACGCCTTTGCATATCCTTGTAATATTGCTTCCCATCAATTGGAAGTCCTTTCAACCACTTGTAGCTCAGCCTACATTTGGGACACATTCTTTGCATGACAGCTGCTTCTAAAGAATCATCATCCAGTGCTTCTTCATCAGAATCTTCCCTCTGGTCTGAGAAACCTTGTCCAATTGTTGGTAGATTTCCAGTGTCTTTCTTGACAATTGTCTGACTGGCAACATGCATTTGCACATTGACTTCTTCCAATTCTTTCAGGGACAAGTTCTGGAAGTTTGGCATAATAACATTGGCTGCCACTTCTCAAATTTCTAGGAACGGATTAGTGCCAATCCCCATGGCCTTTTCTGTTTTAGTTGGGAATTTTAGACTCTCCTTTCGAATCTGCTCTTGGATCCTGTCTCGAAAAACAATGCAGTTTTTAATTGAGTGAGACCAAGAATTATGCCATTTACACTTTTCCCTTAAGTTCCTTTGAAGACGAGATTTTGACTCCTTTTGGTAACTTCAGGAAGTTTGTAGCAAGCAAACAATCAAAAATGTCATCTGCCTTTGTTAAATCGAAAGAGTATTTCCTATGAAGGTCTTTCTTTTTAAACTGCTGGTCAATTATTGTGTCTTTATGAATTAATGCTTCACAGATCACAGGTTCTTTCCTTACAATCTTTGCTGCATCAATCTCATAATTAGGATCTCTATAATACGTCTTGTATGATGCATTACTTCGATCTTGTTCTTCTTCTAGTAATGCTTCATACCTAGACACCTTATATGTTAATTCTACTAAGTCTCTAAACTCAGTTGAGTCAAACTTCTTTCGAAGCCTAAACTCTAGACCATTTTGAGCCAATCTCACAAATTCAGGCTCTGGTAAGATGATCCTACATTTATTTCGTGCTCTTTTAAATCTGGAAATAAACTGAGTAGCCTTCTCATCAGGCCTTTGACTCAATCTTGCCAAGTCTGCCATGGAAACCTCTGGCTCTGTTTGGAAGAATTGAGTATAAAATGCCTCTTCCATTTGTTGCCAAGTTTGGATAGAGCCAGGTGTAAGGTTAATATACCATACAAAGGCTTCCCCAGTTAGAGAATTTGGGAACAATCTTAACTTCATATAGTCATTGTTAGTAAATTCACACACTGAGTAGCGAACCTAGCAATATGTTCAACCGTTGACTGGTTTCCATTCTCATAAAAAAGAGCGAAGTCGGGTACCCTAAACCCCCTTGGGTATTCATGTACCCTATCTATCCATTCTGGATATGGCTTCCTGTACACAGGAGTTTGAACCCCCCGAGCCATTGGTCCACACATCTCTCTAACAATATCAACAATTTGGTCCATAGGGACCATGTTTTGTGCTTGTTGAACCACTACCGGAGGAACAAACACAGGATTTGGTAGACAACCTTGTGCCTGGGGTCCTCTTGGCCCATAGGGTGGCATGTTTGGGACTGGTTGTCCCTGTGGTACTGGCTGCTGTTGAGGGTATGAATGACCTCTTTGAGCCTGTCTTGCAAAAGGACCTGCGAAAGGTGCTGGAACAGGTGTTGTGTCTCTTCCAGTTGTAGGAAAACCTTCCAACCCCCCGGGTATAAATTCGAACAAAGGATTAGTGAACCCCCTCGTGCCAGGTATGGCTTCGAACATGGGATTTGGAACCATCTTTACATCATTATCTTGTGTTGGGCCAGATCCACCAATTTGCATGGCTTCACTGTTAAGTAATAAGGCATTTTGATTTGCCATAGGCCTCGAAAGAGGCTCATACCAAGACTGAGGTGGTGGTCTTTCATGATTTTGGTTACTAGTTTGACCATTAGTATGCCCATTACTCTGCATAGCCTGTTTGTCTCTAGCCAATCTTTGCTGAGGGACATTTGAATTTTCCTCTATATGCCTTGCATTAGTTAGTTGATGAGCATTCATTCGATCCAAAAAGGATGTTGCCTATCTCTCCATTGTGTTCATTAACTACTGTCCCATGGCATTTACTAGGCCTCCCCATGGATTCATTGGCTGAGTAGATGGAACAGTGGACGGTCTAATTCCTTGGCCTCGTCCAAAACTTTGAACATGTGGTACTTGTTCCGAAGTGCTGGTCTGTTCGACCATGGGTTCTGATACGACAGATGCCTCTACAGGATGTGTCATCACATTTTCCTCTAGATTAGGCATTTCTACCTCTCCTTCCACGCCTTCTTCCAAGCATTCATTTTTTCCTTGTCTCCTACGTCTAGCCATTTTAATTAGTCCCACTGGGCATGCCAAAAATATATGTTGGCTTTTTGGCTTTCGAAGGTTATTATAGTAATTTTGAGCGTGCCAGCAAGGATCAATCAGTCCTTACAGAAATTTAATTGCCAACCAATTATCAGATGATTGTGTTTTAGTTCTTTTAGCCTTAATGAAGAGGACTTTTACTGGTGGCTTTGCTTAGGAGGAATAAACTGACAATGATTAAATGAAGAACAATTACAGTATTTCATTAAGTAAAACGAAAGACTTACAATGATCCAATTCAGCCTCGTAAAGGTTTACAGCAACAATCTATTTGAAACTACTCCTATGAACGAAGTGCAGTGCAGGAATTTTAAAGTACAGAAATACAAAGAAAATGAAATGTAAAACTGGAAAGGAAATAAAGTAGATAAAAACTGGTTTCTTTGGATCTGAGTCTAGGGCGCTTCCTGGGGCCTTCTCTACTATTTATATTTCTAGGGCGCTTTCTGTAGACACCCCGTTTTTGACCGCCCTCAAGACTTGGGCATTACTGATGGTTTGCTCGGTGTTGAGAGATGTGCAGGGCACAGGTTCAGTTTCTTCGACAAGGAGAGAGGCAAACCCTTCAAAACACTTTGTTTAGGGGTTTGGAGTTGAAGAAAAGAGGAGAGGAGGGGAGAAAATAGGTTGGAGAAGAAGTTCGCCATGAATCTGGGTAGAAGAAAGTCGAGCGGCTCTCGCTGAATCAGGCTTATTCAATTGCATACTTGGAATTTAGCTATGAGGCCACTACCATTGGAAAGAAGACTTCCGGGGCTTCATTTTTGGTTCAAGAATCTCCTAGAGCCAAGTCCGGATGGAGGAGATATGATGGGTTGAAGCTGGGCATCATCCCGGTTGGATCGAGTCTGCGCAGCTTCACGGAAAAGGGCACAACTTTTTGCACAGGAGAAATTTTGATGCAAGGTTTGCGCCATTGGAAAGCTAACTTCCGGGGCTTCAATCTGGCCATCCACTGGCACTTTTTGACCTCACCGGCCATCCATCGGCACTCTATTTGTCCGACCGGCCAGAATAAAGTGCAGGTCGGCACTATATTGTGCCGACCGGCAATATATTGTGCCGATGACCTCTTTTATGGCCAACCTGACCCTTTTGACCCTCCCAGGCATGGTGCATGCCAGCTGTGCCAGCTGGGATGCACAGAACCAGCTCCACGTGCATATATGTGGCTATTTTGCACCCTTTTGCACCTTTGAACCCCCAAAAAAAGCTTGGCCAGCTGTTTTAGCTTCCTCTAGAAGCCACAAACCCTTTGCACCCTTTGCCCCTTTCATTTGGCTTCTTGGAGAAGCCAAGAACCTTTGCCTTTGCCTATTTAAGGAGCACTCCTCCTCCATTGTTGAAGGTTAGAGATTCTTAAGCAAAAAACCAGAGATATAGATACATATCTGATATAGATACATATATCCCTCCATCTCTCACTATATCTCTCTCATTCAACCTCCAAACACCCTTGTTCTTGGGCCATTCCTTCACTAACCCATAGCACAACACCACCACTTCCATTTCCAGAATTTGGGAGGTCATTTGCAGAGCTTAGGAGCACCAAAACTTGGTCCAAGAGGTGCTGGTTTGTTGGTCTACAAGGGTAAGCACACTTTTCCCCAAAACTAGCATTTTCTTGGTTCATATCTAAGCCATAGTTGCATGTATTTTTGAGCTTCGATGTAAACTACAAAGAGGCTTATTTTGAGCCCTTCTTCAACATTGAAGAAGGGCTCAACACTGTTTGGGACCTCCATGCATGACTAACTTCAATACCCTCTTTGGTCCCTATTTTTTTTGCATGTTTCTTTAGCCTACCATGCTTCTGTTTTTGGGCCTTCAACAGGCCTGAAAAGTGTCTTATTTTGCCCCCCTCTACATGTCTCATGAAGGGTCTTGGCTGTTTGGTGCACCCTTTTGGTACTTCATGTTATACCCCTTTGTGGGCCTTAATCTTGCATTGCATTTTGAGCATGTTTGTATATTGATTTGGGGCTTGTCATCTACTGTGGGTAGTCATATTTTTGGTCCCTCAGTATTGTAGAAGGGTATTTTTCAGTTTGGTGCATGCTTAGCATACCTACCATGTGATGCCTTGTAATTGCCTTAATATGCCTTAGGTTGTTAGCCTTTGTTCGAGCATGTTTTAGGCTTAGATTTGTGAAGCTTTTGTGCTTATTTTGCCATGCTTTAGGTCTGTCTTAAGTTGTTTGAGTCGATCCTAGCATGCATTATATAGCCTCTTTGCATTTTGTGGCTTGTATGCTTCAAGTATGTGAATGTGTGAGCATTGTTGCATGCTTTGTTGATTTATTTAGTTGATTTGGAACCTCCTATAACATGATTTCAGAGCTTACGTTGCATGCTATATGTCCATACTTAGCCTCTTTAAGTGTGCTTAAGAGTTGCCTTGTTTATGCTTAAGGTGTTGGACCATGATTGCATGCATGTGTGTGTGCATTTTGTGCCTTCATTTCCATGATTATGGCCGCTGATTTTGGCATGCTTGCGAGTTAACCATGTTAGTTTAAGCCCATCGTTGCATGTTGTTGCATTCCATGTTTGTTTACATGTTTAGGTTGCGCGCCTAGCATACATTGCTCATTTGCATGTTCATGTTGCATACTTAGCCGCCATGCTTAGGTTGCATTTCATTGAGCATGCATCCCTTGCCTCTTGACCAATCATGATAGGGGTTGGGGGCCCTTGGATTTGTTTTGTGCTTATGTTTCATTTGATATCAAAGTTGCTAACTTGGCTTTCGGGCCATCATGCATTGAAATGTGTGATTGATGGCCCGGGGGTCGAGGGCCATGCTCCCTCGAGTCCATTGCATGATAGGGTGTGTCCGTACATACATTTGTCCTAAAATCCCATACCTTGCACTGCTGGTCTGCTGTTGCTGTCAAAAACTGTCTCCTGCAGGAATTTATTGCCGGCCGGCAATATTTTGTGCCGACCGGCACACTTTTTGTGCCGACAACTTCAGAAGCAGCCGATGGACACATACTATAGCCGGTGGATATTTGCTTCAGCCGGTGATGTTCTGAGGTACTCAGGGGATCTGTCCCAGGACTTTGGCAATTTTCCAGAGAAGTAAGACAGTAAAACAGAGGCAGCAGTGGCACGGTGCGGATTTTCGGGCAAGGCGGGCTGAAGCATGCATCATTCGCGCATCCCGAGGCGGAGGCTGTGGCCATCTCTTCTTTGCATTTAATTTAATTAGATTAGAGGTCTTGTAATAATTTATTCGTTTATTTTTCTTGGACTGTATTATTATTTTGGTCCCTCTGTGTGAGGGCAAATTTGTAATAAGTGTGGGTGAGTGCGGTGTATGTCTTCCAACCCCCACTTCTTTCTTCCCTTTTATTTACCTGCTTATGATGGTAGATTAGGGCATGTTTGTTTTAGCATACCTTATGCAACGCATGCGTGCATCCATGCATTTGTTTACATGCGCCGGGCTCGGTACATCATACAAACTGCATTGTATTTCAATTTCCAAATTGAATACGTGTTACTTGTAGCATTTCACATGCCATGATTAGGATAGCCGAGCCTGCCTAGATTACATCTTTGCATGTGTTGCATTAGACATTTCAGTATGCTTAGGTCCATACATGGATTTCTAATGAGCTTCTGTTTTGGCTTGGAGTACTAGGTGAGCTTTTATGCTTTAGCATATCGCATGCGTGTGTATGTTGCCATAACAGTATGATTACCATGTGGCTAGTTGCTTATGTGATAAACTGTTTGAATGCCTGTGGGTGGAGGTTGGATTGCTTGAGTTGGAATAACTCATTGAAATCCGTATTTTAGCTTACTTGCGAGTAGCAAATTCCAAAGCATTTTCAAAGAAAACGGATATGCAATGCTTATTTCCAAATTAGGCAATCTAGTCTATACTTGTTTGCTACGCGCATAACATAGTAATTCTAGGCTAATAACCGGAATAAGAACACGTAACGTTTTTCAAAATTGGATATCACGGTTAGTAGAGGCCGGTCTTCGGATCGGGCGAAAGGGGGTGCTCATAGCTGACCTTCCCCGATCGTACCCAAGCTCCCGAGCCAAGACATTTGGTGATGACGGACACGTGGCCTTCGGCACCGAGTCAGGGTTTCCTAAATTTCCCATTTTAAAAATATTTAGGTGGCGACTCTGTAATCTGGCAAAGCAGTCCATGTTTGGCACTACTTTTCAAAAAAATCTGTTTTTCTTCAAAACGATTTGCCAGAGTTGGACTCTTTGGTTCAGATTTAGAACCGCAACTTCAAAAGGGAGTCCGAACTGTAGAGTGAAGCCCAAGGGTGCGTCTACACTTTCTAACCGTCGAATCATGCTTCCATGATTGCTGATCATGTTGCCTTATAGTTAGCTCCACTATGCCATCTCTGCAGTTAGGTTTCCCTCTCGATTTTGAATTTAAATATGAATAACCATTGAAGCCACGTCAACTTGCATTTCTTTGCTAATTCAGTGCTACGCAGATCTGCACAAACCAATACTAACTGCCACGTGTGTGATTACGATTGAAGACTTGAATAGTCTTCCCGTATTGCCCTTATTTTGCCATGCGTCGAACTGTGATTGGCCCGTACAAAATATATAGCCAACAAGGTTTAATAAAAAAATTGATAAATTATTTAGGATTCATAACATTTTTCAAAGATGAATGTAAATCTAAAAGAAATCAAAAAGTACCCATACATTCAAGCGAGGACCAATCTCTGTCCGTTTAATTTTTTCTCTTCTTTTTCTTAAATTTTCCTTCTACACTATTGCAATATTGATAGAGAAAATGTAGCAAGTGAACTAGAGGGATAAAAGGATAAAGTATAATTAACTTATGTTTGAGACTACAAAATTATAAACAATATCAGTTTAGGGGATTTGATATTGGCTTTTTTAAGATCTAAAAAAAAACTGATTTATTTAGAAATTGCTAAAAAAGTAATTATTATTTTCTTTTTTGTTTCCTTAGCTCTTTCAAAAGAGGTTTTTGTCTTTTGACTTATTCTTTTTTTTTTTTAATTACCCAAACAAATCAAACTTAATATATTTTAAATTTGTTAAATTTTCAAATAAAACATAAATAAATCACTAACTACCCAACTCTAATTCAACAGAACTCATTTACAGTCCGAATAATGTTAGGTTCCATGAAAAAAATATCATGAAAATTTTATGAAGATTTTTCATCATTTAATTAATTTGTGGTGTTTTATCATATGTGTAATCTAAGGGTGGAGAATTTTCATAAATCTTTCTATGATATTTATTTCATAAAACTTAACATTACTCTTACAATCCTATCCACATCACATAGCTTTATTTAAAATAAAAGAGAAATTACATTTCAATAAGAAAGATAAAAAAATTACAAATACGTAGAAAACACTCTAAAAACTTGCATCCACAAAAGATTTCATTTTCAACATGATATTTCTGCAAAAATAAAAAGAGTTTTGGAGAACCTGTAAAAAAATTGTTGGAATTTGGAATATTGTCAAGATGATCAGGTAACCTAAAGTACTTGTGGGGGCATATTTTTTGGGTAGCAACATGTGGCCAAGGTGGCACCGAAGTGCCAGTCGAGGTGCCACGTGTCCCTCACTTGACGCCGAGGTAATCTCTGTAAGGTCGAGGTTAACTGCGGAGATACCGGAATTCGAGATGAGCGGATAAGGGACAATAGTCCTAGAATGGGGGAGGACTTCAGCCTGGATAAGGATAAAGCTCTTAAGGAGTTTATCTTTATCTATTTGAAAGTCCTGGATAGGCATTGAGCCAGAGTCCATTAAAGCTAGGCTTCTACAGGGATCAGGTCAGTGTTGGTTATAAAAGTAAGGCACCTTCGTGGGTCTAAGGTATGCTTTTTGTATTCTGAATAGTGAGTTAAGCACTTTGGCTATCTTTGAGAGATAACTGACTTGATCGTCGGAGTGCCCCCGGGTGGATGAACCACCGCCAGAATCTCTTCTTTTCTGTGACAGGTCATTCAGGCATCATCTATTCAGCCAGTGCTCTCCAGTTGAACGCTAATTTGGTAGTGTGATCAGAAATCTACTCACACAATTTGGCGCCGTCTATGGGAACGAAAGGAGAATAGATGGCCAACGACAGACAGAAAGAGAATGTTGGGGATGACACTTTTACTGGGAGTGGGAAACATATTGACCATGACGTTGAAGAAGACAACTGCAACGAAGAGACTCGTGATAAGAATCACGAAGGAAAGGACGTCGGCCAGGGGGGCGACGTACCAAAGAAGACGGACTGAAGCGGGTATTACAACAAGGACATGTGACGCCCCACTCCCGGGTCATTAAATACACTAAAATAGCCTTAAAAAAAATTACAAGTTTTGCTCCCAAAAATAATAACTACAAAATTGTCTCCAATTGGTACAATATCCCCCAAAATAAACAATATTACAACTATCTCCATATTTAATAATTAAAGTTGGGGATCCCAAATCTCTGTATTAATAAATCTTTTTAATCTCAATTTCGAGCTCTGCTAAAATTTGCTCCGTACTTGAAAAATAAATTAATTCGGGAAATATACAATACGACAGAAATACAAGGCTTGGATACAGAATAAATTAACAGGAATCCAATAATTTATGACATTAAATCAACGATACGATAATCAAGCAATTTACCAAATTGCACAACAAATCAACTATAATTCATCTAGGACCAAATACCCGGTCCTACTCAGTACATGACCAGTGAATAAATTCATTTATTCACCCACCTCACCCAAGCTCCACGCTTATCCGGGCATATTGGTGTAAACAATTAATAAGATTCACTTGATCCATGTACGGAGTATTTCCATGTCATTCAGTCAGACAAATCACCATTTTAATACTAAAATATTTGTAGAGAATTTTACCAAATGATCAGAATATCAACGATTCGACAACAAATGATTTTACCACAATAATCAAGTAGATTACAAATTGAGGATAATTTAAAATAAGAGAACTCTTTGCAAAGAGATTTAAATAGAGCATATTGTATACAACCCGAATTTACCTCAAAATAATTAATTCCATCACCACAAATCTGAAATTGCTCCATGGATCTCCAAAAATAGCTTTGATCAAACTTCTAAAACATAAAGTATGTATAATTTAATAAAATCTACAACTCTCAATTTATTTATTTATTTTATAAAATACTCATTTTCACTCTAAACACTCCCATATCTAAACTTAATATTTCTACTCTACACAATTTATGAGAGGGGGAGAGCCGAATGAAGGAAGGATTGTGAGGAGCTCCTCTCACTCTGTTGATTTATAGAGGAAATGAAGGAATGAAAGAAGATAAAAAAAAAATGTTAAATAAATGAAAAGGTGAAATGATGGAATGGTGGGTTTGGGAGTACTGTGGGTGTGTTGCCCACGGTTTGCTTTTTTTTTTTTCCTTCATGTGATGGGGAATGGTAAGATTTATTATTAAATGAGAACAAATAACAATATGATAAATATAAAAGGGATGAGATAAATACAAATAAATAATTTAAAATTAAATTCTTATCTAAAAATCTCACCACTAAATTAAAATAATAAACCATCAATACCACTTACTAAATATTAATACCTCAAAATACGGGGCGTTACAAGACAACCTCCAGGTATAGAAAGAAAGATGCCTGCGGAGGAACGATGAGGTAAAGGCCATGGCGAACAACTTGGCGGACCTACAAACAGTGGTCAATTTCATGATGCAGAAAAACGTCATGCAGCCACCATACCCACTGCAGGATACGCCGATTCCAGCGGTAAAGAAAGATGTCCAAAAAGAGGGGCAGAAAACAGTCCCAACAGTCCCCCAGCACACCAGGGCTGAGAAACACTCTCACCGGCCTTCAAGGGAGGTCGGGTGAGGAGAGTCAAGAAGAGAAGAATCAAGGAGGACGCATCGCACCAAGGAAGCCGACCCCAAACACAATCGGCATGTTCAAGGGCAGGAGTTGTGCTTCGACGCAACTAATGGAGAAAGGACCAAGAGGACTCACAATGACACAGGCAGTAGTGCACCGAAAAGACTAAAATCAAGAGATAGCCGAGCTCCTGGGCGGACCAAAGAGGACTTGAGAGATTACCTCAAGAGGAAGCAACAAAATGCCGAGGTAACTTCCCTAGTTAAGTCGAAAACACCATTCTCGGTAGAGTTGGACAAATTTGAGGCCCCAAAAAGATTCAGTATACCGAGGTTACAGATATACGATGGTAAGTCGAACCCCAACTTTCACGTCACTTTATACCTGAACTCGATGGCATTGTACACTGGGAACGGGCCATTGCTCTGCAAGGTGTTCCCCTCATCCTTCGGGGAAATTGCATCGGATTGGTTTCACAAATTATCGAAAAGAATTGTGAAAACCTAGGAAGGCTTGACCGAGATGTTTGTGGCCAGGTTCGTGACAAACAAACTATAGCCATTAAGGTTAGACGCCCTGATGGCTCTGAAATTTGGTGAGGACGAAAGCCTGAGGACCTATGCCAAGAGGTATTATGAGGTATTCAACCGAATACCAGAATACAACCAAGAGGTGGCCGTCGTATCATTTAAAAATGGCCTGAGAGATGATTGTCTGCTCCGAAAATCACTGGCAAAAACATTGCCAAAAAGCATGGAGGAACTTATGGCCAGGATAGAAAAGTATGCCAGGGCTGAGAAGGGCATGCCGGTGACAAAGGCGCCAAAACCAGAGAAGAAGAACGGCTCGCCGAAGCGAGGCCGAGGTGATGGTGGACACAACAAACCGGAGACAGGACTAAGGGCTGCACAGGCAGTCACAACCATATTCCGAATCCCGGTTTACAAAGTCTTAGAGAAAATCCTAAACCAGCCTTATTACAGAGCACTAGTAAGGGTGCCAGAAGAATTTATGGGAAGAAGCCTTAGTAAGCACTGTACTTATCACAATGAGGCTGGTCATCTGACTCAGGAGTGCAGAGCCCTGAAAGCACATCTAGAAGACCTGGTAAGACAAGGTCATTTAAGAGACCTAGTAGACGAGACCAAAACAAAAGAAGAACAAGGAAGACTACCTCGGGCACCAACAAAACTACCCCCACCAGCACCACAACCGCAAGCAGGCGAACCTTGAGTAATCAATGTGATTCACTCGAAGGTGAACGAGAATGAGATTAGGGGGGAAACCCAGAAGGTAAAACACCTACAACATGTGTATCAGGTCGGAAAGAAGAGGCCTAGGGCAGACAAGAGTCAAGGACCAGTGGTGTCCTTTACTGAAGAAGACCTAGAGATGGTACAACATTCACACAACGATGCCTTGGCAGTATCCCTCTAGGTTGGAGAGTGCCAAGTAAAGCGCATCCTAATTGACCAAGGCAGCTCTTGTGACATCATGTATGTCAGGTGTTACAAGGAGCTTGGCCTTCACCCAGACGATATGGAGCAGTCCAATGGCCCAATGGTTGGGTTCAATGGAACGCCAACGTGGCCATTGGGAATAGCAAGTTTGGAGGTACAGGCTGGCACCAAAAAGATAAAAACAGAGTTCACCGTAATCGACACACCCTCCCCTTACAATGCTATCTTGGGAAGGCCATGGCTGCATGCAATGGGGGCTGTTCCCTCAACATTGCATCAGCTATTGAGGTTCCCAACAGAGCATGGGATAAAGGAGGTCAAAGGGGATCAGCTGCAGGCAAAAAACTACTCTATGGCAGCAATGAAATCCACCTGCAGCATACGAGAACCAAAAACAGCAGAGATTGAAGACGAGGAAGTGGAAGTCCTAGAGGACGTCGGCAAAGAACCATCCGAGAAGAGTGAAGAAGCCCTGAAGAAAATCCTTGTCCAGCAAGGAGATGAAGAACACTTCTTCTTTCTCGGCCCGGGCTTAGCCGAGGAAGAGGAAAAGGAACTGGAGGCGTTCTTGAGAGCAAACATCGAGGTGTTTGCCTGGACGCCTTACGAGATGCCTGGCATTGACCCCGAGGTCACTTGCCATAAACTAAACGTAGATAGGTCGACCAAACCTGTAATCCAACGAGCAAGAAGACTGATGTTAATGCATGTTGAGGCAGTGGAAGAGGAAGTAGACAGACTTTTGGAGGCCAGAGCCATTCGAGAGGTAAATTACCCAACATGGCTATCAAATACAATGGTGGTGAAGAAAAAGAATGGTAAATAAAGGGTCTGCGTGGACTTTACCAGCCTAAACAAGGCCTGTCCCAAAGACAGCTTTCCATTACCCAAGATTGACCAACTGGTGGATGCCACTTCAGGGCATGGAAAGATGAGCTTCCTGGATGCCTACAGGGGGTACCATCAGATAGCCATATACCCCCCAGATGAGGAGAAGACTGCGTTTATTACCCCAAAAGGGCTGTATTGTTACAGAGTGATGCCTTTTGGGTTGAAAAATGCAGGAGCAACTTACCAGAGATTGGTAACCAAGATGTTCAGACACCTAATTGGCTGAACAGTGGAGGTATACATCGATGACATGGTCGTGAAGACCAAGGAACCTAAGGATCATCTAGAAGACCTAAAGGCAGTCTTTGATATCCTAAAAACATATCGGCTCCAACTCAATGCATCGAAGTGTGCATTTGGAGTTGGATCTGGTAAGTTCTTGGGATACTTGGTGACCAGGAGGGGCATTGAGGCCAGCCTAGATCAGATCAAGGCCATCCTAGAACTAAACAGCCCGACGTCGGCAAAACAGGTGCAGATGCTGACTAGAAGGGCTGCAGCCCTGAATAGGTTCATAAGTAGAAGCTCAGATAAGTGCAAACCTTTCTTCAGCTTAGTGAAAAAAGCCACAGACTTCTTATGGACCGAAGAATGCGAAGCAGCCTTGACCGACTTGAAGAGGTATTTGACCATAGCTCTAATTCTCTCAAACCCAGTACCTGGTGAGGAGCTGTTCTTATACTTGGCAGTTTCAGAGCACGCAGTGAGTGCAGTAGTAGTCAGAGAAGAGAAGGGGGAGCAAAGGGCAGCTTATTACGTGAGTAAAACCCTGGCAGATGCAGAGACCAGGTACTTACCCTTGGAAAAGTTAACACTGGCTTTAGTAATGGCTTCCAAGAAACTAAACCATTACTTTCAAGCCCACAAAATTGTGGTGTTAACTGAACACCCTTTAAAGTCCCTGCTGCAGCAAGGAGATTTGACAGGAAGAATAGCCAGATGGGCAATGGCCTTGGGCCAATATGACCTGGAATTCAAACCCAGGACAGCAATCAAAGGGTAAGTCTTAGCCGACTTCGTGGCCGAGTTCACACCAGACGCAGTCATACATCGGGCTCCGTTGAGGCGAGGTATACAACGTCCAAATGAGCTGGAAAAAACCCAGCAGGGGACAGCCGAACAAAGGAAAAAAGAGAAAGTAAGGCCCTGCAGCATTTACATCGGCGACTCCTTCTGGTTGTTTGTTGATGGGAGTTCAAACCGACAAGGAGCAGGGGCAGGAGTAATACTAGTGTCACCAAATGGGCAAATACTGGAACAGTCCATTCGTTTGGGGTTTAAAGCCTCAAACAATGAGGTAGAATATGAAGCACTAATCGTAGGACTAAAGCTAGCAGCAGCCATGGAAGCCGACGAGGTAATAGTCTTTTGTGACTCCCAACTAATAGTCAACCAGGTGACCGGCGAATATGCAGCCCGAGACGAAAGGATGTCAGCTTATGCAAAGGAAGTGGGCAGACTGGTAGCCTTATTTCAAAATTGCCGACTTCATCAGGTAAGCCGAGATGACAACAGCTATGCCGATGCTCTGGCTAACCTGGCTAGTGCAATGAAGCCTGTAGAGGCAAGAACGATAATGGTTGACTACTTGCCAGCTCCAAGCACAGAACCACTAAACACAGAGCGCGAAGCATTGTGTGTGGAGATGGGACCAAGTTGGATGGATGCAATAGTGGAATTCCTTAGAGATGGGAAGCTGCCAGATGACCGAAAAGAAGCGCACAAGCTCAGACTGAAGTTGGCAAGATTCAGTTTGACTGCAGAAGGACATCTCTACAGAAGATCTTTTACTGGACCCCTTCTGAGGTGTGTGCATCCTACACAGGTTGAAGATTTTTTGTACGAGATACATGAAGAAATATATGGAAGCCATGTTGGGGGCAGGTCACTAGCTCATAGGGCCATTACTCAAGGGCATTGGTGGCCCTACATGCAGAAAGATGTTGAAGCCTATGTCAAGAAGTGTGAAAAGTGCCAAAGGTTTGCACCTTTGATACACCAACCAGCAGCAGACCTAAACCCAGTATCCAGTCCTTGGCCGTTTGCCCAATGGGGCATGGATCTTGTCGGAAAACTGTCACAAGCAACTGGGCAAAGAAAGTACTTACTAGTGACAACAGATTACTTCACCAAGTGGGTAGAAGTTGAACCCCTTGCCAAGATTCGAGACATTGATGTGAAGAACTTCATCTGGAAGAACATCATCACCAGGTTTGGGATCCCAAGAGCAATAATAACTGACAATGGAACACAGTTTGACAGTAAGTTAATCAAGAACTTCTGTGCAAAATTCAGAATTAAGAATTATTTTTCCACCCCGAGTTTTCCGCAAAGCAATGGACAAGCAGAAGCATCCAACAAAGTTATCTTGGATGGGATCAAGAAGAGGCTGCAAGCAGCAAAGGGAAAGTGGGTGGACGAGTTACCCAATGTACTCTGAGCATACCGGACTACGCCGAGAAGATCAATGGGGGAATCCCTATTTGCCATGGCTTATGGCACAAAGACAATAATTCCATTAGAGGTCGGCATCCCAGGGATCAAAACCCAGGTAGTAGAAAATGGGACCAATGAGGCATTCTTAGCCCGAGACCTGGATCTGCTAGAAGAACGAAGGGAAAAAGCAACAATTCAGCTGGGGGCATACCAGCAGCAGCTTGCCAGGGCTTATAATAAGAAGGTGAACTCGCGAGAGTTCAAAGTTGGTGACCTCGTCCTGAGAAAGGTCGTCGACAACAAGAAGGATCCCAGAGAAGGCAAGCTTGGCCCAAATTGGGAAGGACCCTATAGAATCATCTCGGTCTTGGGCAACGGGGCATATCAGCTTGAGGATTTCGAAGGCAAAGAGCTACCAAGACCCTGGAATACTTGCAATCTGAAATTCTTTTATCATTAGACTTTCTTGTTCTTTGTTATTAGCCGAAGTATTAATAAAGTTTTAGCTTGATTTTTTACACTTGTGATTGATAAGATACTTGACAATGTTTTGGAATACATGCATAATGAGAACCCAAGTGAAACTTAAGTTCACATTGGGGGGCAGAGAGTTGGAAAATGGTTATTGGAAAGGTGGAATTTACAAGCAAGAATTAGTTTAACGCTTGTTGAAATTTTAAATTTACAAGTTGAAGTTAAACCGAGGTCATGTTTAACACTTGTTGAAATTTTAAATTTACAAGTTGAAGTTAAACCGAGGTCATGTTTAACACTTGTTGAAATTTTAAATTTACAAGTTAAAGTTAAACCGAAGTCATGTTTAACACTTGTTGAAATTTTAAATTTACAAGTTAAAGTTAAACTGATGTCATGTTTAACACTTGTTGAAATTTTAAATTTACAAGTTGAAGTTAAATCGAGGTCATGTTTAACACTTGTTGAAATTTTAAATTTACAAGTTGAAGTTAAACCGAAGACATGTTAAACACTTGTTGAAATTTTAAATTTACAAGTTGAAGTTAAACCGAGGTTATGTCAAAGGAAGATTGGCTCAACTTATTAAAATTTTGGAAAAAATTTACAAGTTAAGCCAAGGTTGAAACGAGAGAAGTACTTGCGTACTTGCCGAGATAAAAGCATTGGTTTGTATAACCGAGGTATATCACCCCGAGAAGATTACACAAGGTGTGCTTTGAAGACATGCAAAATATTCTAAGTATAAAGAGTCATACAAGAGTAGAAAAAAGAAGACAAACGTTCAAAGAAGAGGTTAGAGAATGCATTCAGAGAAGAAAGAAGGCACTTCGGCCTAACATTGGAAAGTAATTGTTCAGATTACAAAAGTGGCACATCGGCCAAATTGAAGCTTACATTGTCTCAAAAGGAAAGGAAAAAGTCTGTGGTACAAAGAAAAAGATCTTAAACGGAACTATTCAGCAGTAGTAGCAGCCTGTGTCTCGCCTCCAGAAGAAAGCTGTGAAGACTTCTCGGCAGCCTTCTCAGCCTCAAGCTCGGCGTCGATCTTTATTAGAGTTTGATCGACACTCCTCCCGGCGATTGGCACCTCGGAAGTTGTCTTCTGGGAGAAGGCATTCTTAAAGATTTCATCATCATCTTGAGACAAGTCCACGACTTGCTCATTCAAAGTAGGGGACTTAGCCCCAGCAGCCTCCTTGGTCTTCCTCACCAAAGCTTCCTCTTCGGACTCAGAATCGTCTTCGGATTGGCTTGGAGTAAGAGGGAATGGCAGAGGGAGGACGTCGGCATTCTTGAGGGGGGAGTCCTCGGTTACATCAAGTCTTTTGAGGGTAGCCATCCAACCAAGGGTGAAACCCTTGTTGTATGCCTGCTTCACCTGACTCTTGTAGTCCGCCGTGACATTGGCCACCCCCTCAGCGTATGCCTTTTCATCAGTGGCCTTGATCTCAGCCTCTTTTGTGGCCAAGGCATCCTGGAGTTCTTTTTGGGCCTCGGCCGTCTTTTCTTCGGCCTCTTTCTTCTAGGCCTCAAGAACCTTATTAATGGCCTCCGCAGCATCCACTTTTTCTTCGGCCTCATCTTTAGCTTTAATGGCTGCCTCGGCCTGGTCAACCAAGGTCTTCATTTTTGCCTCGGCCTTTTTGAGGGTCTTCTGTAGACCAGCAACCTCCCTGATCTTGTTGGCCAACTCCTTCCTCATTTCAAAAGCTTGCATTGAGAAGGAGTGGGTGTGCTGGATCGCCTGAAAGAAAATGAACAGAATAAGAGTTAGTAAAATTCTCTGAATATGAAAGAATGGAGACAGAAAAATACCAAGTGTGAAAGACTTACTTGAACAGAATGCTCGAGCATCAGAGCGAAGTTTTCATACTCGCTCATCTCGGCGTTTCGGTTGAGATCGTTTGGAAGCAGCAAAGTCGTAGAGAGGGCGATGCCGACTTCGAGGTCAGTCGCACTGTCGCTAGCTCTGACCGGCTTGTCCTTGATGGTGATCGGGGGAGCCCAGGGGGCATCTGGTTTCATTGGCCTCGAGGTTGTAGCCGGCTCAGACCTTGGCCTTTTTGACCGAGTGGATTGAGATGGTTCGGCCTCGGCGGGCCTCTTCTCGGCGGCGGAAGGGGTCTTTTCACTGTCATCCAGTTTTGAAATTGGCAGGGTGTCCTCAGTATCAATCTGAGTCACCGTTTCCTTTGGCTGAGCCTTCTTCAACCGTTTTTGTTTCAGCTTTGGGTGAGGCCGAGATGGTGCTGGTTGAGCGTCAACGGTGGTAGGGATGTCGGCCAAAAGATCCTCAACAATTGCTTTTTTGCGACCTATTTCAGCGGCGATTATAGTTCGGCGTCTTCATCGGCGTTAAGATGGAGGGATCAGATATGGAGCCGAAGTTGATGGTAGCTCAACTGGATCAGAGGTAGATCCCTGATCTGGCCGAGATGATGAAGTTGTTGGAGGTGTAGTGGCGGACGGAGGAGACTTGCTCTTCTTCTTCTTCTTCTTCGGAATGTCGGGAAGAACCGACTTATAAGTCGGGATGAAGTTGAGTAGAAGGGGGGCTCTCCGCTTGTGAACTGGCAGGTCTAACAGCTTTTTCAAGCCTTTGCTCGAGAAAAAGGACTTGCGGAAATCCTTTGCCAGCTGGAGAAGAGCTGCAAGGAAAACAAACGTTAGAACGTATAAGGAACAAAGTATTGAAGACTTTGAAAGCAAGTATTAAACTGGGCTTTTACCATTACCCTCTACGAAAACTGTTCGGCTAAGAGGGTAGAGGCTGAGGTCCTCGTCTAGAGCGAACTCCCAGTTCCCCGAGACAATGAAGTAATCGTCCCCAATTCCCTTGTTGGAGTCTGGGAGGTCGGCAACAATTTTGTACTCTGTGGGCCTCGATTTAAGGTAATAAATGTAGCCTTTCTCTAACTTGAGACCACACATGGTGTAGCAGTATTGGATGTCGGCTAAAGTTACCCTAGCACTCTCTTGTTTGGCTAAGGCTATTATACCGTTGATAACTCGGTAAGAATTGATGGCGAGCTGCATTGGGTTCAACTTATGGTAATGAAGGATTTCTTGGAAGAGGATGTCGAGTGGGAGCCTAAGTCCGCACTCTATGAAAGCTACAACAGGGAAGGGCATGGAGTCATCCGTGGGCATAATAGAGTCATCATCTCCTGCCAACCTGAGATGAACGTCGGCATGAATGGAAAACTCCTGCCTGAAATATTCCAACTTGGTCGGGGTGTCTATCCTTTGCTTCCACATACCCATGACGTCGGCTTGATTGAAGGTGTTAGATTTCAAAAGGAAGTGTTTTGAAAGGGTTTGAGGGACCTCTGCTAAAACCTAAAATTGTACTATGGTAAGAGTTTGTATGGATCTAAGGGAAATTTGTGTCAGTTCTTCCTAAGGTTTGTAAGTTCTATAGACAAATCCCAAACCTAAGTCTAGGCAAGAGAAGATTGAAGGCAAGAATCTGGAAAAAACACGGCAAATAGAAACAAGAACTTGATTCAGAATCAAGAACAGTGATGAAACATCAAGTACACAGTGATAAAGCCTGTGCAGGTGTGTAAGGCCAAGAACAGTGGTAATGTTAAGACCCGAACCTGCCCCCGTGGGTTGAGGACATAACCGGCCAGTAATTGTGAGATTACCTACGGCCTCAAACCAAACCAAATGTATATTAACAAGTTAAAGGGGGCCAAATGGAAGCAGTTTAAAACTTTGTCCATAGAGTTGTGCTTACATGGCACATCATAACAAACCATACATATCATATTAATAACTCATAACCAAAATATGTACTGCACAAGGTTCTGTACATACAGGATCATATATGTCTAAGTCAACCCAAGAAAACTATATAGAACATATTCAAAGACTTCACCCACATGACAAAATAAAACAGAATGACAAAAAGGCGAAGACGAGTCTCGTGCGTGAGACGCAAGGGCTGACTCTTCAAAACTTGTGTTGTTCCTCACAAAGTTCACTGGGGCTGGGTTTGGACTTCTCTTGGCTCACCTACAAACACATGAATGAGCGTGAGCGAAAGCCCAGTGAATAATATCAAATAAAGGAGTTATACAAACGGTATGTAGAACAACATGCTTTAAACGGCCTTGAGCCCAATTCATATTTTCATTTATGTCAAACTGGCCTTTGGCCCATTCATTTATTCGTATCAAACTAGCCTTTGGCCCATTCATTTATTCATGTCGAAATGGCCTCTGGCCTATTCATTCATTCTTGTCAAAACGGCCTTTGGCCCATTCATTCATGTCAAAATGGCCTCTGGCCCATTCACTCATGTTAAAACGGCCTCTGGCCCACTCACTCATGTCAAAACGGCCTCTGGCCCATTCATTCATGTCAAAACGGCCTCTGGCCCATCCATTCATTCTTGTCAAAACGGCCTCTGGCCCATTCATTTGGCATAGCAACATTGTCCACCAATCGAATCAACGAACTTATAAAACTTACATAGAAGTAAGTAATTTGGACAACAACATATTTCAGATATCTTTGTTAAGATATTACTCACAATGATCGGTTGGTTGGTTTGCCCTGGAGCTCGACCCTACACATTCCATGAACACAAAAGGGTCACAAACAATTCAATCCGTTCTAAATTCACATTTTCTCTTTAGGCTTCATTCTTGTCTCTTTAACTCGATTACAATGCTCAATGCATGCCTAAGAGTACTTAGAAGTGAAAGAGGACGGAAAACGAAACTCAGAATGCCTTTACAAAATTTCAGAAAACAGGGTCCCCGCTCGAGCGTGGAATTCCCCGCTCGAGCGGACCCATGAGGTCTGCAAAAGTGCTGGATGCATCAAAATTACGCTCGAGCGTGAAGTTTAGTGCTCGAGCTAAAGGTCTGTCTACATAGCTCCCTGCTCGAGCGGACATCCAAGTCTGCAAAAATACTAGGAGCACGAAATTCACGCTCGAGCGGCGGTTTCCTCCGCTCGAGTGGACATCAAATTTTCTGGGTTTTCCAGAACATGTTCTTGAGCTCCAATTCGACATTCAATGGTTCTAGATGCATGCTTTTGGCTCAAACTTCACATAATCATATACTAACATGGTACCAACACCAAATTACAACACAGTGGAGCTCAATTTCACAAATTAATCACATGCATGTCCCAATCTAGACCAAATTCACTTCCAACATAACAAATTCATGCATTCAAACTCGTGTTCTTATAATTTGTACATGCATGTGAGATATACTCATTGTTCCCAACTTAATTGGCAAAGAGATGATCAAATACATGGACCTCAATCAACAAAATCAACATGGATTACATACTTTATGCCCAAGCATGGAAATTCATAGCAATTTCGTACATGCATGCATACATTGACCTTCAATTCAACAAAATCAACCCAATTTCATCATACTCAATTAAATTCATGTTCTTGACCATTAATCAACTTGAGCTCACAAAATTACAAATTAAAGTTCATGAATTCACTTACTTAAAGGCTCCAATCTTCCCAAATTATGGTCAAATCTAGAGTTGGCCTTCCAATCTTCACAAACTTGAGCTAAACACCCAACTCTCCTTCTTCCTCTCTCTCTAGCCGACCCTCTCTCTATTCTTAGAGTTAAAATTAGCCACAATGGATAAAAGAGAGGAATTGAACACATAGTGGACCTCTTATAGCCCCACTAGATCACATTATTTTAATATCAAATAATTGAGCACTTAATTAATCGTTCTGAATCTAATTATTTTGATCCGAATCAATTTTTCAATTAAACTTCACCGTAGGCTCTAAAAATTACGCCAATCACAATGGCGCGACCAATTTTGGTTTCGGTGGCCGATAGGGCCTTCAATTTAATTTCCAAAGCAGACAATCAAACAGATATTCCTACGGTGAACAGATAGAAATTCAAAATCACATATTTTTACATAATGGCACACAAAATCATATCAAACACATAATCATATTCATGTTGAGGACCAATTAGCATACTACAGAACAAGGATATTACATGCAGAAATCAACGAATACGTGAGTAGTGTGTGTATGTTCAAGAATGGATTGGACGAAAACAGTCATAAAATGAACATGCTCAATACGTGGAAGAAATCAAGGCACAAAATTAAACGATCAAGGACATGAGCAAGTACGCAAAGGCAGCAAGAACAACAGTAGAGTTCTTTAAAGCAAAAATAAGAAATTTAAAGTAAGAGGAACAGTGGCTTACCAGAGGAATGAAGCCGGTGTTGAGTACGCTAGAGTCAGGTCACGGTTACAATCGGAAGAAGACAGCGAAAGCTTCACTAGAGGGGAAGAATAAAAGTGGTTGCAGAGCTTGAAAGTTTGGAACAATGGCGGATTTGGGAGAGAGAAGTTAGAGAGAGAAAGAGTTGGGAGCTTGAGAATGAGGATGCAAAAGTGAAGAGACGGAGAGAGAGAAGGGATTTTTGATCGAAACGCGGAGAATGGCGGCAAAATACCATCAATGTGCCTAGGACGACGTGCCTGTCAGACGGCGCACGCACGAGTGATGCGACTTGATGGCGCGTGTCGGGAACGGCTCAGTAGGGGAAAGATGCGTGACAGAAACGGTTGAAATATTGTACGTGACAGCTCACACGCGTGATAAAACTCTTGGAGTTCTTGATTTAATGAGGCAAATAGCTCGGCTATGTGGATGATCTCGGCTCAAAAAACTTGAACAAATTTGGTTGGTGGTTTTAAAGGCGTTAAGTATTTATTATATGGAAGCCGATGTGTGTCAACCTCGGCAGTGAAAGATAAAGCGAGCTTAGCCGACGTGCTAGATGGAAGAAATGATATAGGTTCCATCACCTCAGGATGCCGAGGTAATAGAACCTAGGGGGCAGTTGTGGGGGCATATTTTTTGGATAGCAACACATGGCCAAGGTGGCACTGAAATGCCAGCCGAGGTGCTACGTGTCCCTAATTTGACGCCGAGGTAATCTCAATTAGGCTGCTGCGGAGATACCGGAATCCGAGATGAGCGGATAAGGGACAAGAGTCCTAGAATGGGGGAGGACTTCAGCCTGGATAAGGATAAAACTCTTAGCGAGTTTATCTTTATCTATTTGAGAGTCCTGGATAGGCATTGAGCCAGAGTCCATTGAAGCTAGGCTTGTACAGGGATCAGGTCAGTGTTGGTTATAAAAGTAAGGCACCCTCGTGGGTCTAATGTATGCTTTTTGTATTCTAAATAGTGAGTTAAACACTTTGGCTATCTTTGAGAGATAACTGACTTGATCGTCGGAGTGTCCTTGGGTAGACGAACCACCGCCGGAATCTCTTCTTTTCTGTGACAAGTCATTCAGGCGTCATCTATTCAGCTAGTGCACTCCAGTTGAACGCTAATTTACTCACACAGTACTAATATACACACACACACACACATATATTCTATTATATAAAGTACTCAGAATATATATATTTTGAAACTATGTTATGTGCTTTCTCATATTTAAATTACCCCTATGCATTTTTTTATTTCAAATTTTAATTTCTTTCATTTTTTTTTTTTTTGTGTGTGTCCTTGCACCATAAATGAAGTCGGATCGCATTCTTCACACATGTAGTATGCGTGCCAAAATTTATATATGTATATATATATATATATATATGCGCACACCTGTGTCACTTAGACATGTTAGGATAGTTTTGAATCATTTCAACACTTGGATATATGGCCTCAGCCCAACAATATGCTTCATCAAAGCAACATTCAGAAGAAAGAAAGAAAATTCAACAGAGGGGCTAGAGTTGGGCACAAAACGTAAGTTCCAATTTCCCTACAAAGACAAGCTTTTGTTTTCAGACAGAATTTTGCATGATTAAATTGCATTGGTAACTTGTGTTAATTATAAGATCTTATTTATATAACCACAAATCATTTTAGAAAGCCAACCCTTGATGAAGATGCAACCCAACCACCTACCTGATTATATGAAATCGATAATGAAGCTTTAACCACTACTAAATCAGATTGGTTACGAGCATATATATATATATATAGATTGCACACGGCCACGTACTAAACATTCGTGATGGCCATCTGACAAGAAACTTCATCCTCCAACAATATCAAATATTCCCAGCTCATTGACTCCGACAAATGATTGGATTATATTATTCTATATACGTTAATGCTAATCATGTGTTATTAAGCATTATATAATTGGAAGCAAATCTGTGCTTTTACTGTATTTTTTTTTTGGTATGCTTTTTTCTCAAGAAACAAACAAATAATGCAGGACCCATGTCCCATCTGTTCCGAGTCCTCTGATATACTAATTTATTCGAAACCTTGGTCCCATATGCATGTTTTCCCTGGAAACAAACAGGATTTTTAAGATAGAACTCTCATCATGCATCACAGAGGGTGGAAGCAAATGGAGGAATCTAATGGCATTATGAGCAAACATGTAACTTGTTTGTTTGGACCTTTGTTACTCTGAGTCAATACAAAGCAACATCTAGTTCCCTCAACAAACACTGCTTATTTGGTATTAGATGAGTTTGTGTGATGTATATATAAATATATATATAATGCAATTACAGCAGTCTACACATACCTAAACTTATGCATAAGGTCACTTATATTAATTGGGACATTCTATAAGGTGCCAATATTTTGTCAAATTTAATTATCCTCATTATGATTTAAAGCTTGAAATACATAAAACAAAACAGTAATTGGCCAAGGGAATGTAATTGCATTATAAGGTGGTACTTTAGGTTTGTTGGAAATTCAGTATTCATATGTAACCCTTTCATAAACAGCACGAATTGGTTGTCGGTTATTACTAAAGAAAAAGAAGGAAAAAAAAAAAAAAAAAAAAAAACCCCTTAAAAATCATGATCTGGCTCTTTAAGTAAAATCCTAATTTTCTTTGTTTTTATTTATGCTTTGACTCGAACCGACTTCTAAACTAACCGAGGGAAAGCGGCCAAGGGAAAACAATTAAAGTATTTTTGAAAAATTATACGAAAAAATTTCCGAAAACAGTTTGACTTTGATATAAACTATATACTTAACATTGTGAAATGTGAAACACCCATAACCAACTTTATCAACCTAATATTCTAAGCAGCAATGGTGCATATATAGCATGCCATGTACCTATAAAAATTCTACTAGAAAACTATGGTGTTTATAAACTTTTCATTGCTTTTGTTTATGAAAACACAAATAATGAAATAAAAATTTTGAAAAATGACACTAGACTAGACTAGACTATGTTAAGATGGATGGATTAGGTTTTTTTAAATCAGTAATAGTATTGCCTAGTGATATTTTCTTGAGTGTGGGACCAACCAATGTAAGTAATACATTTCAAAGCATTGAACTGATTATGGGAAGAAATGAATGAACCCCTGTTTTTGGCCCACCGGACAGCATATGACAAGCGAAAGCACGGTCAAATACAGATCTGATCTGAGAAAGAAAAAGGAATAGGATCATGTTTTCTTCACAATATAGTTGCACCACATCTACTATTTATTGTTACTCTTTTTCTTTTATGCAGAATTGTTAAAATTTGCAAAATTGACCATTATTTTATTAGTATACTATCATATATTTGTTTATTACCTTATATGTTACCCGATATTGATTTAATAGATTCTACCACTCAATTTTATAACTAATGCAATTGGTCACTCTGGCCTGATACAATAAATAAATAAATAAATAAAATAGGATTAAAAAAAATGTGATTATCATATATATATATATATATATATTGTAAAACATTGAAAGTAACGTCAACCTGCACAAACCATTATTACATTACTATTGGGGAATCTTATATTAATGGAAATAACATAATTAGATGGAACAAACTTGCCTAATTTGCATGCTTTTTGCAAAAGTAAAATCACCAAAAATGGTTTAGTTCATTGTTGAGGGAATTTAATTGACTTGTATAGTTGAAATCACTAAATGTTCCGGTGTGTATTGTATATCGTATGTAATTTTATCATAAAATTACGTGAATTTTTACAAATATATATAAGTAATATCACAAAAATACGTAAATTAAACACAAATTCACATAAGTTTAAATGCTGAGGGAGGGAGATTATGCGGAATTCATAATTCATCACAAAGAGTATGAGATTTAAGGGCTATTTGTTGTAGCTTTCATAAGATGATTATACTAGTTTATTTTAATTTGAGAGTTTGTATCAAACTATTTGATGTAACTTTTGCTTATAGGTTATTAGGCCGAAATACCTTAAATAAGTTGGAAAAAAAACTAATTCTTTAAAAACTAATAGAGAAGTGATTTTAATTTTTACTTTCTGATTATTAACTTTTAACTTAAAAAAAATTCTATCAAATCGGACCAACATATAATGT
Source organism: Camellia japonica (assembly GCA_030407325.1). NCBI lineage: Eukaryota > Viridiplantae > Streptophyta > Magnoliopsida > Ericales > Theaceae > Camellia > Camellia japonica. The sequence goes on from JAPPVO010000036.1 coordinate 1,074,735, forward strand.
ATAATTTTATTAATAAATTTAATAACAATAAAATATTTAAATCTTTCCACATAAATATATGTATGCAGGCATATGAAGTTAAAATGTGCCCTTACAAACCCCTTTAAATATGCGATTGGCATAAAATCTAAATTTGTTGTTAGATAGCCACCATAGGTCATGCAATGCATGTAATTAAATAGAGAATGTATCCTCCAATTATGTGTCAAGGTGCAGCCAATCTATCATACTTACGTCAATTTTATGTCTTATCATCAATCTTGTAGATCTTTTACCTTTTTATTTTTATTTTTATTTTTTTTATATGTATTGTAGATTGTAGATCTTTACATGTGAACATGTGATGCAATATTCAAAAGAAGTAAATGTTTTGAGAGAATAATAGTTCATCTATTTAGAGACAGTTTTTAGAAAGGATATTACTCTCTTTTGGCACTTTTTGGTGTGCCAACCATCAAATTGTGAGTTCTAGTTATCATGCTAAAATAAAATTTATTTATTTATTTTTAAACTGAACATATGTTTTTAGAAAACACATTTAAATTGTTTTTAAAAGAAAAGAAAAAAAAACTATTGTCACAGAAAAATAAAAATGATAGATAAAGGTTAAGGTAGCGTTTTTGGAATTGTGATTCCAATCAAAAAGATTTAAAACTCTTTTTAAAATTTATAACTGAACACACAACTCAAAACTTTGTAAAAATTATTTTCAAAACTTATAACTAAACACATAACTCAAAATTCAATTCAAAACTCTATTTAACAAAAATTAAAAATATTTTTTATTTTATTTTTTAAAATTATTTTTAGAATCATGATTTGAGTGTGGAGTCGTGTTTTAAGTTATGAGTTTTGAGAAGAGAAAATTTGTTTGGTTATGAGTTTTAAAAAGAGTTTTAAATTATATTTTGAAATTTTTTGGATTTAATTTTTTTTAATATTTAAATTTTTTCTTAATTTTATTTTATTTAATATTTAAAAATTTTCTTAATTTTATTTTTTAGGATAAATATTTTATATTTTAAATATTTATTTATTTATTTTAATGTGCACTATATTTCATACATTTGTGTTCTATATATATTTTTAATATTTTAACTATTAAAAATTTTAAATTTTTTATTTTAAATATATAATTTTTATTTTAAATATTTTTATATTTTTTATTTTAAATATTTTATTTTATTTTATGAATATATTTTTAATATTTTAATTTTTGTATTATATGTTTGATTACGATTTGAGTGTAGAGTTTTGAAAATAATATGGAGTTTGAGTTATGTGTTTGGTTATAAGTTTTGAAAATAATTTTTAAATTAAATTTTGAATTATGTATTTTGTTACGATTTGAGTGTAGAGTTGTGTTTTGAATTTAAAATATTAAATATTTACAAAATAAAATAAAATATTTAAAACAAAAAAATTTAAATAAAAATTATATATTTAAAATAAAAAAATAAAAATTTTCTTAAACATTTTTAATATTTAAAAAAAATAAATCCAAAAAATTTCAAAATACAATTCAAAATTCAAAAACTCAAAACTTAAAATGTGACTCAAAACTTTTTTCAAAATTTAAAATTTAATTTAATTTTTTTCAAAACTCATAATCAAACAAATTTTTTTTTTTCAAAACTTAACTCACAATTTCACACTTAAATCATAACTCCACACTCAAATCATAATTCTAAAACTAAACCAAACAGAATCAATTGGAACCATCAAATTGTCAGTTCTATAGTTATTCATGCTAAAATTTATTTATTTATTTATTTATTTTTAAACTGAACATATTTTTTTGGAAAACACATTTAAATTTTTGTAAAAATATATTTATATATAAAAAAATACACTGTTATCACAAAAAAAAATACACTCAAGTGTTTCTAAACTTGAGTGCACATGGTCAAATGGTCATGTAAAGAATTGTTTTTAGGGTGTAAATAGAAGCACCCACATATAAAAAGCATTACAAGTTGCATTATAATAAGTTTACATGTCTCAACTCAAATATGAAAATACAGTAAAATAATGACTGTAAAGGTGGGGGCTTGCTTTCTCTTTGACCTATCTCTGTTTGTTGGTTACCCTTACCTTCATCATTCCTTTCTACGCCTCTATTTCTAAGGAACTCAATTATTATACATAACATATCATGCTTAGCTGTTTTGACACTGTTGACATATTGGAACATAAACTACATTTGCAGACTAGTTTCAGCAGTTTTTGGGTATGCCTCCTCATTCCTATATAATAATGTACTGATCCATTTGCTGTTCCCACAAACACACTACAAAAAAGAGAGACGACATTTTTGTAATTTCAAAGGGAAATATAAAAGGGTATTCTTATAATTTCAGATGGAAACAAGGGTAATTATGACCATCACAGAACTGGTATGCTATCCAGTCTGTTTCTTTTGACTCTCCAACCTACCTGACCCACATATCCCAATTCATCAATTAATATTTAATATTTTTGAAGAATTCACAAAGCTCAAGGGGGAAGTAAATTACAGTGCTCATGAATTTCAAAGTAACCATAAATTGGGGGGGTCTAACTACTTGGTTTTTTGGGGCTAATGTGGCATCCAGTCTGTTCATTTGACCTTTCAACACTGCATTGCATTTCCTATTTTGAAATCTTGGATATAAATTATTTTTTTAGCTGATAGCTAAGTTTTTCACAAAATTATTTGGTAAGATAGAAAAATGTTACTTTTTACTTTTTTTTTTTTAATATCATTTATTTATACTGTCACATCACTAGACAAATAAAAAAATTTATCATATTATCTCATGTAATTTTGTAAAATTATAATTTTATCAGCATAAGAGAATATTTTTCATATTTTGGTGCCACATTAGATGAGGGTATTTTGGTGTTGGTTTTTTTTCAACTTCTCAAAAATGATTTTTTACTCAAAAAAAAACTTGCTTTTGACTTAACTTACATCCTTGTTCCCCAAATAGGCCTTCAATCACACCAATTACTTGCACCTATGCCTATAATCATAATTACTACTACTCGTTTTACTTTCTTATGATTTTTTTTTTTTTTACGATGGTATTACATGTACCAATTAGTATACCAACACTAGTTATGACATTATTATTAACCCTACTCATTAATCACATTACAAATATTAAAAATATCTAAATTATGTCACATTATTAATTGATACATTAGTTAGTATACTAATTAATACATATAGTATTATTATTATTTTTTTTAGCATATATCTTTAGAACACAAACCAAACGGTTTTAAAATATTATATATATATATATATATATATATTTTACAAAACTCATTTTCATGTTGAATATATAATTTTGTTTTTAAAACTAGTGAAAAGTGTTTTATAATATTTTCTTCTTCTTCTTCTTTTATTTTTTAATTTATTGTGACCTAATAACACTTGTTGGTAAGATCTTTTATTTTAAAATAAATTTTATTAAAGAATATCATATGGATATTTATTAAGAAACTTAAAAGAATTATACATGTTTTGTTAGTTTATATGTCATAAAAATGTATAATTATTTTAAATTTGATTAACCAATAATCATAAAATAATCGTTAACAACAAGATCCTTTCAAAATTATGTTTGACTAAAAACTTGAGCTTAGAAAATTGTGAGTTACAAAATATAAAATGACAATGAAAAAAAGGTGTGGAATAATTGTTATTGTAATGAAGTTTTCTGATAATCAGTCACGGTCTCTACCTTCTCAATTTTTTGAAAGCACATAAAAAAATTACTAAAAAAAAAAAGAATTGCAATTTTCATGCTTTTCTTTTACTCTGTATGTAAATGCATTACCTACCACTGATGAGTCCTTCCCTTGTTAAGTTATAGAATAAGGCCTCGTTTGGGAATATGTTATTTTAGTAATTTTTTAACTTTTTACGAAAAGATATGCAGAAAAGTAGAGAGGTGATGTGACTAGTTTTAGTTGGCTTTTTAACTTTTTGGCTAAAATAGTCAGTCCCCAAACGAGGCCTTATATTAAGGATCATGAAAAAAAATCATAAGATACTGCATGAAATTTTTTTATCAATTAATTAATATAGGGGGATGCACTAATAAATTCCAAATTAATAACTTATACACTGTCTAGTCCTAAAAGTTTTTTTATAGACTGAAAGGTCCCATTACAATGTTTCAAACATCAGATTATACACTGTTTAGTCCTAAAAGTTTTCTTATAGACTGAAAGGTCTCATTACAATGTTTCAAACATCAGATTAATGTTTCGAACATTAGATTTCGAACATCAGATTAATGTTTCGAACATTAGATTTCAAACATCACATTAATGTTTCAAATATTAGATTGATGTGCAAATGGGACTAAATGGAGTATAAGAAAATTTTTAAGACTAAATGGTTTAACTTTTCAGAAACTAGGATTTATGGGTTAAATTTTCATTAATATATGATATTTTTTACATGTATAATCTAAAGATAATTTTTTTTTTTTTTTTTTTTATATTACTATATGTTATATGTTATATAGGACTCCCATCCCCACCACCACCCCCATTTTCACACACACAGCCATCCCAGAATTCCATGTGCTTTTATTATTGTGAGTTTGCTTCAATTCCATTCCAACTACACCGCAAAAACAAGGAGAAAGTTCTCTCTTGTCATCTCTTCTCTTTTATTTAGGGGCTTTTGAGGGTCCTTTAAAGCAAGCAACATAAGATGAGATAAGATATACACATTTGGGATTTGGGGTATAGTGAAGACCCAGAAAAGAAAGTTAATCCCACAAAGCTGCCTACATATCGGGAATTCTTGACAATGGGGATGATTTGTAGTAGGTGTTTGAATGGGTTCATTTTCAAATGGGTTTTGGGGCTTCTCCTATAAAGAATAGATCTAGGATTTTAGAGTTTTGATTCATTGTCTTCGAGTGTGGTGGGTGTGAAGGAGCTTTGTGGAGGCTGCTTTTCCTAAATCTCATCTCAGAGTTACAGGTAAAATGAGAAACTTTGATACATGTTGTTGTGTACATATAGTTTATGCTCATTTAAGTTTTCAGGGTTTTACAATGTTATTACTCGAAATTGGAAATTTTTTAACTTGTTTTGTTTGTATATGGAAACTAATGGGTTACATTACATGTTTTCTTCCTTAATCTGGTCTGTTGATACCTCATTTTTACTCTACAATTTGTCTAATTTCTTCTGGATTCTCTTCACATCATTCTCAATCAAGTTTGATTTTCGGCCTCGTTTTCTCATAAACAAATTGAGTATCAGAATTCCGGCCTCGACATGGTTCTTTTTGGTTATTGATTTGGTTTCTGAAGCTTGGAAGCTGCAAAAACTGATAGAAAAAATATTGTGATTTTTTCTGCCTTTTCCTTCAGTTTGTGTGTGTATCTATTGTTTCATCTTTCGAAGATCGAAATGGGTCTTCTTGCTTTATCAGTTTGGTCTCTCTCTCTCTCTCTCTCTCTCTCAATTTTTGTTGTTGTGTGACATGTGGATTGTTACTTTTACATTTACTCTATAATTTCATGGGTCTTTTTAAATGGTGGACCAATTGGTTAGGTTGCAGTGTATTTGATGTAAAACGTAGTAGGCATTCATACTCAGATGTAATTGATTGGATTGTACTGTCTGCTGATGGAAACGTGGTAGAAAATAAGAATTCTGGAAATTGAAGTCATTACAGAATTCATATTTAATTTATATATAACATATGGTTGTTTATATGTGGAATTGCATTCTGAATTCTCTTATTTGTCATCTTGCAGTCATCTTGGTGTTGTAAAAAAACATGGCATCCGATCTCAAAAGCGAATTATCAAAGAAAACACAGATTTTCCATCTTAAAGTGTGGGTTTTAATGGCGATCTTCGTGGGGATGTTCATTGTAATTATCCTTTTGATGCTATCATTTTATCTTACTTCACGAAAGAAAGCTAGACGGGCTAATGAAAATCTTCCTGTTAGCCAAATCCCAACCGTGTCAAAGGAGATCAAAGAGATAAGGGTTGATCAAAATTCGGCTCACAATTTTATTCCTCCTGATGGTGATTTCCTCACCCTTCATGATAAGTTCAGCGACAAGGATTCAGACAAGCTTCTGATGCATTCAAACGTAGAGAAGACAAAAAATGCAGATAATAGTAGTCAATCGGGCTCATTTAATCATTTAGAGAAAGAAGATGACAATTCTCAATTGGGAGAAAAAGGGAGTACCAGGCAAGTTAATGTGTTCAGACCTTCTTCGCATCCTGTAACTGCCCCTTCCCCTCTATCTGGTCTGCCCGAATTCTCTCACCTTGGATGGGGTCATTGGTTTACATTAAGGGACCTAGATATTGCAACAAACAGATTTTCGAAAGAAAATGTTATAGGTGAGGGTGGGTATGGAGTTGTTTATCAGGGCCATCTGATCAATGGCAGCCCCGTGGCTGTTAAGAAGCTCCTCAACAATTTGTAAGTTTTTACTCAGGTTTAATTTAGTTGATACATGACTCTCTATAGCTATTAGCTATGTAACTTATGTAGTGCTTGTTATTATGTTACTTATAGAGGACAAGCAGAGAAGGAATTCAGGGTGGAAGTTGAGGCTATTGGTCATGTGCGGCATAAAAACTTAGTTCGGCTTCTGGGTTACTGTATTGAAGGAACTCACAGGTACCAACCATACATATTCCTTTAACCTCTCTCTATATTATAAATAGATGGAACTTTAGTTGTAGTTGAGAAACAGAAAAACCGATAAATTGACTTCTGCAGATACTTTTCCATAAGTATGACATAACTTGCCTAATTGTTGCATAACGATATTCTATGAAAGGTAAATGCTAAAAACAGCCCTTAGGGCTGTTGTTAGTGCTGAAAAAGTGTGTAAAAATTTTATAGAAATTTATAAATGAGTTTTGGGATATGTGAAAATTATATTGGGATTATAATTTTTTTGGATTTTTGTGGTGCTTATTGTAAAAATTGTATAGAAATTTTTTAGAGCTGTCATTAGCAGGACCCTTCTATAAATTAGTTAATGGAGCAACGACTATTCCTGCAAATTCTATCCTTTTTTGTTACCGTAGTTACTTAGATAGTTAGATATGTAATGGATTGATTTGTTAACTTCTTGCTATTGAATATATATGGAAGTGTTTATTTATGTAAATAAAGTTGCCGAAAGTGCTTGTGAGTGTAGTGTTTGGACTTACTTCCCTTCCAATTCTTCTATTAAATTTCAGGATGTTGGTATATGAGTATGTCAACAATGGAAATTTAGAGCAATGGCTTCATGGAGCGATGAATCAGCATGGATATCTTACTTGGGAGGCCCGCATGAAAGTTCTCCTTGGCACTGCTAAGGCGTAAGTACTTTCTCTTAATCTGAGTAATCTAAATTTTTCCTAGGCTTCATTTTCTGTTTTACACATGATATACCTGTTGCAGGCTTTCCTACTTGCATGAAGCAATTGAGCCGAAAGTGGTGCATCGAGACATTAAGTCAAGTAATATATTGCTTGATGACAACTTCAATGCTAAAATATCTGATTTTGGGCTAGCAAAATTGCTGGGTGCCGGAAAGAGTCATATTACAACCAGAGTTATGGGTACCTTTGGGTGAGTATCTTTTATGAGGCTATTCTTTTTCTTTTCATAGTGCTTTTGTTTGTTAGTATTGAAAAAGACCTTGGAAGCACTTGTATAGATAGTGCCATTAGTTGGGGAATAACCTTTTTTCTTTTCTTTTTAATTATCAAAAAAAATAAAAATAAAAAATAACCTTTTTTCTTTTTCTTTTTCTTTTTCTTTTTTTGTTATTCTTAAAATTCTACAGATATGTGGCACCAGAATATGCAAATAGTGGTCTTTTAAACGAGAAGAGTGATGTTTACAGTTTTGGGGTTGTGCTCTTGGAAGCGATTACTGGAAGAGATCCAGTGGATTATAGTCGTCCAGCACATGAGGTATGCAAACATTGATTTCTTGAAACAAGTACTTTAATAAATTTTCGCAGAGGCATTGACAAAATTTATTCTTCTCATGTTTTTGCTCATACGTGTTTTATCTTCAGCTGATCTGCTACATTCACATAAATTAATACTTAGAAGTGTTCTGAATCAAAAACAAAAAGACAAAAACAAAACAAAACAAAACAAAAAAGCAAAGGTGTTTGCGAGCAAGTTAAATGTAAAGAAATGCAAGCATGAATGACATATTCTAATAATAATATTGGCACGTTATATGATTATAGCATTCATATAATTGCATATTCCAACCACATTCAGTTGACTTTAAGCAGTGCTTCTGGTGTATTTATGTTTACCAGCATATCCTAGGACCATAGTTTTTTTTATTTTTAAATATTATTATTCCCCATTGGTACTGCTCATCTGGAATTTCATTTTTGTTGCAATTTCTTCTTTTTTATTGTATGCACTTATTAAGGAAGGTAAGTTAACAGTCGAATTTGGTTTCCATTTAAATCAAGATCAAGCTATCTAAAATAATTATGAATATGGAGAACTTTCATTCGCTTTTTGGAATGTTGAAAAGGTAATGGTGGGGCTAAGACCAATGTGCTAGTTTAAGCTTGATTGTTCAACTCAAAACATGGTGGTTTTATCCTAGTAGTGATTAAACCATCAGGTGGCTTAGTTTTTCCTTATTATTGAATTTGATGGTTCTTGAAGGTAAATCTGGTCGACTGGCTCAAAATCATGGTTGGCAGCAGGCGCTCTGAAGAGGTGGTTGACCCGACCATTGAGACCAAGCCCTCTACAAGTGCCCTTAAACGAGCCCTTTTGACAGCTTTGAGGTGTGTCGACCCAGATTCTGACAAGAGACCAAAGATGGGTCAAGTTGTCCGCATGCTTGAATCGGAGGAATATCCCATACCACGAGAGGTTTGATTCTGATATTTCGAGTACAAAATAGTACCATTTTGATTTGTTTGAAACTTCAAAGGTCATTTTGTGATACTAACTTAAATTTTTTAAAATGGTTGGACTTTCAGGATCGAAGACGACGAAGGAACCATGCTGGAACCAGAGAAGGTGAATCTCAAGTGGAGAACTCCGACACAGATAAGAATGACATTCCAGTTATGAGGTCCGACAGCAGAAGAAACCACAGGGCGTAATCAAGCATGCAAAACATTTATAGATTTTGAGCACAGCATTTGCAAAGGGGTGATTCCCACATTCTTTTGGTCTTTCTGAGTTCATCCATTCGAGATCAAGGCAAGCAGCGGAGGCTGAGGTATTAAACGATGGCATTTTGTCATTTGGTTCCTTATTTCCTACTTCGTAGATGTTGGAGAGAAGATTACTATGTTGTGTATGAAGATTGCAGTAAAACAAATAGCCTATGATTGATAGTCTTGTACAGTACAGGTCTTTGTGGTTTTATATATTTTTTAGTTTTCACCATTTCATATAGATCATTGTAGTGTTCACATTGAGGATTGTTAATCAATTGCCATTGTTGTGAAGTGAAGGCAAAGGATTTGATTTTGTGATTGCATTTGAAGAAGTTCTTTTGAATACAATGTAAAACTGATAATAATGTCTTCACCCTATGTCTATGGACAACTCTAAGAACACATAATTAGAACACAAAAACAAACATAAATGTGAGATAAGGGGTAGGATCCACATGTAAATACCACATGTGGGTCTCACCTCATGATGTCTCACCGTGATTGTTTTTTAGTATTCCACATTCTGAAAATGTGAATGCATCTTATGCAAACAACTCTGTTCAAAGAACTAGTTTGGTCTGAAAATGTGCTATAATCTTGACCTAGATTCTTCATTGTTGGCCATAAATTGAACATCTCAAGGGCAATTCCAGCTGTTACTTTCATCTGTCTAGACAAATCAAACCTTGTTAGTCAATGTTTTATATGGCAGGTTGTTGGTACGGTGCCATCAGAAACCTACGTCTTCTGAATTGTTGTGTACGCCTCCCAAGTCTTTGGAGTTTAACCAACATTTTCAATTTTGGACGGCATAATACATTTATGTTCATTCATATATGATTAATTGTCTTATTATATGTAAACAAAAAAAATTTAAATATGGCTCCACATGCATGACTCTTTCCTTTTCACATTTTAATTGTTTGGTTCCAAAAACCTATGGGAATTAAGGGGTGATTTTGGGCGTTCTAAATAAGTATACTTTTTGAGTTTTTGATAAAAAAAAAGTAGACAAAAAAAAGATGTGTGTTTTGATTAACTTTTTGATTTTTTACGAAAAAAATATGCAATAAAATATTATAGAAACTACCAAAATTACTCTTTTATCCTTCCTACCTCTGACACAGCAGTAGGAAGAGACAAAAACGTGCATGCTGGTTGAGTTCAGATCCTCTCCTTGAGGATCCTCTTTCAGATCCTCAGCCGTTGCAGATCCGATGGTTTAAAAAAATATATATATGAAATCGAAATTTCAAATAATTCCCGCATGCTGCTATACATATAGAGCTGCAACGGCAGAGGCTCTTCACACATTTTACCTCACTCTCACTCAGCCTCACCCTCATCCCTTCTCCTCCACTAAACCCAGCCTCACCGGCAACTAGCAATAGACTCCTTATGGCGACCCACTCTCGACGACAACGACCCACTTCGAAACCCAACCCACCGCTTCATCCCTCATTTTCTCTGCTTTGCAAACCATAAGCATCTGTTGCTTATAGAAGTTTTAATGGTCAACCAGAACTCTCTGTAATTAATGGGTTTAATTCACTAAAAGCATCTGTTAGTTGTTTGTATAAGTTCTGGAATGAAACTGTCCTTATGTAAAAGGTAATGAATCCACTTGAGTAGTAACTGCATATTCTCACTCTCTTTTATTTCTATTTCACATATGACGAACAAAATATTATAGTTATTAATGGTTCACCAATGGAGTTGATAGCATAATATGTTTCATTACAAGTAGCAAGTGGATCTGGATTGTGGAAGAGTTCAATTTTTTGCATACAAATTATAGTAGAGCTTCCACCACAAAAGGGCATCATTTTGGCGTAAATGATTTGAGGTTTGGAGTATGCAAAATGTCCTCCACTTGCAATTTCTTCTTGCAATCTGTCGTAAAACCCATTTAATGTTGGAGATAGGAAGTGAATAAGGGTTTAGGAATCACTCTAGATACTGTTTTTGGATAGACCCAGAAATTCAAAGCTAATTAAGTTTCCAAATCATCCTTATCAATAGATAACATAACTAATTTATCATACATTTTGAAGCAAGTTCACCACCAAATTATCACTTACAGAAGTAGTTAAATAGCAAACAACTCTTGAATCAAAACTTGGATGTGATTTAACCCAAAACTTACAAACTCAGAACTTAGTTTATCAGCACGTATTACAGATCAATAAGAAAATAACGAGTACAATTTGCATCAAGAAACTTGAAAATTTTTGGGTGTCCATCTTATGCCATAACAGCATCAACAACATTACTAAATGTACATTGTCACCTAAATACATCTTATGCCATAACAACATCAACAAAAAAAAAAAAAAAAATCAGTTATGAGCAACAATTTTAGCAACCATTGTCACGACCCGCTCCCCGTATCCAAGGGTTAAGCATTGTGATGGCCAGTAATTGGGGTTACCTCCGACCAATTCTTAAACAAATAAATAAACGCGAGCGGAAATAATATTTAAATGAGGGTACTAATTTAATTAAATTGTCAGAACTGGACTACCTCTATAAAGTGCTTCGTGCCTACCCCACACGCTGGCCCTGACATATCACCTGAAAGTGGTAAACAACTATAAGCATATGGCAGAGTGAGAAATATTATACTAAGAGTATAAGGGCATAAAATTCACCATGGATAATTATTGGCTAAGTAGAGCTTGATATTAAAATATAGAATACATAATACAGAGATCATTTAACATATAATACGGAAATCATAATCATAATCATAACCACGGTACAGAATGGAACAGAACAGATGTATGGACTCAAGAGATGGCTCATACGAACTCTAGAGGTGGCTCCTACCATAGTGTAGCACTTAGTTCCGTATAGCACTTTGCTCCACACCAGAAGTCATAACCACAATACAGAACCGGACAAATGTATAGACTCAAGAGGTGGCTCGTACGAACTCTAGAGGTGGCTCCCACCATAGTGTAGCACTTAGTTCCATACAACACTTTGCTCCACACCAGAAATTCAGAGGGTCAATGGATCCATGACAGACAGAGGGTCACAAAGTGACTAATCAGAGGGCCAATGGTTATTTAAGTCCCCAAGGCGTGGACTCCCGTGGTGGTACTTATAAAGCATAATTGTTTATAAGGTTATAATCAAATATTCTTAAAAATATAAACAAACGTATCCATGGGTTTCCTTTTAAGCAAATAGGGTTCAGAAAATAATCCACGCAACTAAAATATTAATATAGTTTATAATAATTTATAAAACATAACTTGTATAAAATAAATTATGGTAAGTTAAAACATATGTAAAATACATTATGGTGACTCAAGGTATAATATAACTCACCTTAACTTTAATACCTCACTATTTCTTTCCACTATCAAAGACCTTCTTAGCTTCCATTATTTTTCCTTCCCTTTTCTTCCTCTCTTTCTTTCTCTTTTCTTTCTTTCTCTTCTCTTTCTCTTTTCTTTCTTTCTCTTGTTTTCCTTTCTGAGCACATTCTCCCCCTTATATAGAATGGCAGCCGTGGGCACCAAGCCACGGGCTGCCACGTGCCGTCCTCCCATTAAACCCATTAATTCAAACTTATCTTTAACTTATTTAATGGATAACTTAACTTAGTTATTTATTTATATTTTGATCCTTAAACTCTTAATAATTATATTATTTTACAAAATTACACATAATAATATATAACAAATTATATATTTTCCTAACTGTGATTAAATAATATTAGTATAAATTTTACAGAATAATTAAAAATCTGGGTTGTTACAACCATTTTCAGCAACTTGAACAGCAACAGTTTTAGCAACACTTTTCGAAAACTTTCATTTATGAGCTGCTATGATTGAAGCTACAGAGGCTGGTTTGCTCACAAGGGAACTCTGGTTTGTGAAGTGATAGCAGAGAGAATGAGGGCAAAGCAATGGTTTAGGTTTGGGGAGTAAGTCTCTGTCGAAAGGGTCGCCGGTGAGACGGGTTCGGTGAGGTGGAGGAGAAGAGTGTGAGGGCTTTGGTTTGTGAAGCAGATCAGTTGGGTTTCAGGAGCTTCTCGACTTCGTTGGGAGTGGGTCGCCGGTGAGGGTGGGTTCGGTGGAGGAGAAGGGATGAGGGTGAGGCTGAGTGAGAGTGATGTCAAATGTGTCAAGAGCCTTTGCTGTTGCAGATCTGTATGTATAGTAGCGGCGGGAATTTCTGAAATTTCAATTTCATATATATACATATATATATATATATATATATTTAAACCGTTGGCTTTGCAACAGCAGATATCAGCCGTTGCAAGGAGGAACTGAAGGAGGATTCTCAAGGAGAAGATCTGAACTCATGTTGGTTACCCTGCATGGGTTTTCGTGGCTCCCATTGTTCCACGCAATTGGACAATGGGAAATGGAGTGGAACAGTGATGAACAGTGTTGTGTTTTGTTAAATGTTTTTTTTTTTTTTCTTAGCTGGTGTTGTTATTGAACGACAGCACAATTATTGATGAGATATTTATTTTTTTTTATAAATAAAAAAAAAAAAGCATGCTTGTTAAACAAATTTTTTTTTTTTGAACAAAATTTTTTTTTTAATTTGTAGACATATCTAACATAAAAAGACATAAAAAAGTATAAAGTTTGTGAAGAAAATTTGCTAAAAATTCACTAACTACCAAAAATACCAAACAAAAAAAATTTATTGAATATATTTTGCGTAATTTTTGCGTTATTAATTTTTAAAAATATTTTCAGCACATTTTTGTTTGTGGAAGGTGCATCTTAAAAAAAAATATTGCTTAAAATTAAAAAATTATTGGACATACTTCCTTCAGGTATTTTATATGTTAATTATTGGACATACTTCCTTAAAAAGTAAATTTTTTTCAGAATCTATTTTAATGAAGACATCAAAATATTAAAAAACTCACGTGTTACAAATGTATAATAATATAAATCTGAATCTCGGTTACACATTCAAAAATTAACCAACAATATTGTTTAAAATATTCACTCCTACCGATGCGCTTATCGTCCGAGTTGGTACGTAATGTTCGCTCTTACAACGGCCATTGTCGGGTCTGAGTCCCCTTCCTCCATCACATCGGCAACCTGTGTGTATTCGTCGTGGTCGGGCATTTCTAGGGCCACGTAATCGTCGCTGTCTGAGATAGGCAACGTGACCTCATCAATTTCATTGTGCCGGCGTATGAAGTTATATAACACCATCAACGCACATACAAAGGTCACCCGATTAGAAAAACTCAATTTCGGCATATTCTGCAATGCCCCCCACCTCGACTTCCAAGCACCGAATGTCCGCTCGATACAACTACGCAATGACGAACGGGCCTTGTTGAACCGTTCGAACTCATTCTGTGGTGTTCGATTCCGATGGACATTTTAGTGATATCTATACCTCTTATACGGGGCTAGATACCTTGTCTTGTTGCTATAGCTGCTACCCACCACACAGTATTTTCCTGCAAGAAACACAAAAATATTTTCACCGTGCCTTGTTTGGTAACCATTTTGTTTTCAGTTTGCAGTTTATATTTACAAAATTTTTAAAAAATTGGCATAAAAACTTGTTTGAAAATGTTTTTTTGGTTTATAAATGGTTATCAGTTTGTAAGTTTGAGGAAAAAACGTAAACTTAAAAAATGAGTTTACGTTAGTTTTTAAACAGAAATTTAAAAATTTGACTAACAAAATTTTGTTTTTTCAATTAATTTTGATTTTCAAATAATGATTTTTCAAATAATTTATTTTTTCAAATAATTTATTTTTTCAATTAATTTTCTTTTCAATTACATTTTTTTTTTCAATAAATTGTTTTTTTCAATTATTTTTTCCAATTAATTTTTTGTCAATTAATTTTTTTTAGTTAATTTTTTTTCCAATAATAATGTCTATGATCCCATTATCAAAAATAATTAAAAATAAATAATATTTTAGGCCTGAACAAATATATATCTGGAGTTTATGTTTTCAAAAAATTTTCAAACAATTTGTTCAAACCAAACACGTTTGTAGTTTATGTATAGGGAAAAATAAACAAAAACCAGTTTATACCATTTTTTTATACATAAACAAAAAAACATAAACATTATGAAACGCTACCAATAACACAAATATATGGATCGAAATTTTGATACATTCACTGTTGTTACTTCTAATATGATGATGATGAAATTTTGACACAAATATTTTCAGTACATGCGAGCAATATATGTGGCCATTAGTAAAGGCAATTTTTTGAGGAAAAAAAGTTACATTGCACTTTCATCACTACACTCAACAAATTGTATAGCAAAAGTACTTTCAATAGTTACGAATTTTTTGTGTATTAGCAGTTTTGAATTGTTATTCATTGTATGGAATAATATACATGAATAAAGTGTACACTCTACAAAAATATGAAATCATATACTTTACAAATATGTTAATAAGATTTTTTATTTCTTTATTTTTATGAATGAATATTCAATTACTTTCCAATCAGCAACTGGAGAGAGTAATTTTATCAATTTTTGGTACGAGAGCAAGTATGATTTCATAATTTGTCGGCTTATTTTTTAAAATAATTTTTTTTATTAAATGTTTAATATTTTTTACCAGGCGCGGGGTGGGGGGAAGCGATATTTAGGCTCGGTTGTGACATAGTGCAACACCCTGCTGTCGTGCATGCTCCCATCCCAACCAGTTGACACAAACGTGAAGCACAAATTGAAGTCACATACGACAATTATATTCTACGTTGGCACGCCTTTCCGGCCATAGTACGAAGTGGCGTACTCTTGCGAGACACGAGCCATCACGTGCGTGCCGTCTAGTGCATCGATGCAGTCCTACGCAATGCAACATTTTTTGAAAAAGTAAATAAAAAAATCAGGGTTTAGTTCGACACTGTATTCACCAAAATTTTTGGAAGGTCTCATCTTGAATGGCCGGTACAGCTATTGCGACCGTAAATGTGGATCGCTCCCTTGTTGGACTTGCTCGGCGTAAGACTCATACTATGAATCGATATGAATGGTATCATAGATTGCATAACCTCATGGAAATTGCATGACAATGTTTCCTTTAAGTGTTGGAACCGTTCTTGCAAATTTCTCCAAGACATTCCCTACAACGCATAAATGAAAATAGCTACCTTCTCTTCCAGCGGAACGCCATGCTCCTGCTGTGGCACTGTCAACCCAAAACTCTAAAAAGCGTCGCATAACAACAAGAAGACTCGTTTGGACATACTAACGCCATCTTCAAACCGGCCTTGGTGCCCGTTAAATAACTCATAGATCCATAAACATCCCGAAAGTATTGATGTATTTCGAGGGACTTTGTGATAATGGTTATAACAATATCTCTATGCACACTGTCACAGTTTTTTGGAAGGGAAAAAAATTACAAAAAACAAAGCAAGTAGTAACATGATAGAAAACAAATATAGGACAGTTTGTTTCATGAAACATTAACCCAATGAGGTCACTGAAGTCCTCAGAACCAGCCACCCATTCCAGAGCCATGCGTTGGCGCTGATGGGCCACCCATATTTTGGGACTTCTTCATTCGCAGCCAACTAATGACCGCCTCGTCCGTCGAAATCTGCAACAATATGGCTTGATTTTCCAGGTTGTCCATTAGCGTCAAACCAAAAACAATTAGCGGGTCTTGCGGATCCAGCCCTTGCAGGGAGTACAACCTTGCCATACACTTGCCAACGAGCTCCTGCATCAAATCTCCGTAATCATGATGCACTCAAACTTTTCATTGTTGTAATTTAACTGAAGACGCAAGGTTTTCCATGCTACTCGCCAACAGCGAAGCTCCCTCACTCTGTCATTTTTTTCGCTGTGGGTGTGTAGTGCCACTGAATTTGCGTTTGCTCCCGCCACTCGTAAGTGTGTCATCAACATGAATTGTTGACGACGCAGCGTGTACGGTGATCGGCGTGTCCTCCTCTTGCGTGGAAGTGTGGTGGACAGTGTGTTCACTCTGCTCGACAGGCTGGAAAGAGGGCAAATGGCTACTGTCCTTGCAATCTTTTTAATCCACAGGCAAAGGACCGTCCTCTGTTGCGACAGGTTCGAAAGATGCACCTGGTGTCCATACATATTTTCCAGTTGCCGTAGCTTCTTTGTACACCCTTCACATGAGGGCCATGTGCTCCAACGGTTTCGTTTTAAACTTTATTGCATTCTTGTTAATCTAGAGAAAAACAAAAAAATAAAAAAATAAAAACAAGGAAAACAACAAACACCACAACCATAAACAACAATATGAAATCAAACGTGTACAACAAGATGAAAAGACCCTATCGGTGCAAGGAAATAGTATGACGGACTCATAATTGAAATAAATCCCTTCCAATTTCATGAATAGTTTAACAATGTTTGAAAGGTTTTGACAATAGCATAAGCCAACAAAGGAAGAGGTTGAGCAACTCCAACCACTCTCTACTTTTCACTAGCTAAAGTACGAAAAAAGTACACTCTTTATTTTACTTAATTACTTTAGCTATTGTGTTCTCCAACCACACTCTTTATTTTAGCTAATAATTCAAACTAACTTAATTAATTTTTAAAACAAAAAATACTAATTGCTGATATTTCACTAACATAAATTTGCCCATACAAACATACAAAACCTGTAGAATGAGGAGAAAAAAAAATACAAAAAAAGTTATTCCGTAATTCATCAAACAAAATTGAAAGAACATATAAAATTACTACATACACATATGCATATATAAAATATATAAAATCTCAAATCCAAGGCATAAATATACAAAAATCCAAGATATATACATACATATTTGTTTGGAAAGCCTCTGGGGCTCTTCAATTGTAGCTACCAAAAAAGTAGGATGATAAAGTAGCTAATCCAATAGCTAGCCCATTGGAGTTCAAAATTAGAGTTACATTGGCTAAAATGCCTAACAAGCCTTTTTTAACTATCCCATTGGAGATGCTTACTATCACAGTGATGAACATGGTCTGTTTATGTGACCAATGCAAAAATAAGATGGACTATGTAGTGTATCTGTAAAACCCAAGTTTTGTATATAATTATTTTTGGATAGATTAGTAATTAAATTAATTTATATGGGTCATTTATTAATATCAAAGAATTAGTTATGAGATGGCATTATAATTTCTATTACTTAGATGGGTAATTTTGTAATCTTGGGAAATTAGGTTAATAAGCCCACAGGGTGTAGCTTTAAGCCTTGGAGAAAAAAAAATATAAAAATAAAAACAGAGGCTGGGGATTTACGGTGAAGAGTTTTGGAGGCAGCAAGGGTTTGAAAAAGTAAAGAAGAAAAAAACAAAGAGAGAGGTTCAAGTATTTAACCATTGACTGGGGTAAGATTCTTGTATCACAACCAAGTTATTAATTTTCGTTTGAAAAAAAAAAAAAAAGGGCTGAAGCTTTATGTAACCTGTAGGTGCCTATTCGGTTTAAGAGGTTGATGAATAGACCCACGTGTGGAGTGTGGTCTAGGTAAAGAGTTAAAACAGTGAAGCATTTTGGGTGAGTGTATTTTGACTTTTGGGTTTTGTACATTGGGTAAGGTGTGTTTGGCTATTGAATTGGGTGAATTGATTTGGTGTCTCTTGGACTTTAAGCATATATATATATATGTGTATATATAATGGGTTATTGTTGATGTGTGAAAGACATCAAAATATTAATTTATTTGAGGTTCTATTTATTAGGTTTGTGTGATTGAATTGGTGGAACTGGGTGTCTGCAGTTAGTGTGGTGGAATATTATTTCTAAGCGTTTGAGGTAAGTAACTCTCTATCACTGTTGGTACATTTTTTATTCCTATTGAATCGTTTGAAATTATAAGTATTTATTCATAGCCTCCATGTTCTCTTAAAACAAAATATGGGTCAAGTATAAAATAGCATCGAATATTATTATGAAAATTATTTGAATATTTTATGGAACTATTATGAAAATTGTACTAAATGTTTATTTTGAAAATATCAAATATTTTGTTCAAAAGTTGTGTATTGTTTGAATTTTGAATATTACTCTAGTCTAACTATGATTTGGACCCTAGCCAATAGGGGTTATTTATTGGCACAAAAACTAGTTTCTTTTGGGGCTTTACCACCGGCCTATGTGTGGTTCTGGGCCTTGTCACAGGCTAAGTGACCGTAGTCACCAAGACTTGGGTTTTGTGAATCAAATCATTGAACCATCTGAATATCGAACCATCGATTTTGAACAACGAATTACTTTGAATTATCTTGTTGGCTTTTCATTTTGTACATTGTTTATTTTTAGCTATGAAACCATCTTACAAATAATTGTTCATTTATTGAATTGTAGCAAAAATTATATTTATTGGTTATCGACTATTTATTTATTTTTATTTTTTTGTATACTTGATCCAGCTAGCAGTGATGGTTGGTTATTTACTGGGCTGTCTAGCTTACCCTTATTTTATTTTTTTTCAGATTTTGAGGAGTAGAGCTGCGCGAGATTTTTACTTGTGGGAGTGCCGAGAGTAGGACTATGACTTAAGTACTTGGATTATTGTTTTGTTAGTGGATTAAATTAGTGGACTTAGTAGGAAATTTCATATAAGAATTATTTATTGTTATGGATTTTGGCATTATGATAATTAAATATTTAATTTGAGTATTTTACAATGTTGGTTTTTGTGATTGGACTCTTAGCCTTGCATGCTCACTTAAATGAGTGTGCGGCGTTGTCATGGAGCTTGGGGCGTGACAATTTTGTGGTATCAGAGCCAGGTTGTAATTTTAAAGGCTAGTATAGAATAGTGGTGAGATTGGGTAGATGTAGGACTGGGAACGCTTATAATTTGGTATAATGTTAATTTTATTTACATGTTATAGGGACTTGAGAATAGAATAAGATGAGGTTTATTATTGATGCATATAGGTTGCAATGGAACATGAGGAGACATTGGAAAATATGGCTAGGAATACACGCCAAGGTCAAACGAATCGACGGACTGGTAATAACAATCGGCGAGGGAATGTGACTAATATTGGTAGTGGTTCTCAAGCAGTCAGAGGAAATCAGGAGCAAGAGTTGGGACAACAAGAACGAGCTGCAATCTCCAATCTAGTTGGAATGGTTCAAGTGCTTCAGACTTTGGCTGGGGTGGTGCAACAACAAACCACCATAGGGAATAACTTGACTAGACTTATGGAGCAACAACAACAGATGCAGCCAGGTGTTGGGCCACAACCGAGGCCACGTTGTAACATTACTGAGTTTAAGAAGATAGCCTTGGCATTTGACGGAGCCACAGACCTTTTGGAGGCTGAAAAATGGTTGACAAAAATAGAAAAGTTGTTTCTCGTTTTTGAGTGTACGGATGATTAGAAGGTTGACCTATGCTACGTTTATGCTACAAGGGATAGCTAACGATTGGTGGCAGATGGAGAAGCGCATCCATGAGCATAATGCCAACCCCTATACATGGGAAAGGTTTAAGAATGCATTCAATGAGAAATACTTCCCTAAGAGTGTTCGTCTACAAAAACATAGGGAATTTTCAAAGTTAGAGCAAGGGAATAAGACGGTTGCAGAATATGAAGCCGAGTTTACAAAGTTGTCCAAGTTTGCATCAGCATTTGAAGCAGACGAGGATAGCAGAGCACAAAAGTTCAAAGGTGGGCTTAGAACAAACATTATGCAACAGGTGGTTCCTTTCGAGTTATCTACTTTTGGAGCAGTGTTGAATAAGGCATTGTTGGTTGAGAGTGGCCTCACTAGAGCCCAAGAAGAGAAAGAAGAGAATTATAAGAAGAGATCTAGTTTTACCAACTTTCAAACTAACAACAGTTCGAAAGGCAATGCTAAGAGACAAAACACTTCTTCAGTTAGGAGTCGGGGAAGTCGAACTAAGGGTGGTAGTGTTGACAAGCAGAACGATCGGGTACAGTGCACTAGATGTAATGGATTCCATCGGGATAGTGAGTGTCGTTGGAATACTGGGGCTTGTTTCTCTTGTGGGCACCCTAACCGGAAGGGGCGTGAGACTGAACAGAAAGCATAGACAAATAAAGGAACTTCAATAGACAGAGTGTCTTCAGGAAATCAAAAGAAAAATGGAGGTCATAAGCCAAAGACTCAGGGTCGAGTGTACGCAATCACGCAACAAGATGTTTAGACTTCCAACACAGTGGTGTCAAGTACTGTTTTAGTGTCTTCTGTTTATGCACATGTGTTATTTGATTCTGGCGCTACAAATTCATTTGTGTCTATGGGATTTGTTGAGAAACATGGATGGAAATGTGTCTCTAGAGAGATCGACTTATGTGTTGAAACCCCAATAGGAGGTGTTATGGTTGCTGACTTAATTTGCAAATCTCTTGTGGTTAGTATAGATGACAGGAAATTGCTTGTAGACTTGACTGTTTTAGATATGCGGGACTTTGACATAATTCTTGGAATGGATTGGTTGGCAACTAATTATGCTTATGTTGATTGCCGAGGCAAAATGGTAGTATTTCAGATTCCTAATTCACCAGAATTTTGTTTTGTGGGTTGTCACGACCCAAACCCGCCCCTATGGGTTTAGCATTGCAACCGGCCAGTAATCCGTGATTACCAAAGGCATGTTTAACAGTAAAGACAGTAATACAGAGTAAGGGGGCTGGCGGAAGCCAAATAGTAAATGAAAGATATCCAATGAGCTGTGACAATCTGAATGCAAGAAGAAGACTTTATATAAACAAGTCACATTTATAACCAAAACATATATACAAACATCATACACATCATTTAGGTTAGGGACCTAATCCTTTCACCGTAACTGTACAGTCAAATCCTAAACACTTATTATAAAACAGAGACAGAAGGGTGAGACTGAGACACCCCAAAAATAGCCTTAGCTTGAACGGACTTGGGATCTCGAAGTGAGGCACAAAGGTTGGCTTGACAAAACGGGAGCTTAACTTGACGCTCCTAGCTTCGGTCCGGTGCCTGGACACCTACATATAAATATAAACAATGAGCTAAAGCCCAGTGAATAACATATGCGTAAAGGGGTTAAGAATGAATGTCCTTTCAGTAATTAAAACAGTCAATTGTATTAGTAAATCAGTTGTTCAATCAGTGGCTCATATTTCATGCCATAACAGTTACTTAGAAACCATAATAGTCATATGTGGTACATCCAATAGCAAAACAGTACAGTAGGTCTTGACAGATAGAACAGTCAGTTGATGGCCATCAAACAGTAAACAGTAGTGGTTCCACACATTGGAGCCGACAGAGATCTCTGTAACAGTAGCAGTAACAGTAAGAGTAAGTTGCTATGGATGCCACGTGTACAGTTTACAAATAGGACAAACATTCATTCAGTAAACAATGTCATTTCAGGAAGCAGTACAGTCGATCATTCAGAAAATAATCATAATTGAACATATCTTTACGACATCGTTACTCACAGAGTACTGGGCTATAGGTGAGCTAATGAGCGTCCTCGGATGCCAACCCTACACAGTTGTAGAATGAACACACACACTAAGTTACACACTTGGGATTAATAACTTAGCCCCTAAACTTGACTTGGTGTGGTTTTATAACATTATCCTCATTAAGATGCCTTAAACTTGACCTAGGAATGCCTAGGATGAAATGAGGATGCAAAGATGTACTTTAAAACACTTTTCAAAATTTGCTGAAACAGGGGTCCACGCTCGAGCGTGTCTTTCTACGCTCGAGCAGACATGCAGACAATGAAGCTCCGCTCGGGCATGACTTCCTTCGCTCGAGCGGGCTGCAAACTCATGAAAAGTACTGGTTGCATGATATTCACGCTCAACGGACGCTCGACCTCCACTCGAGCGTGAGACTCAGAACCTCGCTCGAGTGTGAATTCTCTCGCTCGAGCGGACTGCAAAACACATGAACTTCTGGGCATATGCATTTCACGCTCGATCGTTACTTTATACGCTCGAGCGGAAGTGCATGTACTCAGAGTGTACGCTCGAGCGTGGATCAAAAATCTGGAATTTCCAGATTGATCCCCAAGCACAAAAACTCAACCTTAAAAGCTTCAAACTCGATTCTTTTGGGCTAATTTTCTGGAAAGCACTTGAAAACTCATACCACAACATGTTTCAAAGATCAATTATGAAATCAAGCCCAAAAGTAAGCCAATTGAACACCAAATTAAATGTAAACATGAAGAACAATGCAAAATCATACATGCATGAGTTCCCATGGACTCTAGTGTGCCAACACAAGATCAAATGTAAGATTGAGCTCAAAATCATGGTGAATTCATGGACCGAAACTAAAATAGGAACATACATGTGGGAATTTCATGAAAATGACTTCAAAACACTATGATATGGACATGCATGTACACAATGCCTCATAATTCAACACTTTGAGCTAAAACTTGACTCTAATCTCCAATATTTCCATGAACCATGCAAGATACAACTTAAATTCATAATTGAGAGGATGAATTCCCTACCTTAGGTCTAGAATCCCAAATGTAGAAGCCTAATTTTGCAATGCTCCTTCAATTCCTCTAGTTTTCCAAGCCAATTTCTTGTTGAAACCAAACTTCTCCTATTTCTCTCTCTCTCAAGGTTTTTGGGTCAAGAAGATGAATAAAAGTGGTGCATCAACATATGTAAGGTGTAAGGAGTGTTGGTCTAGAATTAGGCCACTAAGTGGCAAAAGTGTAATTTACTTGCACTAATGTGATTTAGTATTATTTAATATAATTTAATCATTCCAAAACAAATTTTAATTAAACCTACCATAAAATCACATAAATCCTAATTAGTATATAACACTAATCAGTTTCTGATTCGGTCACCAATAAGGCCTTCAATTTGCAATTCGAAATTAAAACATGAACAGATCATTTAATGACAGACAGATAGAAATGCAATTAAAGCAACATGTTCATACAATCAGTTAGAATTTCAGCTTAATTAATTATTTATCATGCTCAATCACAGTTTAGCACTAATCAGAGGTGAGGGTTGTCATAGTCTTCCCTCCTTAAAAAGAGTTTGGTCCTCCAAACTCGAATTACCTTCATTCTGGAAGAACACTGGATTCAAGGGGAACAATTCAGGATATCTTTTCATCATATGTCTTCCCTTTCCCAAGTGGCATAAACGCCACCATGGTTTTGCTAGTCCACTTTCACTAACGGAATTTCTTTATTTCTCTACTTCTTGATTCGTCGGTTTACAACCTGAATAGGCCGTTCTTCATAAGTGTAGTCATCACTTAGCACTACACGGGTAGGCTCAATAACATGGAAGGGATACTGAAGGTAATCCCTCAACATTGAAATGTGAAAGACATTATGCATATGCTCCATTTCAGGAGAAGCGCTACTTGATACGCCACCGGATTAATCTTTTCAATGATTTCATACGGCCCAACATATCTCGGCGCTAGCTTGCCCTTAGCTCCAAAACGAGTCTGCCATTTCATTGGTGTTACTTTAACAAAAACATGATCACCCATTTCATATTCCCTGTCTCGCCTTCGGACATCCGCATAACTTTTCTGTCGGCTTTGTGCGGTTTTCAATCTTTGTTGAATCAGTTTCACCTTTTCTGTGGTCTCATGTACAATCTCGGGCCCAAGCAAAGGCCCATCTCCAACTTCTGCCTAGCAAATAGGAGATCGACATTTTCTGCCATATAAAGCCTCGAAAGGCGCCATACCAATGCTCGAGTGAAAACTGTTATTGTAGGCAAATTCAGCTAACGGTAAATGACTTTCTCAATTTCCTTGGAAATCAAGAACACACATACGCAGTAAGTCTTCCAGAGTCTGGATTGTTCTTTCTGACTGGCCATCTGTCTGAGGATGGTATGCGTTACTCAACCTCAGTTCGATACCCAACGCTGTTTGCAGACTTTGCCAGAATCTCGATGTGAACTTCGAGTCCCTATTAGAAACAATAGATACAGGCACTCCATGCAATCTGACAATCTCATCAATATAAATTGTAGCCAATCTGTCCGCATTATAAATTGTTTTGACAGGTAAGAAGTGAGCAGATTTAGTCAATCTATCAACAATAACCCAAATAGAATCCATACCTTTACTGGAGCGAGGTAAACCAACAATGAAATCCATAGTGATATGTTCCCATTTCCACTCCGGTATTAGTAAGGGCTGAAGTAAGCCTGCGGGTCGTTGATGTTCGGCTTTGACTTGTTGGCAGTAAAGGCATTTTGACACAAACTCGGCAATCTCTTTCTTCATTCCCGGCCACCAGAAATTAAGTTTCAAGTCTTGATACATTTTTGTATTTCTCGGATGGATGGAAAGTTTTGAATTGTGGCCCTCCTGCAAAATTCGCCTTTTCAGTTCAGAATCATTCGGTACACACAACCTTCCCTGAAATTTCAATACATTATTTTCGAATTTAAAGTCCGGCCTTGGTTTGGATTCCCGTTCATCGATGATCTTTTTCAGAAAGTCATCTTGGCATTGTTTCTCTTTAATTTCTTCAATAAGAGCCGGTTGGGCAGAAATAGCAGCCAATGTTCCACCTTGTTCACGCAAAACAATCTCAATTTCAAATTTTTCAAGGTCACATAGCAATTCTTTCTGTCTGGTAAGTAAATAGGCCAAATTCTCAATTGATTTCCGACTCAGTGCATCGGCAACGTTGTTAACTTTTCCTGGATGGTACAAGATTTGCAAGTCATAGTCTTTTATCAGTTCTAACCATCTCCGCTGCCTCATGTTCAACTCTTTCTGTGCAAAGAAATATTTTAAGCTCTTGTGATCTGTGTACACTTCACATGTTGCCCCATAAAGGTAGTGGCGCCAAATTTTCAATGCAAATACTACTGCAGCAAGTTCTAAATCATGAGTGGGGTAGTTCTTTTCATGCGGTCTCAATTGTCGGAAGCATACGCAATAACTTTACCATTCTGCATTAATACACATCCCAAACCCTTATAAGAAGCATCACTAAAAATATAAATCCATCCGTACCTGAGGGTAGGGTGAGAATCGGTGCAGTCACAAGTCGAGTCTTTAACTCTTTGAAGGCTGATTTTCTCTGTTTGGTCCAGTCAAATGATATTCCCTTTTGAGTCAATTGAGTCAATGGTAGAGCGATTTTGGAGAAATCTTTCACAAACCTTCTGTAGTACCCGGCTAAGCCTAAGAAACTTCGAACTTCAGTAACGTTAGTCGGTCTAGGCCAGTTCACCACTGCTTCAATTTTCTGTGGGTCAACTGAAATGCCATCCCTACTAATCACATGTCCCAAAAACATAACATTATCAAGCCAAAATTCACACTTTGTTAGTTTTGCATACAGTTTCTATTCTCTTAAGGTCTGTAAGGTAATTCTCAAATGACGTTCATGTTCTTCCTTACTCTTGGAATAAATCAAAATGTCATCTATAAAAACAACCACAAATTCATCGAGGAATGGTTTGAAAATTCTGTTCATAAGGTCCATAAATGCAGCAGGCGCATTAGTAACTCCAAAAGGCATAACAAGAAATTCATAATATCCGTACCTCGTTCGAAAGGCAGTCTTTTCAATGTCCTTTGTTTTGACTTTCAGCTGGTGATATCCGGATCTAAGGTCAATCTTGGAGAAGACTTGAGCACCCTGTAACTGGTCAAATAAATCATCAATACGAGGCAGTGGGTATTTGTTTTTCACTGTTACCTTGTTTAATTCACAGTAGTCAGTGCAGAGTCTTAGTGAGCCGTCTTTCTTTTTCACAAATAAAATTGGTGCACCCCACGATGAAGTACTAGGCCTGATGAACTTCTTATCCAACAATTCTTGCAGCTGAATTTTCAATTCTTTCAATTCGGTAGGTGCCATTCTGTACGGAGCTTTGGAAACTGGCTGTGTACCCGGTAACACTTTAATAGTGAACTCAATCTCCTTATCAATCAAATCCCCTGGCAAGTCATCTGGAAAGACATCTGGGAATTCTCTGACTATAGGAATACTGTCTACATTAGCTTTAGTATCAGTAGGTACAGTAATATGCAACATAAATACCATTTACACCCCTTTTTGATTAATTTAAATGCTTTCATGGACAAAATCAGATATGGGGGAGGTACTACACCAACTCCGTTAAACACAAATTCAGGTAAACCAGGTGGACGGAAAACAACCTGTTTTGTTACACAGTCTATGGTAGCATGATATTTTGTTAACCAGTCCATTCTCAAAATTACATCGAAATGATCAATATTCAAAGGCAGTAAATCAATATACATATGTACATCGCCGACAATAATCTCACATGCAGGATATACATAAGCACAAGTCATGGATCCCCCAGCGAGTGAAGATACAGCTAACAAATAGTTCATGGGTTCCAGTGGTCTATTTAATTTTCGTGAAAAAGCATGCGAGACAAACGAATGTGTAGACCCCGAATCAATCAGAATATATGCATTTTGAGCACAAATTGAGAGTATACCTGACACAACTGTCTCGGTGTTCTACACATCTCCCGGTATAAGTGCAAACACCCAGCCTTGCCTTAAAGGCTCTTTTCCAGTAGCTTTGGGATTGGGTTTTGGTGTAGCAGTTGATGCTGCGGCACTAGCTGCAGCTTTACTATTGCCTTGAGAAGTGGAAGGGTAATCTTTGACCATGTGGCCCACCTTGCCACACCTGTAACAAGCACCAGAAATTTTATAGCAAACCCCCTTATGCCTTTTTCCACATTCGGAACAGGGTGGTATGGAACCACTTCCCTGACTAGAACTGTTTGTTGACCCTATGTTCTGCTTTTTATTCAATGAACTGTTCCGACCTTTCTTAAACTTAAAGCCCTCTCTCTTACCGCGCCACTCGGTCGCTGGTGTTTCAGTCTGTTTTAATGCTTCGATATTCGACTCAACTATTATTGCTCGGTCAAGAACATCCATATATTTAAGTAACTTCAGAACGTTGATTCGATCTAGTATCTCGACATTAAGCTCGCCTTCAAATTTCCTGGCCTTTTTATAATTAGTGTCCACCATGTGTGGTGCATATTTGGTGAGTTCAGTGAATTTAGATTCATACTCTGCTACTGACATGGTACCTTGTTTCAGCTGTTCAAATTCAGTTACCTTGCGGTCTCGGACACACTGGGGAAAGTATTTCTCAAAGAAAGCTTCCTTAAACTGAACCCAGGTCATAGCATTACTGGTGTCACGAGCAAGCATCCACCATCGTCTAGCCTCTTCCTGTAAGGTGAAGGTAGCCAGTAATACCTTGTGTGCCTCCGAACAAGGAAATACTTCAAACAATTTCTCGATTTCTAGAACCCATGCTTCGGCCTTTAGTGGTTCAAGGCCTCCTTGGAATGATGGTGGTTTCATTTTGCTAAACTTCTGTGTCAAAGCAATTATATCATCATTAACATTTGGTTCTGGCTGTACTGGAGGAGGTGGGGGCTGTTGGTTCTGTTGTTGCCTTAGGGCCTCAGTCAACAGTTCAACCGTTCTTTCTAACCTTGCCATTCTTGCCTCAGATGATTCAGATTCGTCGGCATTTCTTGCATTCTCCATCTCACTATAGGCAACATGGTAATAATAAACATAGGAAGTTGCTGACTTAAGCACATTAGCACATATATTCATATCATGGCCACACACACTTTCTCATGCTCATGCAATGCCCTAATTACTTTTCTAGGACATCCTATAGCTCATTTGGACACGTGTGTACGGTATAACTCGTGCTTTGGCATTGCTCTGATACCACTCTGTCACAACCCAAACCCGTCCCTATGGGTTTAGCATCACAACCGGCCAGTAATCCGTGATTACCAAAGGCCTACTTAACAGTAAAGACAGTAATACAGAGTAAGGGGCTGGCAGAAACCAAACAGTAAATGAAAGATGTCCAATGAGATGTGACAATCTGAATGCGAGAAGACTTTATATAAACAAGTCACATTTATAACCAAAACATATATACAAACATCATATACATCGTCTAGGTTAGGGACCTAATCCCTTCACCATAACTGTACAGTTAAGTCCTAAACACTTATTACAAAACAGAGACAGAAGGGTGAGACTGAGACACCCCAAAAATAGCCTTAGCTTGAACGGACTTGGGACCTCGAAGTGAGGCACAAAGGTTGGCTTGACAAAACGGGAGCTTAACTTGACGCTCCTAGCTTCGGTTCGGTGCCTGGACACTTACATATAAATATAAACAGTGAGCTAAAGCCCAGTGAATAACATATGCGTAAAGGGGTTAAGAATGAATGTCCTTTCAGTAATTAAAACAGTCAATTGTATTAGTAAATCAGTTGTTCAATCAGTGGCTCATATTTCATGCCATAACAGTTACTTAGAAACCATAATAGTCATATGTGGTACATCTAATAGCAAAACAGTACAGTAGGTCTTGACAGACCGAACAGTCAGTTGATGGTCATCAAACAGTAAACAGTAGTGGTTCCACACATTGGAGCCGACAAAGATCTCTGTAACAGTAGCAGTAACAGTAAGAGTAAGTTGCTATGGATGCCACGAGTACAGTTTACAAATAGGACAAACATTCATTCAGTAAACAATGTCATTTTAGGAAGTAGTACAGTCGATCATTCAGAAAATAATCATAATTGAACATATCTTTACGACATCATTACTCACAGAGTACTGGGCTATAGGCGAGCTAATGAGCGTCCTCGGATGCCAACCCTACACAGTTGTAGAATGAACACACACACTAAGTTACACACTTGGGATTAATAGCTTAGCCCCTAAACTTGAATTGGTGTGGTTCTATAACATTATCCACATTAAGATGCCTTAAACTTGACCTAGGAATGCCTAGGATGAAATGAGAATGCAAAGATGTACTTTAAAACACTTTTCAAAATTTGCTGAAACAGGCGTCCACGCTCAAGCGTGTCTTTCTACGCTCGAGCGGACATACAGACAATGAAGCTCCGCTCGAGCTCGACTTCCTTCGCTCGAGCGGGCTGCAAACTCATGAAAAGTACTGGTTGCATGATATTCACACTCGACGAACGCTCAACCTCCGCTCAAGCGTGAGACTCAGACCCTCACTCGAGTGTGAATTCTCTCGCTCGAGCAGACAACAAAACACATGAACTTCTAGGCATATGCATTTCACGCTCGATCGTTACTTTATACGCTCGAGCGGAAGTGCATGTACTCAGAGTGTACGCTCAAGCGTGAAGTCCTCCGCTCGAGCGTGGATCAAAAATCTGGAATTTCCAGATTGATCCCCAAGCACAAAAACTCAACCTTAAAAGCTTCAAACTCGATTCTTTTGGGCTAATTTTCTGGAAAACACTTGAAAACTCATACCACAACATGTTTCAAAGATCAATTATGAAATCAAGCCCAAAAGTAAGCCAATTGAACACCAAATTAAATGTAAACATGAAGAACAATGCAAAATCATACATGCATGAGTTCCCATGGACTCTAGTGTGCCAACACAAGATCAAATGCAAGATTGAGCTCAAAATCATGGTGAATTCATGGACCGAAACTAAAATAGGAACATACATGTGGGAATTTCATGAAAATGACTTCAAAACACTATGATATGGACATGCATGTACACAATGCCTCATAATTCAACACTTTGAGCTAAAACTTGACTCTAATCTCCAATATTTCCATGAACCATGCAAGATACAACTTAAATTCATAATTGAGAGGATGAATTCCCTACCTTAGGTCTAGAATCCCAATGTAGAAGCCTAATTTTGCAATGCTCCTTCAATTCCTCTAGTTTTCCAAGCCAATTTCTTGTTGAAACCAAACTTCTCCTATTTCTCTCTCTCAAGGTTTTTGGGTCAAGAAGATGAATAAAAGTGGTGCATCAACATATGTAAGGTGTAAGGAGTGTTGGTCTAGAATTAGGCCACTAAGTGGCAAAAGTGTAATTTACTTGCACTAATGTGATTTAGCATTATTTAATATAATTTAATCATTCCAAAACAAATTTTAATTAAACCTACCATAAAATCACATAAATCCTAATTAGCATATAACACTAATCAGTTTCTGATTCGGTCACCAATAAGGCCTTCAATTTGCAATTCGAAATTAAAACATGAACAAATCATTTAATGACAGACAGATAGAAATGCAATTAAAGCAACATGTTCATACAATCAGTTCAGAATTTCAGCTTAATCAATTACTTATCATGCTCAATCACAGTTTAGCACTAATCAGAGGTGACGGTTGTCACATGGGTAGTGGAGTTAACACTCCTCTTTTGGTAATCTCAGCTTTGCAAGCTAGACGATTGTTGAGGAATGGTTGCGAGGGTTATCTAGCTTCTGTGAGAGATACCCATGAAACTGAATTGAAGTTAGAGGATATTCTAGTTGTGAGGGAATTTCCCAATGTTTTTCCTAAAGACTTACCAGGGTTGCCACCAGATAGAGAGATTGAGTTTGCCATCGAATTGATACTCGGTACGGGTCCTATCTCCAAGGCTCCGTATCGGATGGCCCTAGCAGAGTTGAAAGAGTTGAAGGAACAGTTACAAGAGTTACTAGATAAGGGCTTTATTAGGCCTAGTGTTTCTCCTTGGGGTGCGCCCGTTTTATTTATGAAAAAGAAAGATGGTAGTTTTCGCCTTTGCATTGATTATCGAGAGTCGAACAAGGTGACAATTCGAAATAAATATCCTTTGCCTAGGATAGATGACCTATTTGATCAGTTGCAAGGAGCACAAGTCTTTTCTAAGATTGACCTTCGTTCTGGCTATCATCAGTTGGAGGTTAAGGCGGAAGATATACCTAAGACAGCCTTCCAAACTAGGTATGGGCATTATGAATTTTTAGTGATGCCGTTTGGGTTGACCAATGTGCCTGCAGCTTTTATGGATTTAATGAACAAAGTATTTAAACCCTTCTTAGATCAGTTTGTGGTAGTTTCTATTGATGACATTCTTGTGTACTCGAAGAGTAAAGAGCAGCACGAAGAACATCTGAGAATAGTGTTGCAGATATTAAGGGAGAAGAAATTATTTGCTAAATTAAAGAAGTGTGAATTTTGGCTGGAGAGTGTATCATTTTTGGGTCATGTGATATCTAGAGATGGGGTGTCTGTTGACCCCAAGAAAGTGGAGGCGGTGGTAGAGTGGAATAGGCCTACTAGTGTCACTAAAATTCGTAACTTCTTGGGTTTAGCAGGTTATTATAGAAGGTTTGTTGAGGGATTTTCCCGAATTTCTATGCCTTTGACTCGTTTAACACAAAAAGGGGTTAAATTTGAATGGTCTGATGATTGTGAGAAGAGTTTCGAGGATCTAAAGAGTCGATTGGTGTCTGCTCTAGTACTTATAGTTCCGTTCAGAGATGAAGGTTTTACCATCTATAGTGATGCATCAAAGATGGGCTTGGGTTGTGTCCTGATGTAAAATGATAAGGTAGTGGCATATGCGTCTAGGCAGTTGAAGCCATATGAGCAGAATTATCCTATGCATGATTTGGAGTTGGCTGCCATGGTGTTTGCATTGAAAATCTGGAGGCACTACCTGTATAGGGGTAAAATGTGAGATATTCACTGATCATAAAAGTTTGAAGTATATTTTCACTCAAAAAGAATTGAATATGAGGCAAAGGCGATGGTTGGAGCTATTAAAGGACTATGATTTGACTATCAATTATCATCCAGGAAAAGCCAATGCAGTGGCGGATGCCTTGAGTAGAAAGACCCCAAGTAATTTGGCTATCTTGATCACTGACCAAAAGAATATCTTAGAGGACTTGCGAAGGTTGAATATTGAGATTAGATGGCATAACCATGGAGTGCAGTTGCAGTTGGCAAACCTTAGGGTTCAACCCACGTTGATTGATAGAATTAAAGATGCTCAAGGAAGAGATCCTCAGTTGCAATAACTTAAGGCTGAAATGGAAATAGGGCTTCAGATGGAATTTTGTATGCATAAAGATGGAACCTTGAGATTTGGAGAGAGGTTGTGTGTGCCTAATGATTCAGAGCTCAAGAGAGAAATACTGAAAGAAGCTCACAGTTCAGGATATACTGTACATCCAGGGAGCACTAAAATGTATAAAGACTTGAAGAGGAACTTTTGGTGGAATAATATGAAAAGGGAAATTGCTCAGTATGTTGCTCAATGTTTGGTACGTCAACAAGTGAAAGTTGAACATCAGAGACCTGCAGGTAAGTTACAACCTCTTCCTATTCCCAAGTGGAAGTGGGAACATATTACCATAGATTTTGTGACAGGGTTGCCTAGGACCCAAGGTGGTAACAATGCTATTTGGGTTATCGTTGATCGATTGACCAAATCCGCTCACTTTCTAGCTTTTAAAGTAGGGTTCTCCTTAGAGAGGTTCGCAAAATTGTATATCAAGGAGATTGTGAAGTTACATGGTATTCCGGTGACCATAGTGTCTGATAGAGATAGCAGATTTGTATATATGTTTTGGAGGAGTTTGCATACAGCTTTGGGTACTAGTTTGAATTTTAGCACGGCCTTTCATCCTCAAACTGATGGACAGTCAAAAAGAACTATTCAGACTCTTGAAGACATGTTGAGGGCTTGTGTTATTGATCTTGGAGGTTCTTGGGATGAGCATTTGGCCTTAGTGGAATTCTCTTATAATAACAGTTATCATGCGAGCATTTAGATGGCACCATATGAGGCTTTATATAGACGGAAATGTAGATCACCTATTTGTTAGGATGATGTAGGCGAAAGGAAGCTGTTAAGGTCTGAGCTTGTGCAACAAACAGTAAACAAGATCAATCTTATTAGAGAGCAACTTCGCACTCCACAGAGTAGACAGAAAAGTTATGCAGATAATAGGAGACGCGATTTGGTGTTTGGGGTTGGAGACCATGTGTTCCTTAAGGTGTCTCCTATGAAAGGAGTAATAAGGTTTGGTGTTCGGGGTAAATTGAGTCCTAGATTTGTTGGACCATTTGAGGTTTTAGATCGAGTTGGAGAGGTAGCTTACAGACTTGCCCTACCACCTTCACTAGTTGGAGTTCATAATGTTTTTCATGTCTCAATGTTAAGGAAGTATATACCGGATCCTAGTCATGTGATTGATCATGCACCGTTGCAGTTTAAGGAAAATTTGATCTATGAAGAACACCCTATACGAATTGTTGATAGGAAGGAACAAGTTTTGAGGCGTCGAGACATTCACTACGTTAAGGTTCAATGGAGCAATCACTCGAAAAGAGAAGCTATTGGGAACTCGAGGATGAAACAAGACAAAAGTATCCACAACTTTTTGAGACTCCAGGTATGTCAAATTTCAAGGACAAAATTTCTTTTAAGGGGGGGAGAATGTAAAACCCAAGTTTTGTATATAATTATTTTTGGATAGATTAGTAATTAAATTAATTTATATGGGTCGTTTATTAATATCAAAGAATTAGTTATGAGATGACATTATAATTTCTATTACTTAGATGGGTAATTTTGTAATCTTGGGAAATTAGGTTAATAAGCCCACAGGTTGTAGCTTTAAGCCTTGGAGAAAAAAAAATATAAAAATAAAAACAGAGGCTGGGGATTTACGGTGAAGAGTTTTGGAGGCAACAAGGGTTTGAAAAAGTAAAGAAGAAAAAAACAAAGAGAGAGGTTCAAGTATTCAACCATTGACTGGGGTAAGATTCTTGTATCACAAACAAGTTATTAATTTTCGTTTTGTTAGAAATTGGGCGCCCATGTGGCATGGCCCTTTGAGCTTTTTGAGCCTAAACCTCTTGAACCTTATCCATGTAAGTTTGAATTAAAATTCAAACTTATTTGGATAACCATTCAAGATATCTATATCTATCGTATCATTGGATATGGATAGATAGATAGATATTGGTTATATATCAGATTATATGGTTAATCTAATATATTGAATCAGATACGTATATCAGATACGTTATAGGGTTTTTACCCATAACCTTTTTCCCAGACTCTCCTCTCTCTCTGACTCTCTCCCATAAACAACGATCAAGCCTATTGCACTGTGATTTGTGTGGGTGATATTCACTATTGTAATATCACCCCATTGCTGGGTTGATTGACCAGATTCATGAAGCACGTGATTTACCCACGAGGTTCTTCGCTAAAAGGTATGATCTAAACATTTAATCCGCTGCGTTTTAATGCCTTTTGATTTACATTGGTATCAGAGCCATGTATGGGTTTTTTCGTGCTTTCTTTTATCATGTGTATATTTATATATATATGTACACATCGATGCTCATGAATATTTATAAAAGAGAAAGAGATCCAAAATATTTCATTTTTTATGATCATTAATGTAATTTTTAAGACCATAAATGATTTTATTTTGGAAAATGGAGTCCGGAAGTATAAAAATCGGACCAGAAAACACCCTGGAAGGCGGCGCGTGGGATTCACGCGCCACCTGACGCCGTGAGCAGCCTCCACGCGCTTCTACGCGCTGGCACGCGCCTCCACGCGCTATCACGCGCTTCCACGCGCTTCCGACGCGCCTGCACGCGCCATCACGCGCGCGTCAGCGGCGCTGTCCACGCGCGAGCCGTCGGCGCCACGCACGCGCGCCACGTGCCGAGCCGCGTGCCGAGCCGCGTTCTGAGCCGCGAGCCGAGCCGTTTCCCCAGCTGGCTTGTTGTAAGGCTCTGTTTGTTTTTTTTAAATTCTGAATCGCGTTAATTGGCCATAAGTTATTCGTTATAGCTTTGTTTTAAGCATGGTTGGTACCGTTAGACTCAGAATTAAATTTTGTATCTTCTGTAAAATTTTGAAAATTTTACGAAAATAAAAAATATTTTTTCTGTGTTAATAATTCATTTTTTATGCTTTAAAATGATTCTGATATTGCATAAATAATTTTCTGGGGTTGAAATTTTTATTGTGGACTTCTGAAATATTTTACTATTTACTGGTATAATTGTTTCAGTGTATCAGTTTCTGGATTTTTTATTTCTAATTTTATGTGTGTTTATTAGTTATTTAAAATTCCAGAAAAATACCAAAAAAAATTCCAGAAAATTCCAGAAGTGATATACTTTCTGTTATGGCATAATTTGAATATTAAATACAGCATGTTGTTGTTTATTTGCTTAGAGTTTATAATATGTTGTAATTAGAATAGCATGATTAATTGTTTTTTATTTTAATTCCGTTATTCAATGTAACATAGTATGTATTGATTGTGAATCTACATTATGATGCTGTTGTATGGAATTAGAATTTTTTATCATGCTTTTAGACATGCCATAATCAGTGGGAGGTTATTCGGTTGAGAGAAATCTTTGTAGATTAACTCCCGAAAACCAATATTTTGCGCATAAATTAAATTAAATTTTGGATAATTGTCACTTGTGGCGCAAGAGATGATTACGAGCTTAGCGGATTTTCGATCTTGCGACTTGTGTAATATTGTCACTATTTAATTTAGATTTTTGCGGCAAAATTATATTATGCTAATCAAATTAATCCCAAATGCGAATTTCTCACTAAATTGATTTAGCTTATGGAAGTTAATTTGGTTGACCTAGACTTAGTAGAGATGTTCAAATGTGAACAATATAATCCCATTCTTTAGATGAGCAAAAGTCTTGGAGACTTTAGGTCAAACCTTAATTGAGCCAAAGTAAGGAAACATGACTCAAAGTCGCCGTGTTTTTGTTGCCTTGTTTGGCACAATAAAAACTAATGTGTGCGCTATGGTTAGCGGCACGCTATGTAGTTTTGGTTGGCGAGTTTTGAGGTTATGAAATTAGTAAGCCCTCAATAGATCTGTATATGATCTTGACTATTGAGTTGCGCGGATTGACTTTGTAAATTTGACTTGTAAATAATGTTACATCATTGGATGAAGTAACATTCAAAAGTCACGTCATCCAAGAAATGCGAGCTTAAATAAATTAGTCATTAAGTGTAAGACGAGTAGCCAGTATGAGCAGTGTTTTGCTCTCTACCCAATTACTAGGAGTGGATGGAGCAAAATTTCATGCACTATAATAGTGTGCGTTGAAATATCACGTGAAGTGAAAAGATTAGCGCTTAGAAGCTGCAAAATCTATTAACACTAAGTGAAAAGATTAGCGCTTAGTGGCTGCAAAATCTATTATCATTGCCAACTTGTCTAAGTCTGGACACTTACTGTTTCCACACTTGAGTGTGAGACATGATGAGGTGCTTCTTTGTATTATTCCTTTACTAGGTTAACGTTTTTGAATAACATTTACCACTAAGCGCAAACGTTGCAGCATAGTAATGAAAAGGTCAAGGCCGACAAGGTTGTTATGACTCTAAGAATTTGACACATCGCTTGTGAGAGCATTGTGTTGAATTAGACTCTTTAGCCTAATTCCCGCTTAAGTTACTTCAAGAGCTGTCACAGATTGATAGCTTATTCTCTCCTTCTTGTGGATAGTAGAATTAATTGAAAAGTAACTATGAAGCGAGAAATAGATATGGCAAGAGGAGTATCGTCATCTTTCAACTAGATGCATTAAAGTGTATGGAGAATAAAATTGACTTGAAGGTGCAGGGGATTAGCACTTACTAGTTAAATTTGCGACTTAGGCGCACTTGATATCTCCATGACATCCTTTTATGATCTAGTGAATATGAATTAGTCGTGAGTCATTACCTAGTTGGGCCTAAACCTTTGAAACTTGTCTTCAAGAACTCACACATTAAGATGATTGGAATTAGTTTATGACGTTGGTCATGAACCGGTGGCTTATTATACTTAATCACATTAATGAGATGATGACACGATGGTTTGAGTAGGCCTTCTCGGGCCCACTCGTTTGTGACATCCTGCTCTCATATAAATGTGTAACTTTGTTCGCAATGGGTGCGCACAAGTAAGTAGGAAAGCCGTAGAAGGTCATTTGTTTTGGCGCATTTAGTCCACTATGATATTTTGTGACTAGATATGTGTAAGGGTATGAAGCTAAGCCTCAATCTCGACACATTTATAGATTACGATACGCATTTGAGTCAAGACTATTTGATCTCCCATAAGTCAAAAGTTTTGAGATATTTTTTTGACATTGCACATATGAGGTCGAGATCAATTAGATAAGAGCTTTTGTGCTTTTAGTTTTGATCAAGGTGGCGAGTATCTATTTGAGCTATTTTTTTTAGAAAGCTCTGTGAAGAGAGATGGATGCTTAGAAAATTGATTATTCCTAATACTCAACAACACAATGGTGTAGTAGAGATAAGGAATTAAATATTGTTAATGTTAGGTGGATAATGGCGCAAAATGTTTCCCAATTGGGAATTGCACTAGTTTGTTGCCTATATCCCTAACTCAGTGCCCTCCATATCAGATTTTACACTCCATTTTGAGTAATGGGTTAGCAGAGAGCCATCTATGGGCGATCTGTAACCGTTAAGCAGCTTATCTTTATTCTACTTCTCATAAGATTGTGAAGTTAAGACCTAGGGTTCTATAGCGCATTATTGTATGCTGTCTTGTAAACACATAGGGTTGTGTGGCGCATTATTGTATGCGGTCATGTAAACCCTCCGGGTCATGTGCATATAGGTAAGCAGCTTTGTGGTAGTGTAACTAAGTCACATAAAGTTTTCTTAGTAAAGGTGACGTGTATAGAGTTTTGGAACTCTATAAGATAGAGAATTCTAAGCATAGCGCTTTTATGTAGCCTAGTTGAGAATGGAAAGAAATTTCCAATATCCTAGGGACAGTGGGAGCGATGTGCCTACTAATGGATTACTCCATTAGAGAAGAATTCTCTACATTCTTAGTTGCGTGGTAGCAAATGTGAAAATTTTCCACGTCATCACTGGGTGATTGAGAATGAAACATTCATGATTGCTCCGCAAGATGATAAAGAGCCTAGGATAATGCCAAAGGCTCTAGTCTCCTGTTTTTAGAAAGTGGATTAATGTTGCGCAGTTTAAGACAAAGTCTTTGAGGATTAACCATTTCTATAAATTGGTTGACTTTCCATTATGACGCGAAACTGTTCTAAAGTTATGCATAATTTGGATAGTCATTGTTGAGGCATAAGGCTCGCTAGATACCGAAAAGTCGCACCATTGAGGAAGTGTAGACCATGAGGAGACTTCCTCCTGGGGAGTGAGGTTATTTCGACTTAGGCTATGATTGACATAAGTTCGGAACATTGATTTGTGGACATTGTGACCCAACTTCTCGTTGGAGAATTGGATAAGTAGATCCGTAGGGATTTACCTTCTGCTTTTATGGTGAAAAGTTAGGAGCGCAAAAGGTTGCTAGATCCAATAAATCTTTTCCAGCCTAAAATAGTTATCCAAATAGTTGTTCTTAGACTTCGTCAAGCCATGATAGGCAAACGATGATCGATGAAGATCACTGAGGCATGATCAATGGTCCAAAAGAAGTTTTTCCTTACTTAGTCATTATGAGCCAGGAATTTATAGGGTTGTCGCCACCTAGGGTGGGCAGTCCTCTATTTTAGATATGATGGACATGGGTGATGTAATTCTTAGGGATTGTTTTGGGAAAATTCTCGGTTTGTCTTCAATGACTTACATAAGGAATATCCTAGAATAATTCTAGATGCAAAATTACAAACCCATTGACTTACTTATCGGTAAAAGCCAGAGCCTTAGCTATTGAGTGTATCCTCGGATTGTCTTTGGGAGAAACAGATGACCTATATTCCTTGATCTTTTCTTTGTGTGGGAGCCTAAAGTACGCTATGTGGGCGTATTCGGCATGATAAGTGTTATCTTTGGTAAATGGTCAACTGAGTTGTTTTGACATTGACCTTGCTCATTAGATTGTGGATAAAATGCTTTACTAGTAGTATATTAATTTGCTCATTGTAAGATTCAATGCGCTAGTTGGGCGCATCAAGAATGAACGCAAATTGGTCACCAAAATATCTTTAGAGAGGTAATTGCGCAAGAGGTAGTGATCTTAAATCACTTCATGAGAGGCGCACATGGTGGATTCCGTTGTATATACTTATCGCAAGAGGTGCTGATAAGGCTTATGTTTGGAATCTAGAATTGCGCAAGCTGTGATCAAATTTTTTTGAAAATCGATCACTTATTTTGAGATGATGGGATGTTGACACTATTATGGTTTGTGTCATAATGATTAGCAGATGATGATGTCAGCAGGCAAGATTGGCTCACTCACACGAGCAATCGCCCTTGGCGCTTGAGAGCGAGCGAGGATGAGACTAGTGGTTTATTTTTATTTGAAGCCAAGAGAGGCTTAAAATTATCCACTATGCATGTCGCCTTGGTTACAACCAAGATGAGGTCGTGTTAAGGACCAAACATGGATGTTAGTACCCACTTTCCATGTTGTGCCTGTTATGATTAGCCAGATGCGAGATCTCATTTGGCGCCTAGAAGGCGAGCAGATAGAGAATTCGGGTTAGGCGCTAGAAAGCGACTAGACTAATATCTGTACGGTGTATTGAGTATGACATCACTCTTTTGGAAGAGTTACTCCACCGTAACATGTATTCATACTATATGTGCTTGGCGACTGAGTAATGAGGTGAGAGAATGGATCCCTGTTTCCTCACCGTGTGAGTCTTACGTGTCATTATTGATATGACTTTCTTTTTTGTACCCTTTTGTGACTTTTGACTATGTCATAAGGTAAGGGGTTGATGTTCTGCTACTTTGGTATGTTGCCTGCGGTCATGTATGATTCGGCCTTAAGGGACATCACTGGGAAAGCGGTCAATCCTAAACTAAATGGCATGAGAGCAAAGGGAAGATCATCTAGTATTACACCACTGATGTATATTCACTGCCGGCAACTCACATCGCTCTGTATGAGAAGCGGATTGAGTGTGAATATATTGCAAGAATTGAGAGGGTCAAACATGCTCTTTTTGAGGGATTAGAGATGTTTTTTAGACCGGTGTAATTAGATGGGTCTGGGGTATATGAGACACTATTTTTGTTCCTTTTGGGTTGATGTCTCTATGCTGGCTCATTTTGAGTTTCTAGTATAGAGCTCCCACATGCAGGTGTTCTCAGCAGTCGCACGGTGCATTGGCTAGTATGAGATTGTTCATTTTATGGGAGATTGAGATAGAGATGTGGCAGTGTCATGCCAACTCATGTGCGAGTGGGAGATGTTAGAAATTGGGCGCCCATGTGGCATGGCCCTTTGAGCTTTTTGAGCCTAAACCTCTTGAACCTTATCCATGTAAGTTTGAATTAAAATTCAAACTTATTTGGATAACCATTCAAGATATCTATATCTATCATATCATTGGATATGGATAGATAGATAGATATTGGTTATATATCAGATTATATGGTTAATCTAATATATTGAATCAGATACGTATATCAGATACGTTATAGGGTTTTTACCCATAACCTTTTTCCCAGACTCTCCTCTCTCTCTGACTCTCTCCCATAAACAACGATCAAGCCTATTGCACTGTGATTTGTGTGGGTGATATTCACTATTGTAATATCACCCCATTGCTGGGTTGATTGACCAGATTCATGAAGCACGTGATTTACCCACGAGGTTCTTCGCTAAAAGGTATGATCTAAACATTTAATCCGCTGCGTTTTAATGCCTTTTGTTTTACACGTTTGAAAGAAGAAGAAAAAAGGCTGAAGCTTTATGTAACCTGTAGGTGCCTATTCGGTTTGAGAGGTTGATGAATAGATCCACGTGTGGAGTGTGGTCTAGGTAAAGAGTTAAAACAGTGGAGCATTTTGGTTGGGTGTATTTTGACTTTTGGGTTTTGTACATTGGGTAAGGTGTGTTTGGCTATTGAATTGGGTGAATTGATTTGGTGTCTCTTGGACTTTAAGCATATATATATGTGTATATATAATGGGTTATTGTTGATGTGTGAAAGACATCAAAATATTAATTTATTTGAGGTTCTATTTATTAGGTTTGTGTGATTAAATTGGTGGAACTGGGTGTCTGCAGTTAGTGTGGTGGAATATTATTTCTAAGCGTTTGAGGTAAGTAACTCTCTATCACTGTTGGTACATTTTTTATTCCTATTGAATCGTTTGAAATTATAAGTATTTATTCATAGCCTCCATGTTCTCTTAAAATAAAATATGGGTCAAGTATAAAATAGCATCGAATATTATTATGAAAATTATTTGAATATTTTATGGAACTATTATGAAAATTGTACTAAATGTTTATTTTGAAAATATCGAATATTTTGTTCAAAAGTTGTGTATTGTTTGAATTTTGAATATTACTCTAGTCTGACTATGATTTGGACCCTAGTCAATAGGGGTTATTTATTGGCACAAAAACTAGTTTCTTTTGGGGCTTTACCACCGGCTTATGTGTGATTTTGGGCCTTGTCACGGGCTAAGTGACCGTAGTCACCAAGACTTGGGTTTTGTGAATCAAATCATTGAACCATCTGAATATCGAACCATCGATTTTGAACAACGAATTACTTTGAATTATCTTGTTAGCTTTTCATTTAAAATGTATTGTACATTATTTATTTTTAGCTATGAAACCATCTTACAAATAATTGTTCATTTATTGAATTCTAGCAAAAATTATATTTATTCGTTATCGACTATTTATTTATTTTTATTTTTTTGTATACTTGATCCAGCTAGCAGTGATGGTTGGTTATTTACTGGGCTGTCTAGCTTACCCTTATTTTATTTTTTTCAGATTCTGAGGAGTAGAGCTGCGCGGGATTTTTACTTGTGGGAGTGCCGAGAGTAGGACTATGATTTAAGTACTTGGATTTTTGTTTTGTTAATGGATTAAATTAGTGGACTTAGTGGGCAATTTCATATAAGAATTATTTATTTTTATGGATTTTGGCATTATGATAATTAAAGATTTAATTTGAGTATTTTACAATGTTGGTTTTTGTGATTGGACTCTTAGCCTTGCATACTCACTTAAATGAGTGTGCAGCGTTGTCATGGAGCTTGGGGCGTGACAGTATCTATGGTAAACAAATGCAAATAAAAAACCCTCTCCTACTCCATGATTGTTTTTTGGTTAAAAAGGCAAAACCAATATATATAAATAATAAACACAACAAAACCAAAGAATACAGTAGAAAAACCAAAAGGTAGAAACAAGACGGAGGGGCAATTCAAGTTTAAATCATCTCCATAAAATAAACAACCTGGGTAAGATATGACCAAAAACACACTGAAATAATGTAAGGATCTTGTTAAGCTTCTTAACATGTGACAAAATCCATAAATTACATAAGTTATTGGCACCATAACAATCAAATTCATTTTGTAGTTAAAAAACAAGCTGATAATCATACAAGATTGGTTAAAAAATGGGCAGAAACAAATTTGACTGCAAAAAATGGACACCTTAGATAATGCAAAGATCATTGTCCAAGTGTTACAACATTTGTCCATCATAGAGATTCCCAAAGAAAAAGCATCATTGAGATTTTGATGTCCCTGTCTGATTTATAATCAGTTGGACAAATAATTTGTAAACATCAAGTTCTCAACTGTTTGAGGCAAGGCAATACAAAACAAAGATTTCATACTTGTCATTGGTGAAAAGGACAACCCGAGAACATTAATAGTTTACCCACAAGAATTTTTAACAAATATACATAAACAGGCACCATGCAGAATTGGGGTGCTTTCAATTCATTTATTTTGGCTATTTACAAACTGATTTATTTATTTTATTTATTTTTTATTTTGTTGTGATCTAAGCAAATAAAGATTGTAATATATGCATGAGTATCACCTTTTAAATAAGTAAAAAAACATGGAATTGTTACATTTTCATAATTCACCCACTATTCATTAGATGCTTGTATCAAACCAGTTGCTTCGTTGTAACTTATGCCAGTTGGCCCATGCCTACTGTCCATAAGGCATGACCACCGCTGCCAATCCTTTTTTAGCAACGCGTACTTGTTTTGCAGTTGCTTCACATCATGGACCTTATTTGTATGCTCTTGGAAGGCCTTGCAGACAACCCTGTATCCGTGCATTGTCATGGTATGGAAGCTACCATTGAAACCAAAGTCCAACTCTTTGATAACAAGTTGCAAGAAAATCTACACTGTGTCGAAGTCCCAAGCTGCTTTGTGCACATATGCGGACTATAGCTGAGTCTGTTTACTACCCCGCTTACGCAAATTTTTGGAAGGCGTCGACTGCGTTTGGGCGTGCTCTATTTGTCTATTACAGTGCAGCAGTAATTGTGGTATGCGTGGAAAAACAAGTATTTCACAAACGTAAAATGGGCATTCATAACATGGCAACATAATGGATAACCGAAAATAGCATATTGCTTAACCATTTGAAATACGCATTGGAGACATTGTACGAAATCGAAAAACAAATATGCAGGTGGGTAGTACATACGACCTAACAACCGAAGCACATCAACTATGCAACAACAACAACATTACAATAACAACAGACAAGACGAACGTCACAAATTGCAAGAGACGCAAAACGTGCTGCAGGTTGAGGATGTCAGCCTTCAACTGGAAGACCATGTCCAACACTGAGTTGTGAATGTCATGCACGGATGTTTGGTCATGGTCGTCACACCAGCCAATCCAAGAACAACATGGCTGAATAGACACATGTATTAGTGTAGTTCGAAAACATATAAATGCACAACTGTTGAATACTCACCACTACACGAGGGCATTGGTAGTATGCACGACCCCGAATTTCTCAAAGATCTTGAAATCTTCACAACAAACGGGCCAAAACCACACACACAGAAGGGTGTTGTCCGCGTAGAAGTAGCAGACAATACA
The DNA here is from genome assembly GCA_030407325.1 of Camellia japonica. NCBI lineage: Eukaryota > Viridiplantae > Streptophyta > Magnoliopsida > Ericales > Theaceae > Camellia > Camellia japonica. The sequence continues at coordinate 1,119,624 of JAPPVO010000036.1, forward strand.
AATAAAGCCATGGTCTGTTTTTGGAACAACCATAGAAGAAAACTGTAATGTGGGATAACATGGACATGGAGCAGGGTATGACAAAATATGAAGTAGAGTCTAATGTGAGGTTATAGGTTTGTTTCCATGTCAGTTACAAGCAAAAATTCCATAGGATTGTTGTAACGCATGTCATGTTGAAGTTGTTCTCCTGTTGTATGATGATCAATTAAGGAACATGTGAACAAGTGGGTGTACCGAAAATGTGAATGGACTGCTTAACTATTTGTTAAAAATTCAATTGGGACTATTATATTTTCTTTCACTTACTATAAAAAAAAATCCTACCAATGATCTATTTTTTTGTTCCTAGTCGTTTTAAGGGTAATGGCCAATAGTATTGGGACTTTCGAACATTCCACAACTTGGCAACTTCACAACTCTACGATAGCGGCAAGAGAACTTGTGACTAAATTGATACAATATGGAAAAATAACAGACAATTAATACAATTAGAACTATGGGAACTAAAATTGACACAAAATCAAGTTATTGGGTTGTGTTTTGCAAAAGAGAAAAAAAAATCCTCATGGGTCTAACCTTTTTTTATCTTTTGTGATTGATTCTTTTTAAAATATCCAATCTACTTATCCCTTTCTCATAGCTTATTCCTTGTAATTCCAAAGGAACCTCTTCCTAACAAAACGGTTTTTGTTTGTATTAGCATTTACATTTCTTCTAATCTTATTAACAACTTCATTTAATTTTTATGTATGCGTGTATGTGTGTTTGTGAATAGGCATACCTATCTTCTGTGTATGATGCAATGAATGCAGCCATGGGAGTCATGCAGAGTATAGAAGCAATGACCACACAATTCCTCCCTCAGGTCCAATTTTTTTTTATTAATTTTCAATGCAAAATTACAATTTATAATTTTTATTATTAGGTCAACTAATCAGCCAAAACAAAATACGTATGGGCTTATTTGGTTACACATATTCAAGAAATACAATATGCAAAAATTGGTCATACCCTCCCATGTCTGACCCCAAACCAGTATAGTGATTTTCCAAATATGGCATTTTTTTTTTTCAGTGAAGGACATCAAAATTAAACAAGGCTATGCTTGTCAACAATAGAATGGAAATAGATTGTGGTCCATGTTTCGGTATGATGATACTGTACAATTCTTATGTACAGTTTATACAGGGAAATAAAAGAAGAAAATGAGAGAGAAAGGCAAAGGCGGTTAACACCACTGGCGTGTACTATGGATTACTTAACAAAAAGTCGAACATGGAGCAGAAGAAGCTACCACTTCGTGGAAAAGGGGGATTTGTATGGATTGGTTGACATGCAAAAATTTATTGGCGTGGAAGAGATGTTACATTCTAGTTTGGGGGATACAGGCCGAAGTGGTGTAGATCTGGTCAACAGTGGTGCAGATCTGGACGACGGATGGTCTTTGCCGTCAGTTACTGTTGTCATGCAATCGCGTTGAGGTCTGACTTTGGCACGGTTGTGGCGGTGCTGTAAGGTGAAGGGTGTGACGGATCTCCGGCAATCGGCGGTGTAAGGGTGATGGACTGGCCTCGTTGAATCGACTGAGGGACTATCTTGCTTGTTCAACGACGAGTGTAGCTTGGAGAAGGAAAGGGGAACTTTCAGGTGAGAGATGGTGTATTGTCATATATCCGTCTCAGAGGCACCACCCAAAAGCAAGGGCAGAAATGTCTTTTTACCCTCTGCAGATTCAGACAGATTTTTGCCACCCAATCCATATAGTTAGGGTAACTTTTTGACTTTTTTAATAATTTTTTGTCTTTTTTAATGTATGTCAAACCAACCCTAAATATAGAGGAATAATTATACACTATTATATATTCGGTTAAACTCATTTTAAAATCTAAGGCTTTTTAGCACCTACATTTCCATTTTGGGAATTAAATATGGAGGAATAATTATACACTATTATACATTCGGTTAAACTCTTTTTAAAATCTAGGGCTTTTAGCACCTACATTTCCATATTAGGTGAATACGTGTTTTTTTGAAGTAACAATGACCTTAGCAATCACCCCTTTGTCTAACATCCACACTTTTATTAAACTTTCTAATTTTCAAATTAGGTTTAGAATACACTTCATCAAAAAAATAAAAAAAAAAAAACAAAAAACAAAACAAAACAAAACAAAAAAATGTTGATTATTACATTTTCATCATACTTTAGAGAGAAAACGAAAGCGTAATTACGTTTTATAAGAAAATTGTAAAACATTATTAGTGATTATGTTTTCACAAAATGTTAGCTAATCAACCCACAAATTGCATTGAAGTGCAAATACATTGAAGTTTGCAGCTTTTGTAATCAAGCCAGAACCGTCTCAAGAAATAGACTCAACACTCATGCTTCTCAAATTTTATGTAGGGATCGCAACAGAGCAGGGTGGGTTTGGGGTGTCCTGCTCCCACCCCCTATTTAATTACAAAACTAAAAAGGAAAGGAGCTTTTTTCTAATTTTATTATGGAATTATGGTGGAGTTATGGAATTGTATTTTCAATATATAAATTTTTTCCTAATGCCTGCATTTGTACTTGTGCAGGTTTTTTAGAAGATTCTCCTTGTCCCACTAAGTCTTGGATTAACCATTGTCGAGGGACTTCTAAATCACTCCAATTCATTAGACGAGGTTGTATTACCGTGTCAAATGGTCTTGGTTCAAAGATTTCAACGATTTTATTATCGTTTAATTTTGTTTTAGTTTCAGGAAATTTGGTTAATTCGTGAATTGTTTTCCACCGAATAGCCAAATCATGAGAATTTGATTTCATTCCTAATCCTTGTGTTTTAATTCTTATTCTGACTGTATCTTCAAGATTAGGATCATTTATGGAAATAAAGAAATTTGGTTTAACATTAAACCAAACTACTCCATTAGCCAAATTAGACTGAATTCCTCCAATGATTGCTTTCATTGGGTCGGAAAATCTTTTATCAAAAATTACTGCCAAAATAGGAGTATCTATCCCTTGGCGAAATAAGGCTGTTATGGTTACTTGAATTAATCCAATATGAATATATTGAATTTCAGGATATTTCTTTTTCCATCTTGCAACCTTTTTCTTATCAAAAAAAGAAATATCAATATTTCCTTCTTCTGACCATTTTGCTTGAGTGTTACCACTGTATTGTTCAAACACTCTTGCTGAAAAGAAGTTGAATTTTGAAAGTTTATAAATTTCTGGAACAGCAACTTCTTGCATTTTTTCGAATTTTGCTAATTCTTCGTCGGTAAAATTTTTTCTTCCCCGATTACATCTCCAAGTCAAATTGCCTGTAATTCTTCTTGAGATATTTCTTGGCTATTAGTAGTCATCATGAAGATTAGTTCTTCATCTGAACTTTCTTCATCACTAGAAATTTCGTATAAGATTTCTTCTTCATCCGAAATTTCTTCTCCATATATTATTTCAAAATCTTGTTCTTCAAGGACTTTGATCATTTTCTTTGCACTTTTTCCCCTTTTTGGGCATTCAGGTGCATAGTGACCTTCTTCGTTACAAATGTAACATTTACAAGTTTTCTTTTTTGAAACACTTGTTGGTTTCTTTTTTCGAATATACTTTTTCTTTTTCGAAAAAGTTTTGTTCTTTTTCCAAGGTTTCCATTTATATTTTCTGCGTTTTTTGGAAAATCCTTTCTTTTTAGGAAATGTATTACAACCAATTTTTCAATTTTCTTTTAAAATTTTATCACAACATTTTTGTCCGTATTGTGAGTTGGAAATTTGATTTTTTATTTGTTTTTTTGCCTTTATTTCTAGACACCGATTTGCTATCTCTCTTAGAACAAAATTAATGCGAAAACCAAGATTATCATTTTCTTCCTTTCCCATTTTTTTGAGAAAAGCAGGATAGTTTTTAATACATAACTCATCCCATGGACTAGGGAGTTTATGAAAAAATTGATCTAACCAAGGTTGATTTGCTGGTGGATCAATAAGATAATAATATTTTTTAAAAGTTTGAACATAGTCTTCAAAAAGACAAATATTACATAATTCTAATTTAGTCAAAATATAATTTGCGTCTACTTGCAAATTAGTATCTCCATAAAAACCACATAAATTTTCTTTTATGAGTTTTGCGAATTCAGCTAAAATTGTGTCAAGTGTGAGAAAATTTGTTAATAAAGCCGTTTTTTTACTTTTTCTAATTTCAGATTTTTCCCACTGTCTTAACCATTGCAACACATATCCCTGGAGAGTTGCTGCAATATAATCAAGGAATTTTTCCTTTGACCAACTATTTTTATAATTGGTAATAATGATGGACAAGGATTGTGCCCAATCATCTATTGCTTGTGGTTGATCCTTAAATGGAACATGAGACAAGTCTAAATAAGTACCATTTTGAGCTATTAGATACTTATGATTATTATCTTTTCTAGCTATTACTGGTTCAGGTGTAGGATTGGAGGTGCTTCCAATATCATTTTTAACTTCATTTGTTTGAATAAAGTCAAAATTTTCTCCATCTCCCCATGTGCCAAATAATTCGGGATCAATTAGCTCTTCTGCCTTTCTTTTCCCTTTATTTATTTCTGATGAAATATCTTGATCTATTGATTCTTCAGATGAGGATGATTGGCTGTCATCATCATTAGTTGACATATTAATATCATAATTAAAATGTTGTAAAAGGGCTTCATTTTCTAGATAAGTTTCTCTTATCTGATCTAGTAGCCTATTTCTTTCATCAATACCTAAATCTGGGTCTTTATATAATTTTCTCTAATAATCCAATATTTCAACAATATTTTCATATTCAGTTCTGTTATAGGTATTGGTTTGAAATACCATAATATCTTCTGTACCATAAAATAGCCTAGGGATGTCACTATCTCCTGACTATTCATTCCATCATTATTTATGAAGGATATAGTTTTCAATTTTGTCACCAAATTGTTTATTTGGTTTTTTGCTTCTTTATTTAAGTCAACATTTATTATAGAACCCAAATTGTCTATTTTAGATTCTATAGACTCAACTTTAGTCTCTAGATAATTTTGATTTATTTTTTGATTTTTATCTAATTTAGAAAACCAAGAACACATAATATCAGTAATATTATTTAAACTAGAACACACACTATTTATATTTGCAGACTCTTTAGTAATATGCAAACTATGATCATATTTATTATTAACATTATTTTTTGTATTTCCAAAACATATTATGTCGTCAGAATTAATTGCCATTTTAGATTGTTGTTGGTACCTAAGACCCTCCTAGTGTATTTTCTGATGCCTAAAACCTCTCTTTATGATCTTAAAGACTTAATTATGGCCAATAGTCAAAAGATCTCAATGAGTATATGGGCTTTGATATACACTAAGCATATAGGTTTTACAACAACTAAAAATGAAACAAATAATTATGAAGATATAAAATACGAAAGATACACAAAAAACTTAGACGAAAATTTTTTAATTTAAAATTTTATTTTTTTTTTATAACATAAAACACACCATACAAACTTAAAATTTATACATAGACAGAAATACTTACATAGCTTGATCTTACTTTAAAAAGCTCTTCACCAAGCTCTGATACCAATTACAAAACTAAAAAGGAAAGGAGCTTTCTTCTAATTTTATTATGAAAATATGGTGGAATTATGAATTATACTAGAAAAATTAGAGACAAGAGAAAGCAAAAAGATGGAGAGAAGATGGAGGGAATTTACATACATTTCTTCATTGGCGTGAATGCCAATTTATAGAATACATAAAGTATATACAAACAAAAGCCAAAATTATGGCATATCTAATTTCTACCACTTTTGTCAAAACCTACAAATCTAGGCATTAAATATAAGGACAGAAGTCATAAAGGAGAGTCTACAATTATATACATATACTGTAGCTATTTGTCATTTTTTTACTACAATTATACAATTATATAAAAGAGGGGACGAAACTAAATAAAATATAACATATGATAGATTAAAATTGATAAGCTATAAGAAAAAAATTTAAAGATGAAAGATAAAAGAAGAGAACATGAGAAATATTGGTGTTTTAATCAGATTATACTTAACAAAATAAATTACATATACACATATATATATATATAAAAATTAAAAAATTAAAAAAAAAAGAAGGTATTGTTCAATGTAATTGGAGCTATACAGGACAAATGGGGCAGGGGAAGCAATTCTCATCCCCACCCTCTTTCTTATGGGGCGGTGGAAAAACAAGCGCGTAACAGCAAGAGAGACGCAGGGGCGGGGCACATTATTCCCAAGGAACAATCCATGAAAAATATAACCATACATCTCCATTCAAGGAAAGCAGCCAGCAATAGTGTTACCAACAGAGTAATTTTCAGAACCAGCTGAAAATTCTATTACAATATTCACTTTCCTTCCTCCTTATAATTGATTCTATTAAGACAAAAACCACATCATAGAACACAAGGCTCTGCCAAGCAATTCAAAACCTTTAATACAAGCCAAATAAAAATAAATGCCATACTACTTGAGTCAAGTCAGTACATCTGCACGAAGATTTCTGTAAATTACAAAGAAAAGTCCACTTTTGTTTCTTGATGACTGAAGGGTCCAATGAAGGTATATGAACTTACTAACAAACAAATCTCACTGACAAATTTGACAAGAAAGGCTGACACAATTAAACTTCACAAGTTTGGTGTTTCACTGGCAGGTCCAGGTCGAGCATTCAACAGGGGCTGGAGAGCTTTAACAACAATGCTCATGTTTGGCCGGAAATCAGCTTCATATTGCACACACAAGGCGGCAACAGCAGCCATCTGATATCAACACATGACAATGTGAAGGAATTAAATGATGTAGAGTACTTTCAGAAATTCATTCATTCCTTTGTTTCTATAAATTAACTTGAATTCAATCACTCTGCGTTAAATAATTACAAGTGAATTTGGGGAAGATTAAAGTGAATGTCATTGAGGTTATACAATTAGATATCAGTAACAATGTAATACTTGAATAGATAAATTACCTTTGCGACTGCCTTAGGAGGGTACTCTCCTCCGAGTCTAGTGTCAACACACTGCTTCACCTTATCTTCACTGAGTTTTGGTGTTGCCTATTTGGATACACACGCAAAATATTATGCTCAGATTGAAAATTACTAAATTAATGGGCAAAAGTTCCAAATTACACAGACAAGCACACTTCAGTTAACAGGGGGAATAAAAACAAAGATGAAAAATAGTACCCATGTCACAAGAGACTGTTGTCCACGCGGGAGTGTATGATCAACAGGTTTACGCCCAGTCAAGAGTTCCAAGAGAACAACACCGAAGCTGTAAACATCACTCTTTGAACTCAGTTGTCCGGTCATTGCATATCTGCCACCCAAAATCAGAAAAAATTAAGACCATTGTGAATGTGTTTGAGAGAGAGAGAAAGAGCCAAAAAGGGTTCATGACGCTCAAGCAGAATGTGTAATTCACAAAACAATTAACAGACGGGGCAGACCAGAAAGATTGTCAAACACCTGTAATTAGTGTTTTGGGGAGGGGACAATCAGTGGATTCATCTACTATTTGGTTCTTTTACCCTTCAGACCCATCCCCAGGTTCAATAACTGAATGATTGCTACATTTTTGAATGAGGGATTCCTGGGTCTGAACTATCAAAGGATGCCTATGACATACTTCCCTATCAGATACTATGACAATTCAATAAACAAGCAACAATTCAAAGCCAAAACAAACCAAACTGTGTCTTGTGTCCCAATAAAATGAGGTCGGACACATGAATGCTTTTCTGCCATTCCACTTTGTCAAGAGTTATTTGCAAAAATTCAAAGCATCTATAGGTCAAAACAAAAATAGTAGCTTACTCTGGAGCATGATAACCAAATGTTCCTAGAACACGAGTGGAATGCAGACGTGCTGCCATATCAGGGGCTTGATTGGACAGATCGAAATCCGCAATTTTAGCGACATCATCATCAAAAAGTAAGACATTGCTGGACTTGATGTCACGATGGACAATAGAAGGCCGTGCCTTCTCATGTAAATATTCAAGTCCCTTTGCAGCCCCAACAGCAATTTTAACCCTTTGTAACCAAGACAGAACTGGACCTGGCTGTGCTCCCTTGACACCTTTCCGTCCTACATCCACAAATTGAAGAATATTAGAAGCATCACCTAGGAGCTAAAAATTACCCACCACTTAAGTCAAGCACCCGACTGAGATGTTAAAATCATGAATTAGAAGAAGAAAAAAATGTGGTTAGTTCTTGGCATTTCAATTGTACTTTTGTGAGCTTCCACTGCTTGTATTTTATGTGACAAAGCTTATTAGATGGTGCTGAACCTATAGGACACATTTTTTAGTTCTGAAGTCATGTTCTATTGCCACTACAGGATTAAAAAAATTATCAAGTTAAAATAGAAATACACTTAAATACATGGGCACTATTGGCTTAAGGGGGCTAGATCCATGAAAGGGAAGTGACTTCTACGTATTACTCTCTGGAGATTTTAGTTGCTCTGAGGCAATACTTGAACAGTTCTAAATGACAGCATCATGTATCTTTGTAACAACAGAGCAATACATCCTTTCTCGAATTCATTTTCTAGCAAGAGGCTGAAGTCAACCATTCTTTAAGCTTGCAAGAACTAACCATAAAAAGGCCTCAAACATACTGATTGGCAAAGTAACAAACCTTCATACTTAAAAGACCAAAAATTAATTTAACAGTCACTTAAGAGTAGACACTTCGAAAATAATTTAACCCTTCTCCATGAGGTAGTGGTGTTGTCCAGGAATAAGAGTCCACTTAGAAAAGGAAAAAATTGACATTACTTACCATGGAGAATATCATGAAGAGATCCATTCGAAGCATACTCATATGCAAGGACTCGGAGACCGCCATCAACAGAATAACCAAGAAGCTCAACAACATTTTCATGTTTCAGTCTTGATACCATTGAAACCTGGTAAGTCATAAAGAAACTGATAAAAATTTTGTTATGATGTAACATTGTGAAACTCAAAGCATTGTGGCAAGCCCAACCTGTGCTAAAAATTCTTGGTCTGGTTGCTTACTGGAGTCTAACTTTTTAATGGCTGCAGCCTGCCCACTGGTGAGAAGACCATAGTAAACTCTTCCATATGAGCCCTCACCAATTAATGCCTTTGTACCAAAGTTGTCTGTTATTTCCTTCAATTCATCCACTGGGATGGAGGGGACAGCAATAGGCTGAACATCTACAGTTTTTGTGTCCTTCGGTGCAGCTTCAGCAGCATGATAACCTCCATTGTTGCCTAATGATAAATTTCCGGCATGTCAGTTTGGAAGAAATCAGAAGCTTTAGAAAGTATAAAACGAAAGCACATGATGCTAACATGTAAGACTTACAATCGCACAAGACAGATCCAAGCAACTGAATAAAAAGTGAGCAAGGAAACTAAGCACACAAGTAAACCAAGCAAAGATAGATGTACAAACTGGCCAACATGAGATATCACCCTGAAAATGTTAGGGTCTATGCCAAGGTCGGGAAACACAAATGAAATGGAAGATATGTTAATCTGTCTGATTTCATGCTTGAAGCATGGAATACAAACTTTGAAATTCAGTGCGAACAAATAAATTTATATGCCCTTCACCACATTAATCCAACAAAGATGAAAAGCCTTCATTACCATTTCAAATAATGAAAGAGAAAAAATTGCAAGTTTTCTAAATACTACAACCTGAGCATAGACAATTTACCTGCTGTATTTGTCATGAATGGTCCATTATCAGCAGCCTTGTGCATATCATCTTCCATGCAACAGCTGAAGCAGCTCATGATTGTTTTCTTTAATGAACAAGCTGGATGTGTCAAAAATTTCCTTCAGCAAACAAACTCACAAATAGATCCTTTTTTTATAAAGAAAATAATAATTAGAAAGCTGAAAGGATTTCAGAACAAGAAAAATAAGGGAACCACACCTCAAAGCACTGTTAAGAGTGCAACCCAAATATCTAATGACCTTGATATTATTGTTCTTGTTTACTTAAATTTATTTTTTTACAAGAAAATCTGGATCATACACATATGACAATGATCGTCACTGGATAATTGAAAATATAGCACAAAAACAGCCAATGCAAAGGTAAGCATTGTTACACTTCAGCTTGTAATGGTCACCTTTGTTGCGCTCGGGTAGGGAGGTGAAATGTGCTTAAAATATATCACATTGATTAATTGACTGATTGTGAGAGAGAGAGAGAGAGAAAGGAAACAACATATTTAAACTGCTTAAAGATGTAGTTTTGTAACCCATATCATCAGTGTTGTTGGTCATATTTGTGCTTGCTGATATTGATTGAAATTGTAGTTAGGCCTCGAATAGCAATTTAGAGTAACGTAGCATGAGCGTTAAACAAGCAACATAATACTACAGAAGAGGAAGGTGGAAATGGATAAATCCTTAAGTCCTTATCTTTTTACTTTAGTTATGGATGAGTTCACGAGAAATATTCAGGATGATGTGTCATAGTGTATGCTTTTTCCAGATGATATCGTGTCAGTGGATGAGACTAGAGAAGGAGTTAACACTAAGTTGGAGACTTTGAGAGAAGAACTTGAATCTGAAGGATTTTGGATAAGCAGAACTAAGACAGAGTACATAGAGTGTAATTTTAGTACCAGTAACAATGGAAGCAGAGAAAAAGTGAAGAATGAGGACCAAGCACTACCTAAGAGTAAACATTTTTGTTATCTAGGATATCACAATGGCTGGGGAGATTGGAACGAATGTGGTCCATAGAATTAAGGCATAGTGGCTTAAATGCAGCAGTGCGTCTAGGGTACTGTGAATAAACAAGTATCCACTAAACTAAAAGGGAAGTTCTATAGAACGACTATTAGACCAGCGATATTGTATGGGATGGAATGTCGAGTAACTAAAAAACAACATGTAGGTAAGATGAATGTTATTGAGATGAGGATGCTTAGGTGGATATGTGGCAAGACTAGAAAAGACAGTTATGAATGAGTATATTCGAGAATGAATAGGAGCAGTATCGATAGATAGAAGATAAGTTGAGAAAAAATAGATTGAGATGGTTTGGTCATCTATAACAGAAACCAACAAAGACAATAGTGAAAAAATGCGATAAAGTGACGGTAGATAGAAGTGTTAGGAAAAGGGGCAGACCTAAATTGACGTGGGCAAGTATAATATATAGAAATATGAATCTCCTTAATTTGATTAACGATATGGCCTTGGATAGAGTCGAATGGAGAAGAATGATTCACAACCCCATTAAGGCTAGGTTAGGTTTGGTTTTGTTTTGTTTTGTTTTAAGAAGAGGGTGGAAATAAAACTAAAAATGGCCACTATCTACATTATACATTTTGAGAGCAACAACCATCTTGCTAGTGATTACAGTGGGCAATTCAATTAATGAGAAATTAAAGAAAATGAATTTAAACTATATGTAACATGATAAAAATCCTGGAGAATTTCTAGCAATTTTGTGCTCTAAAGCTTTGAATAGAACAAAAGGCCCAAATATTGGGATAGGCAATATGCGGAAAAGCCTCATGAATCATAATATTAGAAAGGTTGCAGCTTGAATTTTGATATCCTTCCACTGTTCCGAAAGGATTAGCATAAGAAATTTATTATAATTGTAAAATAAAGAAGGAACAAAAAAGATTGCTCAGCACAAACATAACACTAGAATTTAAGTAATGATCAATCAATTCTTCACCATCTACTCAAATCCAGTTCAGATCGAACCCAACAAATCAAAACCCAGAGAGAGAGAGAGAGAGAGAAAATACCCCCAAAAAAGAAGATCAAAATCAGACCCAAAACAAAGGCAAACCTAACCAGGAACAAATAAATACGAATAATAAAACGCAAAAAAGGAGGTGTAAAAAGCAAATTAAGGAAGAGGTGGAGTATGAAAAAGCAAAGATGAGTGAATAAATGAGGGAATTGAAAACAAATAAAAAGAGTGGCAAGACAAGATACCTTTCTTTACCTTTGTTGTTTAATCTTGTTGTTAAAAGTATGAAACTAGGTGGGTATGGTATAGGGTATAGGGTATAGGGTATAGCGGACTGACAGTGTGGTGGTGTGGTGGGTTAAAGAGCAAACTAGTAGTGGAGGGTGGTGGTGGTAGTGGTAGAATCGGCGATGATTGATCGGATTCACAAATAAGGAAGGATGGATGGATGGATCGGAAAGACGGCTCACATAAAGATGAGCCGGTTGAGCGAAGGAGAAGGGGAGCTGGTCGTCGTATTATATTATTATTATTAGGAGGATGTAAAATGAAGAAGAGACGAATTCTTAGTTGGACCGTCTTCATCCCCCCAACCCCCACACTTTGACTTGTCCATCTCTCTACCATTATGCAAAACAAGATATTTTTTTTCATATATCAATATAGTAATTCAATTTATTTAAAATATTATTAATAAATTACTTACTCCCGAAATTGAAGCAGTTTATATGAATTATTTATAATTTTTATTTTATTTTATTTTAAGTTTGATAGTTTGTGTCAAATTATTTTGTATAATTTTTTTAACAATTTATTAAAAATAAATAATATAAATAAATTTTAAAAAAAATTGAAATAGAAGATCCATGACATATAGAGATGCAAAGTTATCTAAGCACCTTGACTTTTTTATTTTAAAGAAAATTACGCTACGTGTCTCACAAATATTATTTGAAAGGTTATCTCAAAAAACAAAAATATGTTAATTAAATTCATTCTAGATGTGGCTTCTATCAACCTTATTAGTTCAAAAAAAATACAATCATTTGAAAAATACATGCCAATGGTGTTTCGTAATGTCTCTAAATTTTTTTTCCTAGCCATATATATTCCCTTATTATTGGGCAAACACACTATGCGTATGCCAATAAAGTATTTTAGAAAAACTAGATAATTACTCCGTTTAATTTGAATATATATATACCTCACATTTCATTTTTAAATACTAACTATTTGAGTTTTTTAATTTTTCTTACTATGAAATATAATGATGAGGGTTTTAATTTGAAGGCCACAAAGAAATCATGGATCTGTATCAATTTTTTGTTGAAATAAGACGTCAAGCATGATGGGATTCTAATTTTATATTAGAGGGGAGAGGCTCGTACCTAGTTCTTGGTCGTCAAGTGGAAATTTCCGGGCAAGTATCATGGGAGACTTGTTTATATAAAATAAATGGGTTATTTAAATGTTGTAGTAAACATTTTTTCAGAGACTTTTATTAAGATTTAAGTACATTTTTAGTACTTAAGTGCGTGTATCGTGTTTTTGAGGGAGGTATATTCATATCTCTATCTTATAAGAATCAGGTACATAACAGGCAACAACAGCCCACAACCATTTCTTAAACCTTTTACTTGCTTTTGGTATTGGTAAGTTTCAAGGAAATAAGTTGTGAATTATAAATGAGAAAGAGAGTTGAGAATTGATTGTTTTATTTATATATCTATATTTATCTATTATATAAGAAAAAATGAAATTCTAATCCATAAGTCTGGTAGAAACTCTAAGTTTTCAATCTAAATTTCATAATTTTTTGAATTTTAAAAATTTTAAAAATCTTCTATTGATTAACTCTTATTCAAGCAAAAATAAATAAATAAATAAAAATTAATATCACTTATAATTTATAACTTTCAAATAGAAAGTATATCAAATCTAAAAATAATGAAAAAGTATATTAATTTATTTCAAAATTCAAATTTGAGAGTCACTAAATATGAAAAATAATCTATTAATTTAAATTTAAAATTGACACAATATAAATTTAAAATTATAATGATCTATCCCATGATTTATAAGTTTTAAATACAAATTTAGGAGCAATAATAGTGACGTTTAGATTATTTATATATTTTACAAAATAATGCTTTTAAAAGAAGAGATATTATGAGAATCTCAAAATCTCATACAAAATCTAGATATATACTATTATAATTAAAAAAATGTTGTCATCCTACTAAAGTATAAAGTTGCAATTCTTTTTTTATTATTATGTTTAATTTTTGTTAATATGTGTCACAATATGATTGGTTTATAAATTAATTTATATTATTAATTTTACATTTAGATTCTTCATTAAATTATATTACTAGAATAAGATTAATATTCATTTCTTAATTTATGCATCTTTTATTAAATTATAAAACAAAATTTTAAATTTAAATTCTTTTTTAAATTATATTATTACAATTAGAATGAGATTAATATTCACATGTGTCATAATGATGTGTCATAATATTATTAGTCTAAACATAATATGCTATGAAATATGCGCATTCAAATTATTAATCACTATTAAAAGTTTATATTTTTATTTTTTTGTCATTTTTGGTTTTATATTTTATAAAAAAAAAAATTATGTCCGTCTAAACTATAAGGACTTACTAAAAAGTAAAATATTTGTAACAAAATATTTTTAAAAATCAATAAATATACAAGAATACAAAAAATTTATTGAATTTTCGTATTTTTTGTATTAGTAAATTTTTTAGCGATTTTTTTCACAAATATTATACTTTTATGTGTATTTATGTTAGGTGTATCTAAAAATTAAAAACAATTGCTTAAACCAAACAAGTTGGATTTTTTTAATCTCAATTGTCAATTAAGCAAATTAAAATACAAAAATAAATTTTTTTGACTTAAATAGTTAAGAAGTGACTTTTGTTAAAATCAAATAGAAATAAATATTTTTTTCCCTATTAAAAGTGATAGTTGGTGATTTTTTTTATATAATAAAAAAAAAAATGAGAGTTACATGAGATAGTTTATTGTTCTAGTAATGCTATATACCCACACTTTCACCCATAATGATGTAACAAGGGAGTTGAGCTCCATATCATTATGTATATAGCAAATCACAAGTTGATACATATGATACCACCACATTGTTGTGGATATAATTGTGGATTTCTTTTTGGGGTCTCAAATATTTTTCTAATTGTTCATCTAGCTTTTTGTAGCACTTGTGAAACATGATGGATCTTGATTATTTTTTTTAATCTCAGTTGTCAATTAAACAAACTAAAATAAAAATGAAAATTTTTTGGCTCAAATTGTTAAAACGTGAGTTTTGCTAAAACAAAAAGAAATAAATGTTGTTTTTCTAATAAAAGTGATGATTTGTAAAATATCTTTTTTTATTTAAAAAAAAAAATGAAGGTTATAAGCAGTGGCAAAGCCACCATGTGACCGGGGGCAACCCCCTGCAATTTTTTTTTTTTTTTTACATATGTATATAATAAAATTTTAAACAAAAATAATATTTAGAATAAAATGTCAAGGGCATTTTTAAATTTATGAAAACAATAGTGATTGTTTTATTGAAAATTTTGTGAACAAATTATATTTTTATGTATGAAAATTTTGTGAACAAATCTCAATATCAAGTTAATATCTATCATTACTAATATGCAAATATAATTAATCTCACTATATATATGTAAAAATTACTAGAGTATTAGTTATATTTGCATGTAAAGTTCATCATTCATATGTTGTTTTACTATTGGTTGATAATATCATATGCCAATAATAACGTGATATCACCATTATATGAAAAAAATTTACTCAAATTTTGTAAAAATTTGATTTATCTTACCATTATATAATTTATATTAAGATTTAAATATATGACATTTTTACATTGTCCGTAATACACTAGTTACACGCAATACTTTCTTTTCAATTTTACTCGAAATTAATTGTAAAATTTTATGTGAAATATTTTTGTAATAATTTATTTAAGTTTTTGTACTGAATATTAATTCAAAAATTATTATTTTCTTATTGTTGGTTATGGGAAAAAAAAAAATTGTAATCAATAAGTGTCCCTTCTGATTTAGTTTCCTGACTCCACCACTGGTTATAGGTGATAATTTATTGGTCATCTATAATTATTTTCAGATAAAATGAGAATAACATTCTAAATTTTCTTCTTACCTTTTTTTTTATACAGATACTTTTATTTTGTAAAATTTTAATTTTACGATATTTAAATATTTTATTGTAATTTTTAAATTAAAAATATTTTTTGAAAAATCATATTTAAATTACTTTATGCCATTATAAAATATAATTTTTGTAAGATCAACTTATTCGACTATCCCTTTCCAAAAGGTGCATTTGCTTTTGTTTATTAATATTAAATTTTTAATCAATCCTATTTATTATTAAAAAAATAAATTAGTAAATAACTTTATATATTTATATATACAATTTTGTTTCTATTACTCAGGTTATTTGGTGTTTCTGTCCAAATCTATTCAAATTTTTGAATTTTATATAAGTTCTCACCGAATTAAAAAATTATCTTGTACAATATTTAAAAATTTACAGTCTTGACTCGAGTTGCTTGTGTTCAACTTGTCCAAATTTACAACTTTAACAAGGGGGTTGAAAGTTACATTATTGAAATTGTGACCAATTAAAAATTGATACATAAATTATGATAAAATTATAAAACTTAAATTATAAGTTTTAATATATATATATATTTTTTTTTCATAATTTACACAAAAAAATTTAACTATTTATATTATTTCATATAAACATACTTTATTAATTTTTTCGCATCCCAATCATGTCAATGAATCACAGAACTTCATGTAGATCATGGAGTGTGAATTAATATTGCTTAAGTTTTTATAATACGAATAATAATTGTTCTACATTTTTTATTTTAAATTTCAATTTTATATTTTATTTGGGGGAGGGAGAATTTTCATTATTCTTAAAGTCAAAGTCATAAAAGAAGGTTGTCTTTTTTTGAGGAAGAGGTCAAATAAGTTTGTCTTGGAAAGGAAGAGTCCAAGTATTTATTAAACGTAGTTTTTGAAAAAATATTTTTCAAGTGTACATCCTTTTGAACTTATTTCTCAACATGTTGTTCGAAGAAATTTGATTTTCAAAATACGATTTTTAATGAGTTTGGCAATAAATTGATGGAAGTCGTGATTTGAAAACGTAATTTAATAAAAAGAAATTGTTTAAAAAATGACTTTATATTATTTATATTTTTTTTGAACAGAAAATGACTTCTTATTTAAAGTCATGTTTTTATCTCATGACTTCACAAAACTGTTCATGTGAGCAGAATGGAACTCATAGCAAACCATACAAAACTACACAGGTTGCACCAGAGAGAAGTTATTTTTATTTTATAGAAAATATATTTACAATGGCTTGGATTTGGGAATTACATGTGAAAAAGATATGAGTCTCGGAAGAAAGAAAGAAATAAATAAATGTTAGAAAAAATATTTTATGGTGATTTTAATGTGAAATTAAAGTAGATCTCAATCATTGGTTGAGGTGAGATTAAATGGGCTTGAGTTATGCTAGGGACCCTAAATATTCTACCAAACCTTTCACATGGATATGGAACCCACATATATGTGGATTTTTGTGAATCTCACCCATGTGAGAGGTTTGATAGAATATTTTGTAGAATATTTGGGGTACATAACATTTCTCAATGGGTTTAGATTCTTTGTAACAAAATCTTTACACCACAAAAAGAATGATAAAAACCATTAAGAATTGAATAAGAAATTGTTTTATAAAGTTAGCCTCATGAATGAGGTATTGAAAATTGTGTATAGCTACTAATTCCATATTGATTGTAAATGAAAGTATTGATGGATATTTAAAGCTCAAGATTTTAATAAGGGCATGAGTCCTTTGGGGTATCTAAATTCTCCGAATAAAGGGAGTTATGGATGTTTCAAGAATAGGCTTTGGCCAAAACTATGATTTAAGTTAGTTATGCAAAAATTGCCACACGTGTACTGCCCCGTGGATATGCAAAAATTGCCACACGTGCGCCGCCCCGTAGATCTTGGGCTGGGACGGATAATTTTTTTGGACCAAGTTTGTTTGGTGGCTGCAAATATATACACATGTGTATATAGAGTATGTAACACACTTACTCTTCCATCATTGTGCATTACTCCTTCATCATTGTGCATTACTCCTTTAGGTTTGCAGGAGTAATGGGTGCATTTGCTGCTAGCCTTCATGGCTGGGAGACTCTTCCTCTCTCCCCCATTGTGTATAAAAGGTAGCCATGGTTTCAACATGGAATTTTTTGTCTCCATAATATTCAATTAGGGTGTGTTTGATTGGGCGGACTGGATAAGGGGGGATTAGAATCCATCGGACTTGAGTCCTGGGACTGTGAATCCCCCGGACTATTTGGTCGGATTGGATATGTATCTTGTGTTTGTTTTTTCATGGGATTAGATGTCTGGAAATGACTATTTTTAGTGAATCTAACGTTTGGTTGGACGGACTGGATAGGATAAATGAACAAAAGACTATTTTGCTATTTTTCAATTGTTTACTAAGGAATAGCAATATTAAACATATCTTTAATATTTTAATTATTTTTAATTAAATAAATTTGTTTTTTTTAAATAAATAAATAAATAAATAAAATATCAATAAAATTTGTTTTAAATCATTACTGTATAACAAATCATTATTTTTTTTACATACAAAACGTTACTGTGTTTGTTTTTTTACATACAAAAAATATCATTAATTTAATAATATAAATTAAATTTATTTTTTTTACGTAAATTTATTTTTTTACACAATTAAATAAATAAATAACCACTAAATTTGATTTAATAAAATACTATATAACCTGTATAAAAATTTATATTATTTTTAATTAAATAAATTTGTTTTTTTTAAATAAATAAATAAATAAATAAAATATCAATAAAATTTGTTTTAAATCATTACTGTATAACAAATCATTATTTTTTTTACATACAAAACGTTACTGTGTTTGTTTTTTTACATACAAAAAATATCATTAATTTAATAATATAAATTAAATTATTTTTTTTACATAAATTTATTTTTTTACACAATTAAATAAATAAATAACCACTAAATTTGATTTAATAAAATACTATATAACCTGTATAAAAATTTATATTATTTTAATTAAAATTTTAAATAAATTTTAAATAAAACACCTATTACAATTTAAATAATGAAATTAAATAAATTATAAACAAAATTTTAAAATAAAACATCAATAAAATATCTATAAAAAATTATTTTAAAAATTAAATAAATAAAACATTAATAAAAAGTTAAATAAAATTATTTTATTTTTAAATTGAGACATTTAAATTTTATTGAATTTTATTAAATATAATACATAATTAAATAGTAGATGGTCAAAATTGTCATTTTCGCATCTAATCCCAATAGTGATTAGTCCCCCCAAAACAATCCCACACCCCCCGGACAGGATAGTCCCCCATATGGGGGACATGGAGTCCGGCCGGACATGGAGTCCGGCGGACTAAAAAAAAATCAAACGACGGATAAGGAGGGAGGCAGGACATGGAGTCCAAATAGTGGATAGTCCCCCCTTTATCCCCCAATCAAACACACCCTTAGTCTACTATATAATTTTCTTCATGTATGAGAGAGTGTTGCCGTTGTCAGTTCGCCGGAGCTAAACAGAAGGTATTTCTGCGTTAGCAACTCTATACCGTCGTATCCTGGGAGACAAATACGGACACCCCTCCAGCACCTACGGTAAGGCGGCGAATCTATTTTAAGGAAACTGTGGTATCACACAAGTTTCAATTTACTTTTTTAATTATTTTATTTCAAAGTTTAATCTTGTTAAATATTTATGTTCAAACATATAATCTTTAGCGTGAGTTATTTTATAATATAAATTTAATTAATTATGAATCTGTGTATTTTATTTAAATTATTCAATTTATACACAAATAAATAGGAATGATGTGAAAGGACTCGTAGCTTAGCTGGTGATCACCTAAATCAGGGGGCGTATTTGTGTTGTGTGTTGCTTTTTTGCTGGAATTGCGCTGGCCGGCTCTCATGGTCATGGAATTATCCCACCTGGCTTTATTGTCACAATGATTGTTAGTCCCATGTTATGTTACCCTTTTATCCCTTTAATTATTCCACAAACCTCAGTTCTTCCGCTAATATCCCAACTTCATGTGCATCTCTATTCAACTCTATCACTTATTAATAAGAGATTTTAGATTCTCTCCACCATATATGATTACAATACACATTTTACAGAATAATGATTTATTATCGTTAACAATAATAATGGGACAATATTATAAAAGTAATTTTAACTCTTCATTTTATTTAAAATTCGAATGAAATTCACACTAATATAGAAATGAGATTATTTTGCAACATTGTCACAAGTGACAAGGGGATAATTTTTCTATTACTATATGTATATTATCATAACGTATTTAATAGTATAATCATAACTTTTTGTAAAAAAAAATACCATAATATGCTGTACTTTATCACACCATTAGTAATATATAATCATAATATTCGTAACTTTCATTTTTAAAATGTGTCTTAAGATTTGTAAGTTCGTTTCTTTTATCACAAAGTGACAAACCAAAACACTAAAAAATAGATTCGCATTTCTTACGTTATATCCCATTTTTAAGATCATGCATCATAAATTTCATCATATTTTATTATATAAAATGCACAATTCCGAATAATTTTTCAAAATTTTATCACACAATTTCAATTTTAAAAAATGTCAACAGAATTACTAACTGAATAATAAACATGTCACATCTAATAAAACTGTTAATCAATTTTCAGAATCAACCCATATTCTTCATTTCAACAAATCGCAAAAAAAAAAAAAAAGGTGAAGGTTAGATATAAAAGTGCACATGTGTGTACACGCACCACTGTATCAACATATATGCCAGAAAGTTATCATAAAGTATGAATGATTTAGGGGGAAAAAAGTCATTTAGAAAAATTGGAGAGAGAAAGATTTTTAACATTTTTAAAACTCCATTTTGAGTACAGATTGATATTAGTACGGATTGATATACTGCAGTGCCTGAAAAATGTTTGATGTGTTAAAGTGATTCTTAACCATATGATATTTGCAAATATATTTTTTTCTGAAAATGTTAGCCTGCCCCCTACACCTTTCTCGTGAAAGAAGATAGAAAAATGCTTCATAAATAGGTTTGTCTTACTTTTATTTTTTATTTTTTATTTATTTTTGAAAAAAAAAGAAAAAAATACTCTGAGGCGTCATCACTAAGCCCAAGCCCAAGCCCAAGCCCAAGCCCAAGCCCTTGCCCTTGGATAACTGATTGCCTGCCTAATTTGACATAACCTATAGGAAGGAACTCACCACTCAGCTACCAATAGAGTTCAACCACACGCCACAGACGAGCTCAGGTTTCGATCGTAGTACAATGGGATAAAAAAAAAAATTACAAAAACATATGGGGTACAAGTCATTATGTGATAGGGTGCAAATAAAAACCTGTAAGAATGTAAATGTCACTGCACCTCTCCATATTTGTGTAAAAAAAAATATATGTCCCAATAAGATGTAATTCTCCTTTATGTTATGCTATACAAAATTATGTAATTCAGTAAGGGTGTGTTTGATTGGGGAGATTAGGAGGGGATTATTTACTGTTTGGATTGTTTATCCAAAGAAAAGAGATGTCCATCGTTTGATTGGATTTTTAGTTCGCCGGATATGGAATCCTGCCGGACTCTCCCTCATATGATGGACTAAACAATCCTAGAGGGATGGAATTATTTCCATGGGATTGGTATCCCATGAGACTAATGTGTGAAATGTTCATTTTACCCTCATGCTATTACTTGGTAAACAATTGAAAAATGGTAAAATAGTCTTTCGAACATTTATAAATTATTTTTTTAGTGTTGTTAATTTAAAATTATATATTAAATAAAGGATATAGGGATTCCCGGAAAGGGTATGAGCGAACACACTGTACGTGAAAACATGATAAGTTACAAAACGAGTTTAGAAAATTGGATAATTTTATAGAATTAAAATGAGTCAATTATTCAGAAGTAACTCTTCAGTTAGCTCTAGATCTACAACTCTAGCTCCTATTCCTAGTACAGATATACTAATTAATGAAGAAGAACATGAATATGAAGATGTTAAAATTGATTTAAGTTGGAATATTCCTAAAGTAAAAACTAAGGAAATTTATAAAACTAGTTTTTTTACAATCTACCTTTAATGTTGATTTACAAGTCAAAACAGTTGAACAAGTTTATGCTTTAAGTAAACCACGGGAAACTTGCCAATTATTATCTAAAGAGTCAATCAGAAAACATCTCAAAGTTGGTCATAATTTTATCCATTTAGGATTAATCCAAGTAGGAATAAACCCATTAACTCAACAAGGTAAAAATACTTCTGCCCTTTTATGTTTAAGAGATGCTCGTTTTATTAACTATCATGCTAGTGTAATGAGAATGATGGAATCTGGTCTTCATAAAGGTCTAATACATTTTAATTGTTTTCCTGATTTTACTTTAAGTTTACGGGATCCCCATTTATTAAAGGCTTTAAAATTAAATATACAATTATCTGGTGAATATACCAATATGTTAGAAAGTGTTCATAATATTGCATTAATTTATCAAATTTATTACAAATGCATAAAAACTAATTTAAATGTTCAAGCTTTAACTAAAAGTCCCAAAGATAAAATCTTATTAATCCAAGGTAGCACTAATGAAACTAACATTTCAGTTCCAAAGATGATTTGTTGGAAAGATATAAATCTTCCGGATGATTGGGTTACGGTAAATGAAAATTATTCCTAAAATCAACAAGCTTTGACTAGTCATGATATTCAGAATATTCAACAATTTAATGATGGTTCTGTTCATATTAGATTAATAAACCTTCTAGTCAATCTTTTCGACATAGTACCTCCAGTTTACCTACGGAAACTGATGAAGATGAAATCTTCAATACCCTATTATTCACTAGAAAAGATTGAAAACTTCATATTTGCGAACCTTCTTCGCAAATCCAACATAAACATAGTAAATTAAAAGGAATTGATAATTCCTCTACTTCTCAAATTAGTAAACCAGTTTATTCCACTCACACACATCTTCAAGAAGAAGATACTATATCTCAAGATTCATCTACTCAAACTGATTTTGAAGTTACCCCTCCTGTCAATCCGCAATTGTTAACTTTAAGTAAACCTTTTACTCCAGACCTTAATAAACTTCATGTTGAATTCCAATCTACTGCAAATAAGTCAAAAAGACACACATATCGACATAGTTATGATACAAAACAACAATCTAAAATTATTAAGAAATGGTATAAATTTATGACAGAAATCAATACTGAAGTTAATTTCTTTGATTATTTAGAAAATTATTATCAAAAAGTAAATGTTATCACCAAAACTAAATGAAAAACTTCCCCTACCACTTCTGTTTCATCTAGTCACCCTCCTTTAGAAACCATTTTGATTGAACATAGGCCTCATTTGTTTTCAAAGGTAGAATGGAGGGGATTCATAGGAGAGAATTAATAGTGAGGGGATTGATTGTGAGGGGATTAAGTAAAATTGTGTTTGTTTTGAAATAGTTGTTAGTGTAGGAATTATTAAATTATTTTTATATAAAATAATAAAAAAATTAAAAAATATAAAAAATTAAACATTAATGTTTTAAAAAAATTCCCAATATGTAAAAAATAAAAAAATTTCTAATCCCCTCACTATTTTTCTAATACCACCTCCTCCATCCCAATCCCCCTTCCAACATCCATCCTAATCCCCTCCTCCATCCTAATCACTTCCCCAACTCTACAAACAAACACAACACTAAATAACTTCACATCTATCATAATCCTCTCCCATCCATTACACCCCAAAACAAACGGGGCCATAAAGGCACCATTGTTCATGCTTCTCCTTTTAAACTCCATAGTGACAAATCTGAAATTAAAAAGGTCATTGAACAAAATAATTATACTAATCAATGTTTAAAAACTATTGGTAAACAACTAGATAAACTCGAAACTACTTTTGAGGATTACTCCACTAGTCATACTTCTACAAGTAAACCTTTAGATAAACCTCTTATTAATCTTCCTAGTACTAGAAAACGATTAAGCTTAGCTACTCAAGATAATACTATAGTTGAAGCCATTGAAAAATTGTTTACTAAAATGTCTACAAGCAAAGGAATTACTGTCCTAACACAACAACCTCCTCTATAATTTCCTAGTCATTCTAATATATCTACCGATAATGAAATCACTCAGTTAGTACAACAATTTCAACATTCTCATCTTAATAGAATCACACACCCTAAAGTTAATCCTACCACTCTTACCAAAAATTGGTACACTAAACCTACACCTCCCGATCTCCAATTTGAAGAAACTAATATTAGCAATCAATTTTCTATTTTTGCTAAAAAATTATATGAATGGAATATAGATGGTCTTAGTGAACATCAAATTCTCCAAAAACTCAATCATTTATCCATGGTTGCGAACAATTACCTTACTAATTATCCTGATTATACTCAACCTGAAATTGTTATTTTAATTACTACCGGATTTACTAGTATGCTCAAATCTTGGTGGGACAAATATCTCACTTCTGATCAACGAAAATCTATTCAACATGTTGTCCAAATGGATGATAATGATTTTCTTATCTTCGATGAAGAAATAGGTTCTAGTATACCTGATGGTATCAATACCTTAATATATACCATAGTCAAACATTTTATAGGAACACTGACTAATATTCATTCTCGTATTCATGATTAACTCAGTAATTTAACTTGTCCTACTCTAAGTGATTTTAGATGGTATAAACATGTTTTTACTTCTAAAGTCATGCTTCGAGATGATTGTACTATGTCATTTTGGAAAGAAAAATTTATTAATAGATTACCAAGTCTTTTTGCCCATAAAATTCGCGATGTTCTTAGTCAACCCACTGGTATTATAGAATATGATTACTTAACCTACGGTGATATAATTAGCACAATTCAAAAGGAAGGACTAAAAATGTGCATCGATCTGAAACTTAGTCAAAAAGTTGCTAAAAACAAGCATAAAGCTAAATATGAATTAGGTAACTTCTGTGAACAATATGGCTTACCTCCCGTTGCACCTTCTCGAAGTAAAAATAATAAAAAGAAATCTTCTTATAAATACTCCACTAAGTATAAAAAGAAATATTACCCCTCTAAATTAACTGATAAATATTATACTAAACTCAAAAAGAGAAATTATCATAAGAAATCTAATCAATCTCAAAAGTCAAAACCTAAACCGGATGTTACTTGTTATAACTGTGGAAAAAAGGGGTCATTATTCCAATAAATGCAAAGTAAAAGAAAAACTTAAAGCTAAACTTAACCAATTACAGATTACTGATGAA
Source organism: Camellia japonica (assembly GCA_030407325.1). Lineage (NCBI taxonomy): Eukaryota > Viridiplantae > Streptophyta > Magnoliopsida > Ericales > Theaceae > Camellia > Camellia japonica. Next base: position 1,144,945 of record JAPPVO010000036.1, read on the forward strand.
AATCAACAACAAATACTTGACATATTTAAGTTAGCCACTACTCCAAATCAAACTCTAGTACCGTCTAGTCATTCATCTAGTGATGATATTCCCTCCAGTGATACTTCTTCCTATTATTCTCCCACTGATAGTACTAACAATGAAATTGAATTAGGATGTAATGATACTTGTTGCAAAACAGTCAATATTCTTAGTAAATCTCAACAAAAAGAAACTGCTCTCATTAAATTAATTAGTAGATTAAAAAATTCTAAATTAAAAATACAATATACTAATAAGTTGAAATCCTTATTGACCAATAAAGATAAAAAAACCTAAACATGATAAACCAATCATTAGTTTAACTAAAACTTTAGACCGATTTAAAAAAGAAAAACATAAAGAAGTCACCTTACAAGATCTACAAAATGAAATTCATCATATTAAACTAATTATTCAATAATTAAAAGCTAAAGACAAGACCTTAGAAGAAGACATTGCTCTATTAAAAACCAACAAAAGTCTTAATGACTTCCAACAACCCAATAAATCATCCTTTGAATCAGAATCTGAATCTAGTTCTGAACCCGATCCAAACAAAGTCATCTTTGATAATAGAATTACTCCACATAATAGTGTTCATGATACTAATCACCTTAATCTAATTAATCGAATTAATATTCAGAAATGGCATTCGAAAGTCAAATTAGTTATTAATGATTTTGAAATAGAAGTCATCGCATTAACTGATACTGGCGCTGATTTAAATTGTATTCAAGAAGGATTAATTCCTACCATATATTATCATAAGTCTACTAAACAATTAAATTCTACTAATGGAAGTCAAATGCATATCAAATATAAATTACCAAAGGTACATATTTGTCAAAATAATGTTTGTTTCAAAGCATCTTTTGTGTTAGTTCGAAACTTAACTGATAAGATCATTTTAGGTACACCATTTATTCTTTTTGTTATATCCTTTCACTACTACTCCTAAAGGAATAACTACACAAGCTTTTGGTCACACTGTCACTTTTAAATTTCTATCTCTACTAGAGATCAAAGAATTAAATCAATTAAAAGAATGTTCAATTTCACAATCTATTAATCGATTAACCAAACAACTCAAATTTCTCAAAGAAGAAGTAAATTACAAACGAATTGAATCTCAATTAACTAATCCCATTCTTATATCCAAAATTGATGGGTTTAAAAACCAATTAACAAATACCGTTTGTTCTACTTTACCTAGTGCTTTTTGGCATAGGAAAAAACATGTAGTAATACTCCCTTATATTAAAAATTTTAATGAAAAACAAATTCCTACCAAGTCTAGACCTATCCAAATGAATCATAAATTAATGGAAATGTGCAAAAAAGAGATTAATGAATTATTAAAAAATAATATTATTAGTAAAAGTAAGTCACCTTGGTCTTGCCTTGCTTTTTATGTTAATAAAAATGCTGAACTTGAACGAGGTATTCGCAGATTAGTCATTAATTATAAACCGCCAAACAAGGTTTTAGAATGGATCCAATATCCAATCCCTAATAAAAAAGATTTAATTAAAAGACTTAGTCAAGCCGTCATTTTTAATAAATTCGATCTCAAAAGTGGATTTTGGCAAATACAAATTCATCCTGATGACCGTTATAAAACTGCCTTTACTACCCCTTTTGGTCATTACGAATGGAATGTCATGCCCTTTGGATTAAAAAATATTCCTAGTGAATTTCAAAATATTATGAATGAGATTTTTAATCCCTTTAGTCATTTTTCCATAGTCTACATCAATGATATCCTCATTTTCTCTAAGTCACTCGATGAACATTGGAAACATCTTAATTCCTTTTTCAATATTATCAAATATAATGATTTAGTCATCTCTGCTCCTAAAATTAAACTTTTCCAAACTAAAGTTCGATTCTTAGGTTATAATATTCACCAAAGTACTATTCTTCCTATCAGTAGGTCTATTGAATTTGCTTCCAAGTTCCCTGACGAAATCTTGGACAAAACCCAATTACAACGATTTTTAGGTTCCTTAAATTACATTGCTAAATTTTATAAGGACCTTAGGAAAACTTGTCAACCCCTATTTGATCGGTTAAAAGATAATTCTCCATCTTGATCTTCTACACATACTGCTATTGTTCAACAAGTCAAAAAATATGTCAAGACTTTGCCCTGTCTTGGTATTCCTACTGAAAATTCTTTCAAAATTATTCAAACTGATGCCTCTGATGTTGGTTATGGAGGTATCCTTCTTCAGAAAATCACTCATCAGTCATCTGAACAAATCGTTCATTTTCATTCTGGTGTCTAGAATAAAGCACAAAAGATGTCACGACCCAAACCCGCCCTAAAAGTTTGGTTCATGACCGGCCTGTATATAGGCCTCAAACAAAATTTCACGAATATTTATTCAAATATGGGGCCTTAAGCGAAAGCAAATACTAACATAAAGATAACGCCCATTGAGCTTGTGCATACATGAAGACTTAGATTAATTTAAGCATTTAAATATACTTTCCATATTTACATATATAATCACAGAACTTATATAGATCTCACACACAAATACATAAGACTCAATAAAAGACATAATTTTCCAATACAAAGTTAAAGCCTCAACACGGAGGTATAACCCAATTGGTTTGACAGAGAGGCGGACCTCGATACAACTCTAGCGATGATCCCCGATGGCTTACCTACATATATAAAATAAAAAGGGTGAGCTAACGCCCAATGAGTAATATTAAAGTAAAGAGGTTAATGAATGATGTCCTTGACATTAGGAGAACATATTTCATAATTCTGAAACGTATCTTAAATCATTTCAAAAAAAACATTTACCGTGTTATAATCCATGCCTTTTCAAATGGAATACATATTTTAAACCATTACAAAACATTTTACGTGGTACGTGGTACGTTCATTTATACAAAAGGATAAAAGCACATTTCAAAATAGGACATCCATTCATCCATATAAAATAATACTTCGTAACATGAGTCATATAGTGATGTAAAAACATTTGTATTCATTTCATATGTTCTGAACGACCTCGGGTCCATGTATAACAAAACGGCCTCAAGGCCCAATCATATTTCAAAACGACCTTAGGTCCAAACATATCATATTTTATCATGGAGTAGATAGACCATCGACATATCCCCACCTCTCCTTGGGCCCAATTCATGTATGTATGGATCCAAGAGGTGACTCGTACGGACTCTAGAGGTGACTCCCACTGTAGCACTTAGTTCTGTACAGCACTTTGTTCCATATTAAAAGTCAATGGGTCTTAAAGACCGAACAATCATGCCATAGCATAAATGAGACACATAAACAGAACGGCTATGGGCCTACCATTGTGGGGACATATTTTCTGAGTGCCAACACATGGCTAAGGTGACGCCGAAGTGTCAGCCGAGGTGCCATGTGTCCTTGTCATGACGCCGAGGTGATCTCGGATAGGCTGAGGTTATCTCCGAAGATATCGGAGTCCGAGATAAGCGGATAAAGGACAAGAGTCCTGGATTGAATGGGACTTCAGTTTGGTAAGGATAAGACTCTTAGAGAGTTTATCCCAATCCTACTGGGAGTCCAAGATTAGCAATAATCCTAAGTCCAATGGAGCTAGGCTTCTATTGGGACTAGGTTTGTGTTGGCTATAAAAGAGAGGTACCATCATGGGTCTAAGGTACGCAATTTATATTCTGAATAGTAAGTTAAGCATTTTTGCTATCTTTGAGAGATAACTGACTAATCATCGGAGTGCCCCCAGGTGGACGAACCACCGCCGGAATCTCTTCTTTCTGTTGCAGGTCATTCGGGACTAATCTATTCTGCCAGTGCTCTCCAGCTAAGTACTAATTTGGCAGTGTGGTCAAAAATTGACACACACAATTTGGCGCCGTCTGTGGGAAAGAAAGGAGAATAGATGGCCAACAACGGACAGAAAGAGAAGATTGGGGATGACACTCCTATTGGGAGTGGGAAACCTGTTGACCTTAACGTCGAAGAAGATAACTGTAACGAAGAGACTCGTGATCAGAATCACGAAGGAAAGGACGTCGGCCAGGAAGGCGACGTACCAAAAAAAACGGACCAAAGTGGGTATTACAACGATGACGACCTTCAGGTATGGAAGGATAGATGCTTGCAGAGGGACGATGAGTAAAGGGAATGGCGAACAAATTGGCGGATCTACAAACGGTCGTCAATTTCATGATGCAGAACAGCGTCATGCAGTCACCATTCCCGTTACAAAATACACCGATTCCAGCGGCCAAGAAAGATGCTCGACAAGATGGGCAGAAAACAGTCCCTACAGTCCCTCAGCACACCAGGAGCGAAAAACACTCTCATCGGCCTTCAAGGGAGGTCGGGCGAGGAGAGTCGAGAAGGAAAGAATCTCGAAGGACACATCGCACCAAGGAAGCAGACCCCAAAGAACATTGGCATGTTCAAAGGCAGGAGTTGTGCTTCGACGCAACTAATGGAGAAAGGTCAAAGAGGGCTCACACGAAGCTGAGAGTAGTGCACCTAAAAGGCTGAAGTCAGGAGATAGCCGAGCTCCTGGTCGGACCAAGGAGGACCTAAGGGATTACCTATAGAGGAGGCAACAAGATGCCGAGGTAACCTCCCCGGTCAAGCCGAGAACGCCATTCTCTGTAGAATTGGACAAATTCGAAGCTCCGAAGAGGTTTAGCATGCCGAGATTCCAGATCTAAGACGGGAAGTCGGACCCCAGCTTTCACGTCGGTTTGTACCTAAACTTGATGACGTTATACACCGGAAACGAGCCGTTGCTTTGCAAGGTGTTCCCCTCATCCTTCAGAGAAATTGCATCAGACTGGTTTCACAAGTTGCCGAAAGGAACTGTGAAAACCTGGGAAGGCCTGGCCAAGATGTTTGTGGCCAGGTTCGTGACGAACAAACTACAGCCATTAAGGGTGGATGCCCTGATGGCTCTGAAAATTGGTGATGACGAAAGCCTGAGGGCCTATGCCAAAAGGTACTATGAGGTATTCAACTGGATACCAGAATGCAACCAAGAGGTGGCGGTCGTATCATTTAAGAACGGCCTAAAAGATAATTGTCTGCTCCGAAAATCATTGGCAAAAACACTGCCAAAAAGTATGGAGGAATTAAAGGCCAGAATAGAGAAATACGCCAGGGCCGAGGAGGATACGCCGGAACAAAGGCGCCGAAACCAGAGAAGAAAAACGGCTCACCGAAGCGAGGCCGAGGTGATGGTGGCTACAACAAACCAGAAATCGGATTAAGGGCTGCTCAAGTAGTCACAACCGTATTTTGAATTCTGGTTTACAAAGTCTTGGAGAAAATCCGAACCCAGCCCTATTTCAGAGCACCAGTAAGGGTACCAGGAGAGTTTATGGGAAGAAGCCTTGGTAAGCATTGTGCTTACCACAATGAAGATGAGCATCTGACTCAGGGTTGCAGAGCCCTAAAAGCACACCTGAAAGACCTGGTAAGACAAGGCCATTTAAGGGACCTTGTAGATGAAGCCAGGACAATGGAAAAGCAGGCAAGACTGCCTCAGGCACCAGCAGCTCCACCTCCCCCAGCACAACAACCGCAGGCAGACGGACCTCGTGTAATTAATGTAATTCACTCGAAGGTCAACGAAAATGAAATACGAGAGGAGACCCAGAAGGTAAAGCACTTGCAACATGTGTACCAGGTCTAGGAGAAAAGACCTCGGGCCGAGGAGTGCCAGGGACCAGTAGTGTCCTTTACTGAAGCCGACCCTGAGATGGTGCAGCATCCACACAACGATGTCTTGGTAGTATCCCTCCAGGTTGGAGAGTGCCAAGTGAAGCGCATCCTAATTGACCAAGGCAGCTCTTGTGACATCATGTATGTCAGGTGTTACAAGGAGCTTGGCCTTTACCTAGACGATATGGAGCAATCCAACAGCCCAATGGTCGGGTTCAATGGAACGCCGACGTGGCCACTGGGAACAGCAAGCTTGGAGGTGTAGGCTGGCACCAAAAAGATAAAAACAGAATTCACCATAATCGACACACCCTCCCCTTATAATACTATCTTGGGAAGGCCATGGCTGCATGCAATGGGGGCTGTTCCCTCAATGTTGCATCAGCTATTGCGGTTCACAACAGAACATGGGATAGATGAGGTCAGAGGGGATCAGCTGCAGGCAAAAAACTGCTCCATAGCAGCAATGAAATCCACCTGCAGCATACGAGAACCAGAGACAATAGAGATCGAAGATGAGGACGTGAAGTCCTAGATGACGTCGGCAAAGAGCCAGCCGAAAAGAGTGAAGAAGCCCTAAAGAAAATCCTTGTCCAGCAAGGGGATGAGGAACGCTTCTTCCTTCTTAGCTCGGGCTTAGCCGAAGAAGAGAAAAAAGAACTAGAGGCTTTCTTGAGAGCAAACATTGAAGTGTTTGCCTGGATGCCTTACGAAATGCCTGGCATTGACCCTGAGGTCACTTGCCATAAACTGAACATAGACAGGTCGGCCAAACCTATAATCCAACGAGCAAGAAGACCGACGTTGATGCATGTTGAGGCAGGGGAAGAGGAAGTAGACAAACTTCTGGAGGCCAAAGCCATTCGAGAGGTAAATTACTCGACATGGCTATCAAATACCGTGGTGGTGAAGAAAAAGAATAGTAAATGGAGGGTCTGCGTGGACTTTACCAGCCTAAACAAGGCCTGTCCCAAAGACAGTTTCCCATTACCCAAGATTGACCAATTGGTGAATACCACTTCAGGGCATAGAAGGATGAACTTCCTGGATGCCTATAGGGGGTACCATCAGATAGCTATGTACCCGCCAGATGAGGAGAAGACTGCGTTTATCACCCCAAAAGGGCTGTATTGCTACAGAGTGATGCTTTTTGGGTTGAAAAATGCAGGAGCAACTTACCAGAGATTGGTAACCAAGATGTTTAGACATCTAATTGGAAGAACAGTGGAAGTTTACATCGATGACATGGTCGTAAAGACCAAGGAACCTGAAGGTCATCTGGCCGACCTAAAAGCAGTCTTTGATATCCTATAAAACATATCGGCTCCGACTCAATGCATCGAAGTGTGCATTTGGAGTTGGATCTGGTAAGTTCTTGGGATACTTGGTGACCAGAAGGGATATTAAGGCCAACCCAGATCAAATCAAGGCCATCCTAGAACTGAAATGCCCAACATCGGCGAGGCAAGTACAGATGTTGACTGGAAGGGCTGCAGCCCTGAATAGGTTCATAAGCAGAAGTTCTGACAAATGCAAACCCTTCTTCAGCTTAGTGAAGAAGGCCACAGACTTCTTATGGACAGAAGAGTACGAAATCGCCTTGGCCGACTTGAAGAAGTATTTGACCACGGCTCCAGTTCTCTCACATCCAGAACCTGGAGAGGAGCTATTCCTGTACTTAGCAGTTTCGAAACATGCGGTAAGTGCAGTGGTAATCCGAGAAGAAAATGGGGAACAAAGGGCTGTTTACTACGTAAGCAAAATCCTGACTGATGCAGAAACTAGATATTTACCCTTAGAGAAGTTAACGCTGGCTTTAGTAATGGCATCAAAGAAACTGAACCATTACTTTCAAGCCACAAAATTATGGTGCTAACTGAACATCCTTTGAAGTCCATGTTGCAGCAGGGAGATCTGACAGGCAGAATAGCCAGATGGGCAGTGGCCTTGGGCCAGTATGACCTGGAATACAGACCCAGAACAGCAATCAAAGGCCAAGTTTTGGCCGACTTCGTGGTCGAGTTCACACCAGGAGCCATCGTACATCGGGCTCCGTTAAGCCGAGGTGAACGATGCCCAAGCGAACAAAGAGGAGCCTAGCCGAGGGCAACGGAACAAAGGAAGGAAGAAAAACTCAGGCCCTACAGCATTTACATCGGTGACTCCTTTCGACTGTTTGTTGATAAGAGTTCAAACTGACAAGGAGCGGGGGCAGGAGTAGTACTGGTATCTCCAGATGGAGAGATACTAGAACAATCCATTCGTTTGGGGTTCAAGGCCTCAAACAATGAAGCAGAGTATGAAGCATTGATTGCAGGACTGAAACTGGCAGTAGCAGTAGAAGCAAATGAGGTAATAGTCTTTTGTGACTCTCAGGTTATAGTCAACCAGACAACAGGCGAGTTCGCAGCTCGAGACGAAAGGATGTCGGCCTATGTAAAAGAGGTCAGCAGATTGGTGGCCTCGTTTCAGAATTGCTGACTACAGTAGGTTAGCCGAGATGATAACAGTCACGCTGATACCCTGGCCAACCTGGCTAGTGCAATATAACCTGGAAAGGCAAGAACAATAATGGTTGACTACTTGTATGGTCCAAGCATAGAACCACTAAACACAGAGCGCGAAGCAATGTGTGTGGAGATGGGACCAAGTTGGATAGATGCAATAATAGCATTCCTTAAAGACAGGAAGCTGCCCGATGACCGAAAAGAAGCGCACAAGATCAGACTGAAGTCGGCAAGATTCAATTTGACCCTAGAAGGACACCTCTACAGAATATCATTTATTGGACCCTTTCTAAGGTGTGTGCATCCTGCACAGGTTGAAGATTTTTTGTACGGGATACATGAAAGAATATGTGGAAGCCATGCTGGGAGCAGGTCACTTGCCCACAGGGCCATTACTTAGGGTACTGGTGGCCCTATATGTAGAAAGATGCCGAAGCTTATGTGAAGAAGTGTGAGAAGTGCCAAAGGTTTGCACCTTTGATACATCAACTTGCAGCCGACTTAAACCCAGTATCCTGTCCTCGGCCATTTGCCCAATGAGGCATGGATCTTGTCGGAAAACTACCTTAAGCAACTAGACAAAGGAAGTACTTACTAGTAGCAACAGATTATTTCACCAAGTGGGCAGAAGTTGAACCCCTTGCCAAGATTCGAGACATTGATGTAAAGAACTTCATCTGGAAAAACATCATTACCAGGTTTGGGATTCCAAGAGCAATAGTTGCAGACAATGGAACACAATTTGACAGTAAGCTAATCAAAAGCTTCTGTGCAAAGTTCAAAATCAAGAATTACTTTTCGACCCCAAGTTTTCCTCAAAGCAATGGACAAGCAGAAGCGTCCAACAAAGTTATCTTAGATGGGATAAAGAAGAGGCTGCAAGCAGCAAAGGGAAAGTGGGTAGATGAATTGCCCAGTGTACTCTGGGCATATCGGACTATGCCGAGAAGATCAACGGGAGAATCCCCGTTTACCATGGCTTATGGCACAGAAGCAGTCATTCTGCTAGAGGTCGGCATCCCAGGGATCAGAACCCAGGCAGTGGAGAATGAAACTAATGATGTATTTTTAGCCCGAGATCTGGATCTTCTAGAAGAGAGAAGGGAGAAAGAAGCAATTCAGTTGGGGACATACCAGGGGCAACTTGCTAGGGCTTACAATAAAAAGGTGAACCCACGAGAGTTCCAAGTTGGTGACCTCGTCCTGAGAAAGGTCGTCGGCAACAAGAAGGATCCCAGAGAAGGCAAGCTTGGCCCAAATTGAGAAGGACCTTATAGAATCATCTCGGTCTTGAGCAACGGGGCATATCGGCTTGAGGATTACGAAGGCAAAGATCTACCAAGACCCTGGAATACTTGCAATCTGAAATTTTATTATCATTAGACTTTCTTGTTCTTTGTTATTAGCCGAAGTAATAATAAAGTTCTAGCTTCATTTTTTACACTTATGACTGATAAGATACTTGACGATGTCTCTGGAATACATGTACAATGAGAACCCAAGTAGAACTTAAGTTCACATTAGGGGGCAGAGAGTTGGGAAATGGTTCCTGAAAAAGTAGAATTTACAAACAAAAATTAGTTTAACGCTTGTTGAAATTTAAGTTTACAAGTTGAAGTTAAACCGAGGTCATGTTTAACGCTTATTGAAACTTAAGTTTACAAATTGAAGTTAAACCGAGATCATGTTTAACGCTTGTTGAAATTTAAGTTTACAAGTTGAAGTTAAACCGAGGTTATGTTTAACGCTTGTTGAAACTTAAGTTCACAAGTTGAAGTTAAACCGAGGTTATGTTTAACGCTTGTTGAAATTTTAAGTTTACAAGTTGAAGTTAAACCGAGGTTATGTTTAACGCTTGTTGAAATTTTAAGTTTACAAGTTAAAGTTAAACTGAGGTCATGCTTAACGCTTGTTGAAACTTAAGTTTACAAGTTGAAGTTAAACCGAGGTTATGTTTAACGTTTGTTGAAATTTTAAGTTTACAAGTTGAAGTTAAACTGAGGTCATGTTTAACGCTTGTTGAAATCTGAAGTTTACAAGTTAACGTTAAACCAAGGTTATGACTAAAAGAAAATTGGTCTAAACACTTGTTGAAATTTTTTAGAAAAATTTACAAGTTAAGACCAAGGTCGTATTAAAAGAAGTACTTATGTACTTGCCGACGTAAACCATTGGTTTGTATAATCGAGGTATATCACCCCGAGGAAATTACACAGATAAGGTGTATGCTTGAAAGCATGCAAAATTATTCTAAGTACAGAATCATACAAAAGTCATACAAAGGAAATTGTACTTGCATTCAGAAGAATCAGTTCAAAAAGAAGAGGGCACTTCGGCCTTCCAAAAGAGCAGTTGTTCAGAAATTACAAAAGTGGCACTTCGGCTAGATCCAAGCTTACATTGATTCAAAAAGTAAGACAAAGTACTAAAGTACAAAGCAAAAAACTAAGACTCTTCGGCGTCTATGGCTGGTTAGGTCTGCAGTTCAGAAGACAACTGAGAAGACATGTCGGCGGCCCTCTCAGCCGCGAGCTCGGCATCAATTTCTTGAAGAGTTTGGTCGAGGCTCTTGTCGGCAATAGGCGCGTCCGATGTTGCCTTCTCAGGAGGAGCGTCTTTGGAGACCTCACATTCCTTATCTTGAGTCAAGTCTAGGACTTGCTCATTTGGAGTAGGGGACTTGGCCCCAGCAGCTTCCTTCGATTTCCTCACCAAAGTTTCCTCCTCAGACTCAGAATCGTCTTCGGATTGGCTTGGAGTAAAGGGGGAATGGCAGGGGGATGACGTCGGCATTCTTGAGGGGGGAGTCCTCGGGGACGTCAAGCTTTTTTAGAGCAACCATCCAACCAAGGGTGAAACCCTTGTTGCATGCCTGCTTCACTTGCTTTTTGTAGTCCGTCGTGACATCGGCTACCCCCTCATTGTATGTCTTTTCATCTGCGGCCTTGATCTCGGCAGCTTTTGTGGCCAAGGCATCTTGTAGTTCTTTTTGGGCCTCGACCATCTCTGTCTTGGCCTCTTTCTTTTCAGCCGTGAGAACCTTGGCAATGGCCTCGGCAATGGCCTCGGCAGCATCAGCTTTCTCTTCGGCCTCATCTTTAGCCTTGATGGCTACCTCGGCCTGATCTGACAAGGTCTTCATCTTTCCCTCGGTCTTTTTGAGGGTCTTCTGCAAACCAGAGACCTCCCTGATCTTGTCGGCCAACTCCTTCCTCATCTCAAAAGATTGCATTGAGAAGGACTGGGCGTGCTGGATCGCCTGAAGGAAAATGGACAGAGCAGAAGTTATTAGAAAATTCTCTAAGTATAAAAAGAAAAAGAAAGAAAAATACCAAGTGTGAAGAACTTACTTGAATGGAATGCAGCAGCATCAGAGCAAAATTTTCATATTCGCTCATCTTAGCGCTACGATTAAGATCTTCGGGCAGAAGCATGGCGATGGAGAGGGCAACGCCGACCTCAATGTCGTTGGCGCTATCACCAGCCTTAACTGGCTTGTCGTCGATTGTGATTGGCGGGGCCCAGGAGGAATCATGTTTTAATGGCCCCGAGGTGGTCGCAGAGGACGACCTCGGCCTCTTTGATCTAGTAGATTCAGATGGTTGGACCTCGGTGGGCCTCTTCTCGGCAGCAGAAGAGGTCTTCTCACTCTCAGCCAATTTTGAAATTGGCAAGGTGTCCTCAGTATCAATCTGAGTCACCGTTGCCTTAGGCTGAGCCTTCTTGAGTCTTTTTGGCTTTTGCTTTGGTTGAGGCTAGGTTTGTGCTAGTTGAGCGTTAACTGAGTCAGGGATGTCGGCTAGAAGATCTTCAGCGACAGCTTTCTCGCGACTTATCTCAGAGACAATTGCAGTCCTACGGCGGCGTTGGCGTTGAGATGGTGGGATCAGATATGGAGCCGAAGTTGATGGTAGCTCAGCTGGATCAGAGGTTGATCCCTGATCTGGCCGAGATGATGAAGTTGTTGGAGGAGTTGTAGCGGAAGGGGGAGAATTGTTTTTCTTCCTCTTTGGGACGTTAAGAAGCACTAACTTGTAGATCGGGATGAAGTTCAGAAGCAAGGGAACTCTCCGCCTATGAACTGGCAGGTCCAACAGCTCTTTGAGGTCCTTATTGGGACAGAAGGATTTACGAAAGCCCTTGGGTGGTTGCGGAAGAACTGCAAGAAAAACAGACGTCAGATTATATAGAAAGAACAAAGTACTAAAAACTTGAAAAACAAGTAAATGCAACACTTGGCTCTTAGCATTACCCTCTATGAATACTGTTTGGCTAAGAGGGTAGAGATGAAGGTCTTCATCTGGAGCAAACTCCCAATTGCCCGAGACAATGAAGTAATCGTCCCCAGCTCCCTTGTTAGAGTCTAGGAGGTCGGCAACAAGTTTGTATTTAGTGGACCTCGGTTTGAGGTAGTAGACATAGCCTTTTTCTAACTTAAGGCCGCACATGGTATAGCAATATTGAATATCAGCTAAGGTTACCCTAGCTTTTTCTTGGCGTACTAAGGCAATTATACCATTTATAACTCGGTAAGAGTTGATGGTAAGCTGCATCGGGTTTAATTTGTAATAGTGGAGGACTTCTCGGAAAAGGATGTTTAATGGAAGCCTAAGTCCACATTCAATAAAGGCGACGACTGGGAAGGGCATGGAGTCAACAGTGGGCATAATGGAGTCATCCTCCCCAGCCAACCTCAAATGGACGTCGGCCGGAATGGAAAACTCATGCCTAAAATACTCTAATTTAGTTGGGGTGTCTACCCTATGCCTCCACATACCCATGATATCGGCTTGGGGGGAAGGTGGGATTTCGGAAAAGGTGTGCTTTATGAAAGGTTGGAGTGACCTCGGCAAAACCTAAAAGAAGGATGGGGCGAGAAATTCTGAGGATCTAAATGAAGTGTGTTTTAGTTTTTCCTAAAGACAGTAAGTTCTACGACGAATCCCAAACCTAAATCTAGGCAAACAAAGATTGAAGGCAAGGATTTGGAGAAAACACAGAAAACAGAAACAAAGGAAATGATTCAGAGTCAAGAACAGTGATAAACTACCAAGAACAGCGGCAAAAGTGAACAAATGGGTGAACAGTGTGTATTCAAGAAACGAACTGGGCAAAAGCGAAATCATAAAAGAAACGTGCTCAGATACGTGATTCACAATCAAGAACTTGAACAAAATAGCAATGGCGACGAGTAATGAAAGCTTTTTGAAGAGAAACATAGACTGATAAAGGAGGAATAAGTGACTCACCGAAGAAAAATAAAGCCGGCGTTGAGTTCGCCGAAGTCAGACGACAACAGCAAACAACAGAGCGGTGAAAGCTTCGCCGGAGGGGAAGACTGGAAGCGATTACAGAGCTTGCGAGCTTGAGATAATGGTGGATTTGAGAAAGTAAGAGAGAGAGGGTTTTTCGCAAAAGTGATGATGACGAGGTGAGAAGATGAGGAGAGAGGGAAGAAGTTTGGTCAAAAACGCGAAGAGGCGGCAAAACGCAATTGATGTGCCTCAAACAATGTGTTTGTCAGATGGCGCACCCAGGTGCAAGGCGACTTAATGGCGCGTATCAGACACGGTCCAGTGAGGGAGGGACACGTAGCAAAAACGGTTGAATTACAATGCGTGACAGCTAATACGCGTGTTGAAACTCTTGGAGTTCTGAATATAATGAAGCAGAAACCTCGGCTAATGGAACGATCTCGGCTTAAATGAACTTGGTTGTTGATTCCGGAACATTAATGAAAGCAGACTATAGGTCTTGATCGTATTAAAACGATAAAGTTATGACTTCGGCAATGAATGATAAAGCGAGATTACCGACGTGCTAAATGGAAGGAATGATATAGGTTCTATCACCTCAGAATGCCGAGGTAATAGAACCTAGGGGGCAGTTGTGGGGACATATTTTCTGAGTGCCAACACGTGGCCAAGGTGACGCCGAAGTGTCAGCCGAGGTGCCACGTATCCTTGTCATGACGCCGAGGTGATCTCGGATAGGCCGAGGTTATCTCCGAAGATATCGGAGTCCGGGATAAGCGGATAAAGGACAAGAGTCCTGGATTGAATGGGACTTCAGTTTGAGTAAGGATAAGACTCTTAGAGAGTTTATCCCAATCCTACTGGGAGTCCAAGATTAGTAATAATTGACACACACATATATCATATTATAAACAATTCACATTTCTTATTCATAACTCATTTTACTTTTCTTGGAAACTTGTGTATTTTAACAAAATACGACATTTAGAGAATCATGCCACACATTAACAAAATACGATATTTAGAGAATCATGTCACACATTAGTCAAAATAGATAATGAAAAACATATCTTTACTATACTATTACTCACAGTGATGGGCTTCTGGTAACAACGGGACGATGTCCTCGTTTGACCTACAAACACAATGCACATAGCATAATATGAGAATATAACCAATCCCTTTCTTGTTCTTTAATCAATTAGTCATGGTGGTTCTAAACTCATTAGACCTCTATAGGTCATAATCCGTGTCTTGGAAAATAGGAAGAATCAAAAGGAAAATGGTTTAGAAGAAGAAATGGTATAAAACCGGTAGGTAGAAAGTGAACAACCTTCACTAATTTGAGCATATCTATGTGTGTACTTAGAATTTGGGTGTGAGACTACTACCATTGGAAACTAGACTTTCGGGGCTTGAGTTTAGGCTCAAAAATCACTTAAAACGGAGTCTGGATGCAAGAGATATGCTTATTTGAAGTTGGCTGAAACAGAGCTGTCCTGCACCTGCGGGAAACAGGGCCGCATGTGCGGGACAAGGTGCTTTTATTTCAAAATCATTTTTGGTTCGTGAAGGGGACTGCCGCACGTACGGGAAGCCCCACCGCACGTGCGGCTCTGGGCAAATTCTGCTGTCCGAAAATGTTTGTTGGCTCTAACACTTGTTTTTCCATTTTTCAAGCTTGGTTTCAACTCTAATCACCCAAAAACATGTAAAACTACCCCACAACATGATAAACTAACATCATTCAAGTGAAATTTCATTTCAAACAAATTAATCTTTGCCCCCAAGTTCAAGATCAATGCTTCATCTTTTATAATCTTGAAAGTTCCCAAAACACAACCCAAAAACACCCTTGATCCTTGCATAATCTTATTCTATGGACAATCTAGAGTTCATTCATATGGTATTCATAAGGTGGAGCTCCAATCATAAACAAAATCATAGCACCCAAGTTCTAATTTCTTAAATTGAGCTCAATTAAATATATACATAAAACCCTAACCCAAATGGGTTTCAAATCTTCCAATATTATTATGATTTCATGAAATTGATGCATTAATCATAAAGATTCAAGATAGATTTCCATACCTTAGCTCAATCTTTGCCTTTCTCTTAGCTCTCTTTAATTTCCCAAGCTTCTATGGTTGATCTTCTTCTTCTCTCTTCAATCTCTTCAATTTATCTTCAAACCCCCATGAATATTGAGCTCTCTCTCTCTTAGAGAAGCTTGTCTCTTCTCTCCTCTCTCTCTCTCACGGTTCTCTCCCTCTCCCTTAGATATTTTGGCTCAAAGTGATGAGTTCACTCATATCATATATCTATATATAAGCTTATCATAATTAGGGAGAGCCAAGTGCACCCTTACGAATTGTACAAAAACAAAGTTCAATTAAACTTCCCAAATGACTCTAAAAATTATGCTGATCATAATTATGCATTCCATTATGGTTTCTGAAGCCTCTAAGGCCTTCAATTTGCAGTGTAAAGTTAACCACCCAAACACACCTTAACGAATCAGACGAAATAAATTTCCAATTAACTTTCTCAAATAGATCTAAAAACTCCCATTAACATATCCAAGTACTCAATTTTGATTTCTGAACCCATAAAGTCGGTAATTTCAGTTTCAATGTCGTAACTCAACAAATAATTCCTCAATTCAAATAGATATAATCACATTAAAGTACATTAACCCATAGGTAAATAAAGATAATTCCTTATACGCATTTTAGGGTCGTTACAAAAGAATTATAGTACTATTAAATAAGAAATTTTATCTATTGTTTTATGTATTAGTAAATTTCAAGATGATATTTTAAACCAAAATTTTTTATTATGTGTTGATTGTAAAAGTGCTAAATATGTTTTAGAAAAAGATGTTCAAAATATTGTTAGTAAATATATTTTTGCCCGATGGCAATCTATTTTAAGTATTTTTGATTTTGATATTGAATATATACCTGGTCGTCAAAATTCTATTCCAGATTTCCTTACCCGCGAATTTTTACACGGTGGATAAAGGATGGCCACTCTTTTTATTTCCTACCATAAATTAAAAGTCACCTATTATAGAAAACTTGTTTACCAAATTGCTTACCGTATTACTTGCCTTAAGACAGCTCGTAAAATTACTCGCCGTGCACAATTCATACAATTTCATCAAGTTACCAGTCGTCGCAATTTACTTGCTCATTATACTAATTGTCTTCTTTTCCATATGAACAAATTAGATATCCTCAGTGGATGCTAATTCTGTTCACCTTCTAGTAAAGCCATTGTTCCAACTAGTAAATCCATTGTTGTTTCTCCTATTGACCTAGTGACCAGATATCATCCTATTGACACTATCAACCGTTACCAAGTTCTTGGTAATATCCCTAAACCTAGTTATACATCTGCTCTTGCTTCAAATCCATTCGCTTCTTCTTCTCAGTCACTCACTCCTTACCCTCCTAACCCAGTCAAATTAGTCCGATCTGATTATGTCAAATTTCAATCAACTAATCTCTTTTTCAAAGATCCTATTCACAAAAATACCCATAATGTTCTTGAGCTAGTTAAATCATATTTCCCTCCTGGATGGCATTTTGTTCCACTCCATCCAAAAAAGTCAATTACCTACTACAAAGATATTCTCTTTCATCATCAGTCAATAATCATTAAACCCATATATGATCGTACATACACTAGTAAAATTGTTTACCATTCTCTTTACATCCACAATAGAGTTTCTCTTGATGAATGGGGTCCTCCTTTTCAACTCAGAGATTTACCTGGTCATACAATCCAATATAGTTATTATGACTATATGGATGCCTGGTTTAAAGTTCTCCTGTATCAAAATAAGTCATATAGTCATTCCTGGTTCCTCCAATTTGACCATAAATTCAAGTCAGAATTTTCCACTTGGTTTCTTCGATGGTGGACTCAGCATAGTGCTATTCCTGAAATCTTCCCCTCTGTTTTAATTGAACAAGTTTATTTTTTTTCTTTTGTTTTTTAAACTCAGTCAACAATAAAAATAATTTCCTTGGTTACTCATTTTTATATCCAAATACAAAGTCCCCTGGATATTTAAATGGCAATATGCTATTTCTGATAACCTGGTTATTCGCCAACACTTTGTTAAATGGTGGGATAATTTTAAACCCCAACGTATCATTGATCAAGTTTAAGAAGAATTCCCAGTCAATCTCCATGCACCAATACCTGCAATGGTCAAAGCTCAGCAGAACCCAACTGCTTCAGTCACCCAAGGAACTCAAGGAAGCCCAATTCCACCAGTCAGACTTGGAAGCCCAACAACTAGCTCTTCCAAGCCCAAATCATTCAAATCCAAATCAGCTCAGTCAAAGCCCAAAGTTAAGACCAAGTCATCCAGTGATGAATTGATCCAGATGGCCAAGCTATTGATAACCCAAGCCAAGTCACAGGTTGGAGATGAAACCTCTGAAGAATCTAGTTCCTCTGAGGCTTCAACCAATAATGATCCTTATGGGCCCTAGTTCCAAGATGCTCAGGACCCATATGCTTAAACAGTCAGCCATTGGATTCTATATGTGTATAAATCAGTTTTAGTCACTACTCTTACTTTGAAAAAAGCTGCTGATATGTATATATATTGATTCCCCATCAGTCAACTGTGCAGTCATGTTCTCTCACTGCAAGTTAAAAAAAAAAAAGAGTAAAAAAGTAAAAAAGTTCTTGGTCACGGAAAGATGCTCTCTGCACCTATGTACCTCTTATTTTCAAGCTTTTCAGAAGCCATAAGTCTCACAGCATTTCCCAACTTTTGAAGTCACAAGCCTCACAGCTCCAATCACGGACCTCACAGTTCCAAGTTTCACAAGCTCAACAGTTATCCACTTTGCCTATAAAAGAGGCTTCTCAGTCAAGACCAAGGCAGAGCGAAAAAAGAAAGAAGGAGTTCACAATTTTCTTTCAGTCTCTGTAAAATTTTAAGTTAGTTTTAAAATTCAGTTTTTAAGTATGCAAGTAGAAGCTGTATTTCCCAGTTACTTCTAGTAACCAATTGTAAGTTAATATTGTGAGCCTTAATTTATTTATCTGTTCTTATTTAAAATATTTTATTTAGTTTATTTAACTTGTTTGTTTTAATTTTTAAGTTGTTTGTTTTAATTTGTTAATTTATTAAATTTATGTGCTGCTTCCATCTTTTTGGTATCAGAGCCAAGTTGTTAGTATGTTGAGTTTCTTATTGAGTTATATGTTCTATTTATATTCTTCTCATATATTAAATAAAAAATATAAATTTTAAATTAAATTTAATTAAAAATTATGACCTTATAAATTAAATTTTTTTAGCGTTGTTCAAAAATTAAATCTATATATGAAATAAAATTATTTTTTTAGTGTTGTTAATTTAAAATTATATACTAAATAAAAAATATAAATTATAAATTAAATTTAATTAAAAATAGTAAATTAAAAATTATGGCCTTATAAATTAAAAAAATTTAGTGTTGAATTATAAATTATAAATTAAAAGGGTAAAATAGTCTTTTAAACATTTATCATTATCCAGTTCGTCTAACCAAACATTGGATTCACTAAAAATAGTCATTTCCAAACATTTACTCTTATGAGAAAACATACACGGGATACACATCCAATCCAACCAAATAATCCGGGGGATTCACAGTCCCAAGATTCAAATCCGATAGATTCTAATTCCCCCTTATCCAATCCGTCCAATCAAGCATACCCTAAGTATATAATTTCCCAAGGTTATGTGACATTTTTAGGTCTTGTTTGGAAAGTAAGGTTTTTAACTAAAAAATTATTATAAATTGTCAAATTATTCTCTATATTTTTTTTTACAAGTTTTTTTTATAAAAATCTAAAAGCTATTAAAAAACTATTTCACAAACGAGCTCTTAGAACATCTCCAGTAAGCATAGCTAAACTAGCTATCCATAATTTCACTTTACTACTTTAGCTAGTTACTTTTTAAACATACATTCCAACAAATTGTCTACTTTAACTATATTCTTTTAAAATATTATTAAAAACTTTGGATGGTCGGCCGGATGGATGACTAAGGACAAACAAAAAAGCATTGGGTGGTTGACCGAGTAAATGACCAAGTGGTCGACCACTGGGTGAAAGTTTTGCTCACTTTAGCGCCAAAATAAGAAATGATGGAAGGATAAATTAATAAAAAAAAAATTGAAAGGCCTATAAACAATGTCTCACTTGTTCTGGCGAGTTACAGTAACTCTCAACCATTTCAACCAGACTTGAGTGAGTTTGCTGGATGAGTGTGTTCTCTTCCAAGTTAGCTTCTATGTTTATATAAAAAAATAAATAAATAAATAAATAATGTCTCACTTGTTCTGGCGAGTTACAGTAACTCTCAACCATTTCAACCAGACTTGAGTGAGTTTGCTGGATGAGTGTGTTCTCTTCCAAGTTAGCTTCTATGTTTATATAAAAAATAAATAAATAAATAAATAATAAATAGATAAAAATAAAAATTAAGATTATTGAAGATACTTTTACAATAGATTTGAACGAGACAACTCCAAGTAAGAGGTGATGGGTCCCAAGACTCCAGTAAGAGTTGATGGGGTCCCAAGACCCCAAGCTATGAAAAACCCTGCAAAAATATTTATTTATAATATTAATATTTTATTTAATATAGTTTAATTGTATTAAAAAAATTAAAGGACCCCTATCAAATATGGACCACAACACAACCGTTAGAGACCTATCGTTTGTTTGGTTAACAACTTAAAATAAATAAATAAATAAATAATCCTAAGTTTTTAATTTTGCATTTAGTAAACTTTTTAAATATTTTAAGTAAATTATTTTAGTCATACTTTTTAGTTTCACTTAATCTGAATACATTTAAAAAACAAAATATTTGTGAAAAAATATTTTAAAATTCACTAAGTACAAAATATATAGATTTTCTTAGATTTTTTTTAGTGCAAATTATATTAACGGTTCCTATAGTTTACGTCTTGTATTACTTTAGTGTCACGACCCAAACCCGGTACCCAAAGGCTCGGCATCGTAACAAGATAAAAATAAAATAATTCGGATAATTCTGTAATCGCAGCGCAAGCGGATAAATTAAATAAATTAAAATAAAATAATTGGGTACCAAAAACTTATTTAAAATGAAACAAATATAGTCATTTGAGCTTCATTATATTACAAGAGTCTGATAACAAAAAGATAGAAATCTTAAAAAGAAAATAAAAAATTAAAACAACACAGCGATTCATTTTTCATCTTGATCCCGCTAAACCTCGTCACCTGAAAGGGGTAACAGCTATAAGCACATAGCAGAGTGAGAAATATTATATTGTGAGTGTAGGGGCACAAAATAGTCATGGATAGTTATTTAAGCTAAAACATTTACATAATTTGAGTTGAATACACAAATTAATTAAGTGGCAAAAACGGAAATAAATCACTATAACCACGGTACAAAACAGGGGTCACTAAAGTGACAATCAGAACATGGGTCAATAGATCCATGACAACAGGGGACCACAAAGTGGTCAAACAAGGGCCTATGGTTATTTAAGTCTCCCAAGGCATGGGACTCCCGTGGTTGTACTTACAGAAAATAATTGGTTACAAGATCATTGTCAAATAATTACTAAAATTTAAACAAATATATACACGGGTTTTAATTTATGCAAACAGAGTTTAGAAAATAATCTACGTAATTGAAACATTAACCTAACCATAAAACATAAATTATATAAAATAAATTATGGTAACTTAAAACATTCGTAAAATATATTGTGGTAACTTAAGACATGTAGAAAACACATTATAATAACTCAAGGTATAATAAAACTCACCTAAATATTTACTCTTAAATTATTTTGAGCTTGCTTCCCGTTTTCCTGCTCGACGCCCTTTTATTCTGGCAGTGTGCGTCCTTACTTGGATGCTACTAGCAATGTGTTTTCTTGGATGTTAGTGTGTTCTCTTGGATGTTAACACATCCTATTTATAGGCCCTGTTTGGTAAAGCTGTGAAAAAGTGATTATAACTTATATCCTAACAGCTTATAGCTTATAGCTGTGAACATAAACTGATTTTTGATTTATAAATTAAGCTTCTCCTCCTCCACTCAAAGAATAAGTTGATTTTTGACTTACAAAAAGCTATAAGTTGTATTGTTAAACTGAACCAAACACATCAAAATAGCTTAAATTAAGCTAAAAGCTTAAATAAGCTGAAAATAAGCCCTACCAAACAGGGCCATAGTCATGTTGCATGGCTTTATACCATGTGGGTATGTCCGGGTTTGGCCACCTGTGCAACAGGTGGCGTCCTTTTATGCCTTGTTATGTGGCTAAGGCCGTTAGTCACTATCCTATGCCTTAGGATGGCGACAAATCACCACCTTCTTTTTTCTTTTCTTTTTTCAAAATTCAAATCTAAAGATTTTGATTCCTTTTTATGAGTCCTAAAATTACTTATGATTATATATTAGGTTCACGTCTAAAAACCTCACTACCAAACTATAAAACATCACTTACCACTTACTAAAATATTTAATGTGTGGTGTCTCACAAACAATTTAATTGATAACTTCCCAATTTCCTATTTATTTATTATTATTATTATTTATTTATTTTTGAGTTCTATTTATTGCAATTTTAAAAGAAAAAATTCGGGTGTCACATTTCTCCTCTCTTAAAAGAAGTTTGTCCCCAAACTTGACGTACCTTGGTTTTCGAAGAGGTGTGGGTATTTGACTAGCATTTGGCTTTCAGTTTCCCACGTTGCTTCTTCGACACGATGGTTTCTCCATAAGACTTTTACGAGAGGTATAGTCTTATTTCGAAGGACCTGATTACGGCGATCAAGAATTTGTACAGACTGTTCTTCATAAGAGAGGTCTTCTTGAACTTCTAGGTTCTCATAATCGACGACATGCTCTGGATCTCGAAGATATCGACGAAGCATTGAAACGTGAAACACATTATGCACATTGGACAGTTCGGGTGGAAGCGCAAGGCGATATGCCATGGGACCAATCCTTTCAAGTATCTCGAATGGGCCAATGTAACGTGGGTTTAACTTTCCTCGCTTTCCAAATCGGATAACCCCTCTCGTTGGTGAGATCTTTAGGAACACATGATCGCCCACTTGAAATTCTAAGTCTCGTCTCCGTGTATCTGCATAGCTTTTCTGGCGACTTTGAGCAGTGCGAATTCACTGCTGGATGAGTTGGATTTTATCGCTTGTTATTTGCACGATCTCGGGGCCTAATAATTTTCTGTCTTCGACTTCCGTCCAACACAAAGGTGATCGACATCTCCTTCCATACAGTGCCTCGTATGGTGCCATTCCAATACTTATATGGTAGCTATTATTATATGCGAACTCCACCAAAGGTAGATGATCATCCCAGTTACCTTTGAGGTCTAACACACACAAACGTAACATATCTTCCAAAGTCTGGATCGTCCTTTCAGAATGCCCATCAGTTTGAGAGTGATAAGCCGTGCTAAACTTTAGAGTGGTTCCCAAAGCTTCTTGCAATTTGTTCTAGAAATAAGACACGAAGCAAGGGTCTCTATTGAATACGATTGAAACTGGGGTGCCATGTAAGCGAATGATTTCTTTAATGTATAGAGTAGCGAACTTAGAAAGAGAGTACATGATTCTGATTGGTAGAAAATGCGCCGACTTCGTCAATCGATCCACGATAACCCATATTGCATCATTCTTCGAGACTGATTGCGGTAGCCCGACCACGAAGTCCATAGTAATGTGTTCCCACTTCCATTCAGGAATAGAGAGTGGTTGCAACATTCCTGCAGGTCTTTGATGTTCTACTTTAACTTGTTAACAACGCAGGCATTTGCAGACATGGCTTGCTACGTCTTTCTTTATTCCTGTCTACCAGAAGTGTTTCTTCAGATCGTGATACATCTTCGTATTGCCAGGATAGATCGCAAACCTCGAGCTATGAGCTTCTACCAATATCCTTTTCTTGAGTTCTGGAAGGTCGGGTACGCAAATTCGATTCCGAAATTTTAGTATCCCATTGCTTATTGTGAAGTCAGGATCGGGCGTGCTTCCTTGTTCCTCGTACTTTTTCTTCAAAAGTTAATCTTCATATTGGTGGATTCTAATTTCTTCAATCAACTCAGGTTCCACGACTATGTTGGCAAGCAGTCCATGGATCTTGCGGGAATAAGGGTACATGCCAAACTTTTGGTCATTTTTTGACTTAATGCGTCTGCCACTACGTTAGCTTTGCCGGGATGATGATGGATCTCTATATCGCAGTCCTTCATAAATTCTAGCCATCGTCGTTGCCTCATATTCAATTCCTTCTGTGTAAACAGATATTTGAGACTCTTGTGATCAGTGTAAATCTCACAGGTTGCCCCGTAGAGATAATGACACCAGATCTTGAGAGCGAAAATCACCGCAGCCAACTCTAGATCATGAGTTGGGTAGTTCCTTTCGTGGGTCTTTAGTTGGCGGGAGGCATAAGCAATGACCTTTTCATTTTGCATAAGAACGCAACCCAAACCATTGTATGAGGCATCGCTATAAATTACAAACGCTTCTGCTTCCGCGGGGAGTGCTAGTATAGGAGCTTTCACGAGTCTGTTCTTCAATTCTTGGAAGCAACGTTCCTGCTTGTTCGTCCATTCAAAGGGCCTGTTCTTCTGAGTTAGCTGGGTCAAGGGTGAAACTATCTTCGAGAAATCTTGCACAAAGCACTGGTAATATCCGGCTAAGCCCAAGAAGCTTCGAATCTCAGACACGTTAGTAGGTCGTGGCCAATCCACGATTGCTGCAACCTTTTGGGGATCAACTGAGATGCCATCTTTGTTAATGACGTGACCGAGAAAGTGTATACTAGTGATCTAGAATTCGCATTTCTTCAACTTGGCAAAAAGCTTGTGATCACATGGTGTCTGTAGAACTCTTCGCAGGTGGTGCTCATGATCTTCTGGCGATTTGGAGTATATAAGAATGTCGTCAATAAAGACAATGACGAACTCATCAAGATAGGGTTTGAACACTCGATTCATGAGGTCCATGAAGGCCGCTGAAGCATTTGTGACGCCAAATGGCATGACGAGAAACTCGTAGTGCCCGTAACGAGTTCTGAAGGCAGTCTTTTCGATACTTTCTGTTTTGACTTTTCGTTGATGGTAACCAGAACGCAAGTCAATTTTTTGAGAATATTTGGGCGCCTTGCAGTTGATCAAACAAGTCGTCAATTCGTGGTAGAGGGTACCGGTTCTTGATGGTGACTTTGTTCAGCTTCTGGTAATCGATGCATAGCCTCATTGTACCATCCTTTTTCTTTACGAACAGTACCGGAGCTCCCCATGATGAGGTACTTGGTCGGATGAAGCCTTTGTCCAGTAGTTCTTGGAGTTGGGTTTTCAGTTCTTTCAATTTTGTCATGGACATGCGGTAAAGGGTTTTTGAGATTGGTTGTGCACCAGGTTGAGTTTCAATGGTGAATTCGATTTCTCGGTCAACTGGGGTACTAGGCAGGTCATCAAGAAATACATCCAGGAATTCTCGAACCACAGGGATTGCATCAAGTGTAGGGGTCTCTTGTTGAGTATCGATCACATAACATATGCAACTACGACAACCCTTTCTTAGCAGTCGTTGGGTAGTCATGAAGGATATAATACATGGAGGGGGAGAGGCTCCAGTTCCTTCGAAGATAAGCTCGAGTTGGTTTGGTGACTGGAGAAAGACCTTTTTGGCTTCACAATCGATGGAGGCACGGTTGGCAGCTAACCAATCCATTCCTAAGATCACATCAAAGGTAGTAATGCAGAAGGGAATCAAATCTACATGTAAGGTTTCACCTTTTAAGGATATAGTACAAGATTTGTACACATTAGTACTAAGGGCGGAATTACCAGAAGGAAAAGACACAGACAATACATATCCTAAGGGTTCGGGTGTTGATGTCAACTTGGTAGCAAAGTATGGTGCGACAAAAGAATGAGTTGAGTCAGAGTCAAAGAGAACATGGGCTAAGTGACCACAAACAGAAAGTGTACCTGACACGATGTTCTCTGTAACTTCTAGGTTTCCAGGTACTAAGGCAAAAGCTCTTCCTTGGCGTTTTTGGTCCTTTTTCACTCCTCCAGGTACTACGGGTTTTCGAACTGGTTCAAAGGGGCCAACTGTAGATTGTAACACCCCACTCCCGGGTCGTTAAATACTCTCAAATAGCCACACACACACACACACAAAAAAAAAAAAAATACAAGTTTTGCTCCCAAAAATAATAACTACAAAATCATCTCCAAATGGTACAATATCCTCCAAATATTCTATAGCACAATTACCTCCAAAATAAACAATATTACAACTATTTCCAAATTTAATAATTACAGTGGTGGATCTCAAATCTCTATATTAATAAATCTTGATTAACACGTAATTAAAGTAATCAAACCTAATCACAAATCCCACAATTTAATTAGTCGAATTTGACTTCCATTAAGGCCCAATTAATTTATCATTCTGAATTAGATTTCAACTCAAACCCCTAAAAGGCTCCAAATATCAAATTAAACTTATTGAGCTCATTAATTTTGGTTTCTCAAACCTTTAAGGCCTTCAATTTCAGATCAAACTCAAAATCTTCATCCATAAATTACATATTCAATTGAGGAAAAACTCAAAATGCATGGATGTGGGATACGAGGTTTCGAACCCTTGTCTTTAGTCTCTTGCTCTTTCAACCACTGAGCCGAACCACTGAACCTAAGCCACTCTTGTGACCAAATATGCAAACAAATATATATAATACATAGATATACAATTCATATACATATATGCATACAATTATCTCGCCTCTTTCTCTTCCTTCGAAAACCGCGTTTGATACGCGGGTTTGCTTTTGTGTCGGCTGGCCGACAAAAGCAGGCTTCCTTGATTGTAAGCTCGCCTCGCCTCAACTCTCTCTCCCTCTTTGTCTTCTTCTATTCTATCTTTTTCTTCTTCATCACTCTTCCATCTCCTTCTTCTCATCCTTCTCTATTTTCTGCCATTTCTCTGCAACTCCCTTCTTTCCTCTCTCTTCCTATACATGGCTTCGTCTCGCCCCCTCTCTCTTTTTTCGGATCTTAATGATCTATCGAGCTCCTCTGGGCCAAGTGGCCCTGCTCTTACTCATCCTAGTCTTCCCACACTAATAGTTGAGCAAGTGATGGCTGCTCAAACTAATATTAAGGCCAACCACTAAACGTTGAAGTCGTGTATGGAGACAGTGACCGCGGTCACTAACCTGTCTCACCGTCTGCAAAACAAGACGTGTGAGATACATCGGGTTAACGCCCAACTCACTTTGCTTCAGCATATGTATAAGGATGCGCGAGCGGAGATTTGCGCGCTGAAGGTAGAGAACAAAGAACTGAAACGGAAGGCTACCTCCACGGAGAATAAAGAGGTAAAACGACAAGCCACTTGTATGGCCCGGTTCGGAGTGCCGTCGTATTTTGCCTTTGATGGTCGACAAAGAGTTAACTCTCTTGGTGAAAACACTGAGGCAGGGCGTTCTCTTGGGGAACACACTGAGGCAGGGCCTTCGAAGGTCTCCTAGAACGAAATTGAGATGAAGAAAACGGCGGGAGGGTCAAGCAAATGAGGTCGGCGTATGGCCGTTTGCCGGAGAAGAAAGAAGAACAGATCCCTCTTTTTTTTTTGAGTCTCTGTAATCGGGGATGTCCTCCCCAGACTGCAATAAAATCAGTTTAGGTTCTGTACATCAATGGCGTGACTGGCACATCACTCTGAATTTGAAAATAATTTTGTTCGATTTGAATTTGAGAATTATTGAATCTGAACTCTAATTGGACATTGATTCCATACTGACCTGAATCACAAAATAACTTAACGAAAGAAAAACGAGGCAAAACAATCCAAACACATTTATATACACTGACTGGTATGGATACCTAACCAGTATGAATACACTAACTAGGTGGCTCGAGCGGGGGAGAAGGTAGAATCACTGACTCAACTATGCCCCTAATTCATTGCCTTGTTTTTTTTTTTTTTTTTTTTGAAATAGTTTTTAATTCAAATAATGGGAAACTTATACACATAAATATTATTATTATTATCATTTCGAAAATAATTTTCAATTCAAATAATGTGAAAATTATACACAAAAATATTACTATTATTATTTTTATTTTTTTTTTAAAAAAATGATTGCTCTGATACCACTTTTGTCACGACCCAAACCCGGTACCCAAAGGCTCGGCATCGTAACAAGATAAAAATAAAATAATTCAGATAATTCTGTAGTCGCAGCGCAAGCAGATAAATTAAAATAAAATAATTGGGTACCAAAAACTTATTTAAAAGGAAACAAATATAGTCATTTGAGCTTCTTTATATTACAAGAGTTTGATAACAAAAAGATAGAAATCTTAAAAAGAAAATAAAAAAATAAAACAATACAGCGATTCATTTTCCATCTTGATCCCGCTAAACCTCGTCACCTGAAAAGAGTAATAGCTATAAGCACATAGCAGAGTGAGAAATATTATACTGTGAGTGTAGGGGCACAAAATAGCCATGGATAGTTATTTAAGCTAAAACATTTACATATTTTGAGTTGAATACACAAATTAATTAAGTGGTAGAAACGGAAATAAATCACTATAACCACGGTACAGAACAGGGGTTACTAAAGTGACAATCAGAACAGGGGTCAATGGATCCATGACAACAGGGGACCACAAAGTGATCAAACAGGGGCCTATAGTTATTTAAGTCCCTCAAGGCATGGGACTCCCGTGGTGGTACTTACAGAAAATAATTGGTTACAAGATCATTGTCAAATAATTACTAAAATTTAAACAAAATATACATGGGTTTTAATTTATGCAAACATAGTTCAGAAAATAATCTACGTAATTGAAACATTAACCTAACCATAAAACATAAATTATATAAAATAAATTATGGTAACTTAAAACATTCGTAAAATATATTGTGGTAACTTAAGACATGTAGAAAACACATTATAATAACTCAAGGTATAATAAAACTCATCTAAATATTTACTCCTAAATTATTTTGAGCTTGCTTCCCGTTTTCTTGCTTGACACCCTTTTATTCCGGCAGTGTGCGTCCTTACTTGGATGCTACTAGCAGTGTGTTTTCTTGGATGTTAGTGTGTTCTATTGAATGTTAACACATCCTATTTATAAGCCCTGTTTGGTAGAGCTGTGAAAAAGTGATTATTGTGACACCCCGAATGTTTAAATTAAATACCACTTAAATAATTATAGTTATATATAATTGTGGGTGTACGTGAGAATATATATTAAATAATAACAAATATAGAATTTATTTTGGCACTGGGTTTTATGGGATTAATTAGGGATTATTATTTGAAATCAAATAATTATAATACTAGTTGGATCAAATTAAAATAAAATAAAATAAAATAAAATCGTAAATAAATAAATAGGCTAAACAAATAGATATAATAAATATAATATATCTATGGAATGATAACAGATCCTGGAATTAAATTCATATCAGATTATGAAGGATTTGCTAATCTAGGTAATTAAGGGCTTGTTGTGTGCTGGGCAAATGCATATATGCCACTTGGGCTCTCCAAAGTATAGGAGAGGGTGAGTCACCCAATAGGATAATTATATCATCCTTAGGCTTGGTGGGTATATAAGGGTGGATTGGGCTGGAAAAAAAAACGTATTGAACAGAGGAAAAAGAAAACAAAAAGAAAGAAAAGAGAAGAAAGAAAAACCGAGAGAGAGAAGGGTAAGGAACTTATAGTAGGGAGTTGTGATAGTGAAGTAAGGCTAAGGATTACAATTAAGGTGAGTTATATTATACCTTGATTTACTATTATATGTTTTACAAATGTTTTGAGTTACCATAGCTTATACAAGTTATATTTTATTTGGTCATATAAATAAAAGTTATGTTTTATAAATATTTCAGTTACGTGGGTTACTTTCTAAACTCTATTTATGTAAAAGGAAACCCATAGATATCTTTGTTTAAATTTTAGAATATATTTGACTATAACCTTATAAATAATTATGTTTTGTAAGTATCACCGCGGGAGTCCCACGCCTTGGGGAACTTAAATAGCCATGAGCCTCTGTTTGGCAACTTTGTGGTCCTCTGTTTGTCATGGATCCATTGACCTCTGTTCTGATTGTCACTTCTGTGACCTCTGTTCTGTTCTGTTTTATACCGTGGTTATGATTATTTATGATTTCTGTATTCTGCCACTTTAAATAAATTGTTATTTCAAATTAAATTATGTAAATATTTTAGCCTAACTAATGATCCATGGTCATTTTGTATTCCCTATACTCTTGGCATAATATTTCTCACTCTGCTATGTGCTTATAGCTGTTACCCTTTCAGGTGACGAGATGTAAGGGAAACCCATAACCCCACAAAATGGAACCTGCACATGGACTGATGTTGAACCACTATTTTAGTTTTCTCTTTTTTATATTTTTGCTTCCTTTTGTTTCTTTTCGGGGCTGGTCACTAAATAATAAAATAATGAAAGCCCTAGAAATGTATTTCTTCTTTCTTAAATGAAGTAAAATTTCTGTTTAATTATTTTTATTTCTGCTTGCGCAGCTTAATTTGCTACGAATAAGAATAAGTTAGTAAGTTACGATTCCAACCCTACGCCCCTGGAGTTGGGTCGTGACAATTATAACTTATAGCCTAACAACTTATAGCTTATAGCTGTGAACATAAGCTGATTTTTGACTTATAAATTAAGCTTCTCCTCCTCCACTCAAAGAATAAGTTGATTTTTGACTTACAAAAAGCAATAAGCTGTATTGTTAAGCTGAACCAAACACATCAAAATAGATTAAATTAAGCTAAAAGCTGAAATAAGCTGGAAATAAGCCCTACCAAACAGGGCCATAGTAATGTTGCATGGCTTTATACCATGTGGGTATGTCCGGGTTTGGCCACCTGTGCAACAGGTGGCGTCCTTTTATGCCTTGTTATGTGGCTAAGGCCCTTAGTCACTATCCTATGCCTTAGGATGGCGACAAATCACCCCCTTCTTTTTTTCTTTTCTTTTTTTTCAAAATTCAAATCTAAAGATTATGATTCCTTTTTATGAGTCCTAAAATTACTTATGATTATATATTAGGTTCACGTCTAAAAACCTCACTACCAAACTATAAAACATCACTTACCACTTACTAAAATATTTAATGTGTGGTGCCTCACAAACAATTTAATTGATAACTTCTCAATTTCCTATTTAATGTTTGATGTGTGTAACACATTTGATCTTAAATTTTGAATCTTATTCCAAATAAGGATAATTGAAGATACCATTGCTCAATTTCAATGGTAAAGTTGTCAATTTGATAAATAAACTAATTTGGCAAAAAATAAATGTCAAAAAAATATTTTTGAAATTTTTTAAAATTATTTCTACCCACTAAAGATAAAATTATATAAAATTGATAAATGTTGTTGACATTTATTCATTTTTTTTTACGAAATTAATTTTTTTTATGTGTTTGGATAATGATCATGTAATGGGTGGTTGTTTTATTTTCATTAAATTAGTTTTTATTTTTTCAAAAGTCAAATATGGCGACAACTTTAATATATTAAACCAATCTATTAAATCAAAAAATTCAAAACTAAAAATATTTCATATATTAAATATTTTGATTACACATTAAAAACCTAATAATCACCCATTACATAATTATCATCCAAACACATAATAAAAATTATTTTGGTAAAAATAAATAAATAAACAAATGTCTAAGAGATTTGTCAATTTTACATAATTTTATCTTTGATGGATAGAAAATATTTATAAAATTTTAAAAATATTTTTTTGACATTTATTTTTGTCAAATTAATTTATGTTTTATTGAATTGACGACTTTTCCCCTTGAAATTGAGCAATGATATTTTCAATTGTCCTTATTTGATACAAGATTAAAAATTTAAGGTCAAATGTGTCACAATTGAAAAATCAGGGATCAAAATAACACGAGTCTCAAACTATAGAGACTATTAGTGTAATTTGCCATTTTTTTTTTATGGATATTTCACTTTTTAGGTACAAGGTGCATGTAAAAAAAATGACTAAAATATGAAAACAAATATTCCTAAAGACAATAAAACAAGAAAATTTTAAAAACTCAAATTGGTTTTAAAAATTCAAAACCAAATAGAGTGAATGTTGTTTAGTTTAATTTTTTTTCTTATAAATTTGTAAAACTTAAATTTGTGAAGTGACCCCATCTACAAAAATTCTTGGAATCGCCACTGGATTTGAAGAAGCATATGATTATATGAAAAATCACACCATTTTGTTACTTTTGGAATCATTGGGAATTGTTCTAAGATGACCAAATAACTTAGGAGAAATAATTAATGTCAAGATAATTAATTATAAAAAAAAGTGGTAAATATTATAAAAAAAATAATAATCTTTTGGGTAAATTGCACTGACCTCCCCTGAGGTTTACCTTAATTACAAGGACCTTCCCTGCAGTTTCAAAAATTACACAGACCTCCCCTACTTTTGAAACTAATATACAGATTCCCCCCTACTGTTAACTTGACGTTAATAAAGTAACAAAATCAATGACATCAGCCTCCATAAATCTGCAAATGGCCAAAATACCCTTGGCATCCTATATAAAACAATACATTTCTTTGCTTACTATTTCCCTCCAATTTCCAAAGCACTTGTTAAGTTTCCCTTCAAAGTCTCTCTCTCTTTCTACAACATTGTTTGACATGGATGAAGATTTCATGTGAGCTCTCTCTCTTTCTCTCTCCTAGTTCTGTGTATGTTATTTATAGGTGAACTATGTAATTTTATTTTATTTTTATTTTTTTTTGTGCATGCACAGGTTTAGTGATATGGCATCATCAAACAATGGAAGCAACATACTGAAATATAGAAGCAAAACATGTTTGTGTGGTGAAAAAACAACTATCAATGTGACACAATCTGAAAGAAACAAAAACAAAGGAAAGTTGTACTATGCTTGTGCAAAAAAAAAAATGCAAATTCTAGAACTGGTGCAAACCTGTTAACACAACTGATGAAGCTATTGATACTGTTCAAAGGCCATTACCTCAAGGCAATTTCAAGGATGTGCATACAAGAGTACAAGTAGTTAAAGACAACCAATGATATATAAAGCTACTAATAGTCATAAGTTTAGTGATAAGTCTGTTTGCCCTGTTTGTTGCCATTATGAAGTAACCTATTTATCATATGTAAAGCTTGTTCTATGGATATGTAATGCAAGGATATGTAATGCAAGGATATCCTAGTATTGTGCTAGTTTTTGTGTAAAGAAATATGTAAATGTAAGTGTAAGATAACAAGCTTGTACTATTTTTCCCTTGGAATGAAAACATGGCAAATCCCAAATTGTGATCCAATTATCAGTGCTTCAAACATATATAAACAAGTTCAAATATCCATGCTTCGTAGTTACATTTGATGATTCATAGTTAGTTGAAATTTACATCATGGTTACAAAAGTATGATCAAGATGCCTACAACAAAAAAAACAAAAATAGGTGCATCATCCTATAAGCACTATGCACTATCTATATATTCTGTACCTGTTCATTGTCACGCATACGTCTTACCACTATGCACCTCATCTATCAGTACATCATAGTTACAAAAGTATGATCAAGATGCCTACAACAAAAAAACAAAAGTGGATGCATCTTCCTATAAGCAATATGCACTATCTATATATTCTGTACCTGTTCATTGTCACACATATGTACCCAAAAACCATCACTAAGTGCACCATTTATCTGCAACAAACAACCAACCAAAAAAAAAAAAAAACAAAAACAAAAACAAAAACAAAAACAAAAACAATTTAGAGCACATAAGTTGCAAACCAAACAATGTATTGAATTCATAACTTGCAAACCAAACAATTTAGAGCACTAACCAGACATTCTTAACTGAAATACCTCTTCCAGATGAGCCTTTACCTCTACCTCTCACACTTGGAATATCCTGAGTTACAAAAAAAAAAAAAAATTTGTTGCAAACCAAAATTAGTTAGTACCATAATAACAATAGGGAAAAAAAATACAAAGGCAAAGAAAACAAAAGATGGTTACAGATAAAGTGCTTCCTCTGCCTCTGCTTCTCCCAGATAAAGTGCCTCATCTACCTCTCCCACTTGGAATATCCTGAGTTGCAAGCTAAAATTAGTTGCAAACTAAAATTAGTTACAGCCATAATAACAATAGTAAAAAGAAACAAAAAAAATACAAAGGCAAAGAAAAGAAAAGATGCTTACAGATGAACTGCCTCTGCCTCTGCCTCTCCCAGATGAAGTGCCTCCTCTGCTAGATGAAGTGTTGCCTCCTCTGCCCATAGATCTGCATCCTTTGTCAGATGAAGAACCCATGCATCTACCACATGAAATGCTACCTCATTTACCCACAAATCTACCTCATTTGTCAAATGAAGAACCTATGCCTCTGCCAGATGAAATGCTACCTCCTCTGTCACCCATTACTGGACCTCTCTGACATGTCCTCCTATTGTGCCCAAATTCCTTGCACCAATTACATTTCAAAGTAAAAAACCTCTTGGCCTGACTTGTGCCTGCAAGAGGCTCATGAACAACCATTTTCTTGGAATTCTTTGGTCTTCTTACCAATCTTTTCAGAGATAGTGGCTGCAAAGGCTCCTCATCTATCAGTGTCAGCATAGTGTGGTCTGATATTGGATGTATAATCCCACCATTGGCCATCAAATAATTTTGCTTTAAGTAATAGGGATGCACAAAGTTTTCCACATTCATTCTATTGTGTGAGATAGCAGCCATAGCATGTGTGCATGGAATCTCAAAAATCTCACACTCTTTACAAGAACAGCTCATTTTTCCTACATGCACAATGTGTCTCACTCCCTCATTGTCCCTAATATCATACTCTTGCTCTTCTGCATACTCTACTTTGCACTTTCTGGACTCATACAAGGTCTTATTAAGCTTCTTCTTAATGTTCAAAGTTACATTGGACTGCTATTGCAATGCTTTTTGATATCTCATTTGAAACTTGCCCATTAACTTACATCTTATGGTCTCTAACATTGTCAAAATTGGTTTACTTCTGGAAATCCCCAACCAATTATTGAATGATTTTGTCATGTTATTTGTAATATGATCATTTTTTATCCCACCATCAAATGCATGCCTAGACCTTGCTTCAACAGGAACTTTTTGCAGCTATGCATATGCTTCCTTTGAGATACCTTGAATGGCTTGCATAGCCTCATCATGTGCCCTTTGATTCCAAGCCCTTGCTGCCTTCCAAAAGTTCTTCCTCAAGATCATTCTAGGAAATTTACCTCTGAAGTTGTTAAACAAATGCATACAAGATCTTCTATGGCTAGCCTCTGGTATGATTTCAGTCACAATTGTGTCAAGACCCTTTTGTCCATCAGACATGATGGTCCAAGGCCTAGTAGGCAATACATCACTCAATATTGTTCTCAGGTGTTGTAGAAAAAATGTCCAACTCTCCTTATATTCACACTCCGCTACTCCTACTGCCAGTGGAAACAACTCATTATTCTCATCTAAACCAACTGCTGAAATGAACACTTCACCATAAGGACCCTTCAAGTGACAACCATCTACTCCTATGAAGGGTCTACATCCATTAACAAACCCTGTTTTCAATGCCTTAAATGAGATGAAAATTCTTCTGAACACTAGATTAGAACTGATTATACTCTCTTCATCTGGTGTGGGTTCATCCTCTAAGATTGGCTTAGGTGGGTTATCATAATTGATCTTCACAAAACTACCAGGATTTGTCTTCTTAATCTCTACAGTATATGTTGGTAATAGCACATATTGGCTGCTATGGTTACCCTCCATTTCATCTTTACATCTTTTTTTAGCTCGATACAACTACATCTTTGAAACATCAATCATATATATCTTGTTCAACTTGCCTTGCATTATATCTAACCCCATGTTTGGATTTTCTTTAAAACTGTCAACCAATTTTTTTGCTATCCAATCTGAAGTTGCCTCAGTATTTTGGTTCAACCTACTACATGTGTGTTGGGGAACTAGGGTTTTTATCTTGTAAGTTATCCCATCTGGCAGAGGAGATACATGAATCCTCCAAGGACATCCCTCAGCAGCACAGTAAGCAGTTACCCTAAACTTCTTATTTTTGTCCCTCACAATCTTGAAGCCAGGTTCCACTATATAATCTTTCAATGAAGCTCTAAAGTTGTTTACATCTGCAAAAATCATCCATTTTTCCAATACCACTTCCCCTGTTGGATTCAAATATGGTTTTTTATCATCATAGGGAGTACGAAACTGTTTTCCCTTGAAATCCCTCCTCTTAGGTCTACAAATAGGTTCATCATCCAAGTCATCATCAGTACTAACATCATACACCATTACATCATCTCCTAATTGATAATCACTAAGTGTACCATCATCTTCACCTAAGCTATCATCTTGACTTAACACATATTCACTACTTGTACTATCAAATTCATTTTTAGCATCCATATTTTCATTCCAATCTAAGTCTTCATTACTAAACCCAACAAAATCATCCATGTGGTACTCATCATCCCCATCTACATCACCATCACCATCATGTACTAATTGATCAATTTCTATAGCATCCTCATCCCTAGCATTAACTTTTCTATCCTCACACCCAATCGAATGAACAACATCCACATACAATTTAATTGCTCTACTCACACTTTGTATGTAAAACATATCTGGTACATCAAGATCATTTTCTAACATTCTTCTCTTATCAGTACCAGGTATATCATAGTACAAATGAATTGCAAGAGCCTCAATCAAACCTATGTTACTAAGAACTAAATCATGTACATCCTTCAACAGATCAACATGACAATACATATCAGGATCCACATTGTATACCCTGCCCACTTTACCCTTGTAATGGATGACTAAATCAAATGAAGAAAATACAACCATAGCTGAAATGGTAACAGATAACAAAACCCATAAACATTTAATTTCAACAGATCAACATTTAATTTGAACAGATAAACAAATTGAATCAATTCAATTAATTTTAAGCAAAACAGGTTCAAGTAATTCAAAAGCTACCATGATTGAACCAAATAAACAAATTGATAATCATGAATAATGCACAATATTAAGCAATAATGCTTACTAATCCAAAAAAAATACATTTTTTGTATATATTTTTCACAACATTAAAAAGATAATACAACATTGCATTGAACAAAATCTATCTACATTGAACAAAATCAAACAAAAACCCTAAATCAAAAATAATTCAATAAAATCTAACAAACCCTTTTTATACTCCAAATCTAGTAAGTAATAATGTTGAATAATCCAAAAAAATTACAATATTTGATTATGAACTAGAAAAACCCTAAATACCAAAAAATATAACTTTGAAACCATAAACATTTGTTCAAAATTACACTAACAAAACTCCCAAAACACTAAAAAATCCTTCATTCGTAAACCCTAAACCCATGTATTGCAATTTTTTTTTTTTTTCCAAAAATTTTGATCTTCAACATATTTGTTAATGAACTTACTTGGAAGCCGTAAATCAGAAAACAAACCGATTAAACTCTTTTACACTTTGCACTATGAAAGATAATCGGACCAGATCTTCGAAAAAATCCCTAAGCCATCATCTTCTCCTCCATTCCTTCGTTGCTCACTCTTCTTCTTTCTTCGAATTTCTGCTCGTGAACCCTAGGCAATGGAATAAATTAAGGGTTTTTTCTATTAAGGGTATTATGGTCATTTCGGCTGTGAACTTAACGTCGTCCATGCTCGGGGAATCTGTATATTAGTTTCAAAAGCAGGGATGGTCTATGTAATTTTTGAAACTACAGGGGAGTCCTTGTAATTAAGATAAACCTCAGGGGAGGTCAGTGTAATTTATCCTAATCTTTTTCATTAATATGTTTATTCTTAAAGATTACAACTGTGTAGTTATTTATCCAATAACTAAGCCAAACAACCAAGCCCATTTCATATCGTTTGGGCCGAGGATGGGTACACACAGGCTCTTGATCAGTTGTGTGCAAGTAGGTGGGCCAGACGTTATCATTGGTCCATTGTCATCATGACTTGATAGATTCAACTTGTTAATGGACTGTGAAGGAGGCAGGCCTCACGCAGAGTTAATGGACTGAAAATGCTAGAGGAGACATCCCAATCGATTCTCTGAGATTACAGAGAAAAAAAACGAAGCAGAAGAAGAAGAAGACGACGACATAGGAGAGAAGATAGACATGTTATATATTTTTATCATAATTATTATTTTATTTTATTTTTTTGATGTAAATAGAACTAATATTTGTCCAATAATACTTCCAAAAAGTGGACATGGAAATGACATATTATAAACTAGAAAAATGCTTCGGACCCCCACTGGGGGTCGACCCCCAGTGAGGTGGCGGGTCGTGATTGGACAAAAAAAAATTATTTTATTTTATTTTTTTTTTTTTTGAGTTTCAGCCAGTGGGAGCTCGCCACCTCACTGGGGGTGCGACCCCACTGGGGGTCTGCAGCTTAGTTGTATAAACTATTATATTTGTCCATAATCCTTAAGTGTGAACAGAGACCACCTCGTCCACCGTCACCGTCCCCCGAGTAATGAAAATGACAAACCAGAGATGAAACAAGTTTGGGATTAAAGGCGTGGTTGGTCAATTATATATTTTAATTAAAAGGTTAAAAATTTATTATAAATTATTATATATATATATATTTTATATCATTTTATAAAAAGTCAAAAGTTATTAAAATATTATATCCTCAAATGAGGCTTCAATATCAAGATTTTCATAATCTATATATTATTAACATATTATATTATAGAAATTAAATTTCTATAGATAACTTTCCTAATCTTGATTTTGCCTCCAATCATATGACTTTTGGCCACTTATATTAAGAGAGATTTACGTGTAGATCCTAATAGGTGGATTTATTATCTAATAGGTCCGATGAAAATTAATGACATTTCTCATCAAACACTATAAAAAAATTTTACTAATTGTTAATTTTTAGCGACAGTTTAAAAAAAGTATCACAAAAAAAAATACTAAGTTTCAACTTTCAGTAATAATTTGAAAAATTCGTCACAGAAAAAGTCAATAATTGTAAGTTTTGCCAACAATTTATAAACAGTTCCGATTCGTAGCTCGAAAGACGTGGCTCGAGAGTGGCTCGATGGTGAAACGACGTCGTTTCGATGCTCTTTTTTTTTTTTTTTTTTTTTCTCTCTTTCTTCGAAGAAGAAAAAGAAGAAATAAAAAGATCAAGAAGAAGAAGATCTGCAAAAATTATAAAAAGATCAACATCTTCTTCTTCCAAACCAACCCTTTATGTGGCTTATCTGGTTCATTGCACCTGGTTTTGTTGCTTTCTCTGTTTCTCTCATGGGTTTGTAGGAAAATCAGGGTGGGTCGTCGCAATGAAGGTCCGAAACAGAGTACTAGGAATTCTAGATCAAGAAGAAGAAGATCTGCAAAAAAAGATGTTGATTTTTCTCTCTCTATTTTTTTAAACAGATCAACATTTTTAAGAAGAAGATCAACATCAAGAAGATCTGCTAGGTTTATCAACATCAACCAAAAAAAAAAAAAATTTAAACAGATCCAGATGAAATAAAAAATCTGCAAAAATTTTTAAAAAATCCCTTTCATCCTCACCGACCGCCATCACCGCCAATCACCGACCGCCATCACCGCGCCATCACCGATCTTCCTTCTCTTCTCTCTTCCTCTTCTCTTCTCTCTCTCTCCCTCTCCCTCTTCTCTTCCCTCTTTTCTGTTTCTGTGTTCGAACGAATGAAGGGAAAGAATGAAAAGGAAAGAAATAAAGAAGAAAAAGAAAAAAAAAAAAACACTGCCCAAAACGATGTCGTTTTGGGCAGTTCGGGCCATTCG
Source organism: Camellia japonica (assembly GCA_030407325.1). NCBI lineage: Eukaryota > Viridiplantae > Streptophyta > Magnoliopsida > Ericales > Theaceae > Camellia > Camellia japonica. The sequence continues at coordinate 1,184,452 of JAPPVO010000036.1, forward strand.
AGCCTAACAAAATTCGAGCTACGAGTCATTTCTGTCTATAAAAATCGTGATAAAAAAAAATTACTAATTGTCAATTTTTAATGACATAAACAAGAAATCATCACAAACAAATTATTTTTAACGACAATTTTATTAGGACTTATTGATAATTTACCCTTATATTAATGAGATTATTATATGTTAGTGAAGTCAAGGATAAAAAAGTATAAATTCATAGAAAAGTATACAAATTTAAATATTATATTATAGAAATTAAATTTCTATAGATGACTTTCCTAATCTTGATTTTGACTCCAATCATATGACTTTTGCTCACTTAGGCCATGGGATTATTACATGTTAGTGAAGTCAGGAATAAAAAAAATATAAATTCATGAAAAAGTATACAAATTTAGTTATCAATACGTATAAAAATTTTCATTAATTTGATATGTTTTTTTTAAAATTACCCTGTTGGGTTATTTTCTCTATATTAATTATTAATTATTGTAAGTTTAAGTGGATAGTTAATGCATAATTGCTCCAACCCATCAAACACTTAACAATGATAGATGGTATGGATGGTGATTCACTTCATTTGTTTTTATTAATTCCTTTTTTGGGTTGGTGGCTCTATTAATCTCGACAAATTTTGAGGTAAATTATAATTAAAAATATATTTTCTTATTTTAGTTAATATTTTTTCTATGTATACATTACATTAGACTCTCTATTTTAAAATTAAATTTTATAAAACATTCATTTTGTACCGTTAAAAAGTCGCCAAAATAATATAAGAGAAGTTAATTTTATATTGTAACACATGCAGTTTCACATTAAAAAACAAAAACAAATGTGCCAAGAAGTGGTTGTCCTGCAAAACAATAGCTCAGTATAGGACATCCAAAGTCTATGAAAAGTATAGGATATCAAAAGTCTATTGAGTTTCATATTCTTAAAACAAAAATTAAAAAATAATAATAATCGTGGAGCAGTCGGTGGTCGGACAGGATGTCCGGTGATTACTCTCAAAAATAAATGATAAAATATTATAACTTGTGAACAATGCATCATTACATGTAGCAATCTATTGTAGCAAAGTTAATCAAAAATTAGTTTAAAAATAATTTGTTCAGTAAGAATTTTATAATTTATTAATTATATTTAACCAAAACCTACATTTATTGAGACTGGTCTGGATGATTTTAATACCATATTATCTTTTTTTAAGTCATTTTTGTCCTTTTCTCATTTTAAGCCAACTCACTAGCATATAAATTCTCAATTGATATGGTTGGTTCATAGTTGATATTTCTAATTCAGCTTATATTTTGATTGATGATTTTAAAAAAATTTACAATCCCAACATTTGATTCTTGAAATATATCGTTTGATATTTTTGATACCATTATATACCATGATTGATATGGACGCATCTTTTGATATGGGTATTTAAAATTATGTCCCTCTCTTTATTAAGTACTTAAATTCTTAATTCTAACTTCTCAAATTGCAAAATAATTTTGTGGGGATTGATTTCTGACCACACAACCAAAAAGAGAAACTCAGCTAGAGAGTATCGGCAAAATAGATTAAGCCCGAACAATCTTTCACAGAAAGATAAGAATCCGGCGGTGGTTCGTCCACCCGGGGACACTCTGACGCTCAAGTCAGTAATCAAATGTCTCTCAAAACTAGCAAATTGTGCTTAAACTCACAAGAAAGAACTTATTGTTCAAAGATCAAAACATACCTCAAACCCACGAGGGTGCCCTACTTTTATAGCCAGCATTGACCTGATCCCTATAGAAGCTTTACCTCAATGGACTCAACGTGCATCAACGTCGGCCTTCTCGCTCGCTGGATGACAGGTTTAGCCGACTTGTCTACATTGAGCATATGGTACGTGACCTTGAGGTCAATGCCTGGTATCTCGTATGGCATCCAGGCAAATACTTTTATGTTGGCCCGTAAGAACGCTTCCAACTCCCTTTCCTCATCCTCGACCAAGCCTGTGCTGAGAAGGAATAAGCACTTTTAATCCCCTTCTTGGACCAGAATTTTCTTCATGGCTTCCTTACTCTTCTCAGCTGGTTTTTTGCCGACATCATCTATAACTTCCATGTCCTCGTCTTCAATTTCTGTTGTTTTTGTTTCTCGCATGTTGCAGGCGGATTTCATTGCTGCCATGGAGCAATTTTTTGCCTGCATCTAATCCCTTCTAACCTCCTCAATTCTATGCTCCATTAGGAACCACAACAGTTGGTGCAATGTTAAGGGGACAACCCTCATTGCGTACAACCATGGCCTTCCCAAGATAATATTGTAAGGAGATGAGATGTCAATTATTGTAAACTCTATGCTTACTTTCCTAATGCCTGCCTGCACCTCTAGATTCATTGCCCCCAGAGGCCATGTCGGCGTTCTATTGAACCCAACCATTGGGCTGTTGGATTACTCCAAATCATTGCGATGAAGGCCAAGCTCCTTGTAACACCTGACATACATGATGTCACAAAAGCTGCCTCGGTCGATCAGAATGCTCCTTACCTGATATTCTCCAACCTTGAGGGTCACCACCAAAGCATCATTGTGTGGATACTGTACCATGTCTAGGTCTGCCTTAGTAAAGGACACCATCGGTTCCTAGTACTCGTTTGTCCTAGGCCTCTTTTGTTGGACCTGGCACATATGCTGTAAGTGTTTTACCTTCTGGGTCTCTCCTCGTATATCATTCTCATTAACCTTCGAGTGGATCACATTGATCACTCGAGGTTCTGCTTGCTGTGGCTATGGCGGAGGGGATACTGCCAGTGCTTGGGGCAGTCTCGCTTGTTCTTCTCTCATTCTGACCTCATCTACTAGGTCCTTCAGGTGACCCTATCTGACCAGATCTTCCAAATGCGTCTTTAGGGCTCTGCACTCTTGAGTCAAGTGCCCATCATCATTGTGGTAAGCACAATGCTTCTCAAGACTTCTCCCCATAAATTCGCTAGGAATCCTCTCCGGCGCTCTATAATACAGCTGGTTCTTGATCCTTTCTAGAACTTTATAAACCAGGATCTGGAACACATTGGTGACTGCCTGTGCAACCCTCAGCCCTATTTATTGCCTAGTGAATATTACCTCGGCCTTGCTTCGGCGAGCCCTTTTCTCTTTTCCTGCTTCGGTGCCTTTGTTTCCGACGTATCCTCTTCTGCTCTAGCATATTTCTCAATCCTTGTCATGATGAGCTCCTCCATACTTTTGGTAGAGTCTTTGCCAGGGACTTTTGAAGCATGTAGTCATCCTCCAGGCCATTCATAAAAAACACAACCGCCAACTCCTGGTTGCATCTTGGTATTCGGTTGAACACCTCATAATACCTTTTGGCATACACCCTAAAGCTCTCAACCTCGCAAATTTTCAAAGCCATTAGGGAGTCTACCCTTAATGGTTGCAACTTGTTCGTGACAAACCTGGCTACGAACATCTCGACCAGACTGTCCCAACTCTTCACAGTTTCTTTCGGCAACTTGTGAAACCAACCAATGCAATTTTCCCAAAAGATGAGGGGAACACCTTGCATAGCAACGGTTCGTTCCCGACATACAAGGCCATTGAATTCAGTTACAAGCTGACGTGAAAATTCGGATCGGGTTTACCGTCATATATCTGAAACCTCAGCATATAGAACCTTTTTGGGGTCTCAAACTTATCCAACTCTACTGAGAACGGCGTTCTCGGTTTGACGGGTGATGTGACCTCAGTATTCTGTCGTTTCCTCTGAAGGTAGTCCCTCAAATCCTCCTTAGTCCAACCAGGAGCTCGGCTGTCAAGGGATTTCAGCCTTTTTGGTGCGCTGCTCCCAGTGTTGTTATGCATCCTCTTAAACTTCTCTTCATTCACCATGTCAAAACAAAGTTCCTTCCCTTGAACATACCGATGTTCTTTGGCATAAGTTTCCTTGGTATGAGGCATCCTCTGAGACTCTCCTCTCATTGACTTTGCTCGCTCGGCGTCCCATGAAGGCCGATGTAAGCGTTCCTTCACTTTGTCATGCTGAGGGACTATTGGAATTGCTTTCTGCCCCCTTTTATGGGCATCGTTCTTGGCCGCTGGAATCGGCGTGTCCTTCAATGGAAACAGTGGCTGCATGACGTTGTTCTGCATCATGAAGTTGACAACCAATTGTAGGTCTGCCAACTTATTTGTCATTCCCTTCATCTCGTCGTCCCTCCTCAGGCATCTATCTTTCCATACCTGGAGGTCGTTTTCGATGTAATACTCGTCTCGGCCCGCTTTCTTCAGTGTGTCTCCCTCTTGGCCGACGTCTTTCTCCCCGGGATTCTGATTCCGTGTTCCTTCATTATGGTTTTCTTCCTCCATGTTTGGATCAGTATATGCTTACCACTCCCACTAGGGATTCGTTCTCGATCTTTTCTTTCTGCCCGTCATTAGCCATCTATTCTCCTTACGTTCCACAGACGGCGCCAAATTGTAGGTATTGATTTCCGACCACACAATCAAAAAAGGGAATTCAGCTGAAGAGCACTAGTAGAATAGATTAAGCCCGAACAACCTATCATAGAAAGATAAGAATTCGACGGTGGTTCGTCTACCTGGGGACACTCCGACACTCAAGTCAGTAATCAAATATCTCTCAAAGATAGCAAATTGTACTTAAACTAACAAGAAATAACTTATTGTTCAAAGATCAAAAACATACCTCAGACTCATGAGGGTGCCCTGCTTTTATAGACAGCACTAACCTGATCCCTGTAGAAGCCTTACCTTAATGGACTCAAGCTCAATACTCATCTTGGACCTTCACCTAGATAGAAATAAACTCTTATTGAACCTTATTCTTATCCAGACTGAGATCCTCTCATGTTTTAAGACTCTTACCCTATCACGCCCCAAGCTCCGTGACAACGCCGCACACTCATATAAGTGAGCATGCAAGGCTAAGAATCCAATCACATAACCCACAAAACAAAATACTCAAATTAAATCCTTAATTGTCATAATGCCAAAATCCATAAAAATAAATAGTTCTCATATGAAAATGTCCACCAAGTCCACTAATTTAATCCACTAACAAAACAATAATCCAAGTACTTAAATCATGGTCCTACTCTCGGCACTCCCACATGTAAAAAAAATCCCGCGCAGCTCTACTCTTCAGAATCTGAAAAAAAATAAGGGTAAGCTAGATAGCCCAGTAAATAACCAACCATCACTGCTAGCTGGATCAGGTATACAAAAATAAATAAATAAATCGATAACTGATAAATAAATTTTTTTCTACAGTTCAATAAATAAACAATTATTTGTAAGACAGTTTCATAGCTAAAAATAAACAATGTACAATACATTTTAAATGAAAAGCCAACAAGATAATTCAAAGTAATTCGTTGTTCAATTCAATGGTTCGATATTCAGATGGTTCAATGATTTGATTCACAAAATCCAAGTCTTAATGACTACGGTCACTTAGCCCGTGACAAGGCCCAGAACCACACATAGGCCGGTGGTAAAGCCCCAAAAGAAACTAGTTTCTGTGCCAATAAATAACCCCCATTGGCTAGGGTCCAAATCATAGTCAGACTAGAGTGATGTTCAAAATTCAAACAATACACAAATTTTAAATAAAACATTCGATATTTTTAGAATAAATGTTTAGTACAATTTTCAGAATAGTTTCACCAAATATTCAAATAATTTTCATAATAATATTCGATGTTGTTTTATACTTGGCCCATATTTTATTTTAAGAGAACATGAAGGCTATAAATAAATATTTATGATTTTAAACGATTCAATAGGAATAAAATAAACCAACAGTGATAGAAGGTTACTTACCTCAAACGCTTAAAAAATAATATTCCAACACTAACTCCAAACACTCAGCTCCACCACTTTAATCACACAAACCTAATAATTAGAACCTTAAATAAATTAATATTTTTGTGTCTTTCACACATCCACAAAACCCACTGTATGTACGAAAAGCTCAAGAAATACCAAATCAATTCTCTAAATTAATAGTCAAACACACCTTATCTAATATACAAAACTCTATTGTCAAAACTACACCTACACAATAGATTGCACTTTTATCATCAACCTACACAAAACACTATACACGTTGAACCCTATAACCATTAGGCATCCCCACAGGTTTTCTTTTCCATCCCCTTTTCTTTGCCTATTGATCTATTGCCTATAATAAACAATGGTGTAAAGAAAAAGTACCTTGATCAATGAGCATCAAGAATGCTCCCCACAATTCCTCACCGCCACTTCCAGCGAACCCTCTACGCAATTGATAACAAAAAAAATATAAAACCCTTTTTCCTTTTTTTTTTTTTATTTTTTTAAAGAGTTGAAACCTAATTCTTAAGATTACTAAATTACTCATACAATTTATTTTAATTATTAATCTATCCAAAATAATTCTATAAATAACTTGGGTTTTACATACCCTTTATCCGCTCATCTCGAATTCCGACATCTCCGCAGGTAATCTCGGTCTAGACGAGATCACCTCGGCATCAGGATCAGGCCACGTGACACCTCAACTGACATTTCTATGTCACCTTTGATCACGTACTGTCATTTACAAAATGTATTCCCACAAATTTAATTACGTATCTCAAATTCTTAATTCTAAGTTGTCCAACCGCAAAACTACCAAACAAGAAAAGTTTTCTAACTTCCCCAACTGCAAAACAATCAAACATGAAAAGTTGAAATGTTGATTCCCACCAAATAATTAAATACTATATATTATTGATCTCAAAGTCAATGTGGCGAGTTGAAAAAAAAATCATAGTGGCAAGTTCTTGAAGTTGATGGAATGAACACATGCACAAAAAAAATTAATACGTGAAATGAATTTAGATTATATGTATATTTTTATTTTATTTTGACTAGTTGTACTTTTGTAATTATAATTAGAAGAGGAGAAAGAAAATTATCCATATACTAGCAAGCAGCGGGAATATATCCGAATTGGAACATCTTTTCTGCTTTTACAAACTTGACATAATTAGCAGCCAATATTCAATTTGTTTTAATTAGTAAAAATTAATTATCATTCTAGAAAACTAACAAAAATCAACTTGTAAACAAATTTGATAATAAATAAAAATATTACTATTTTTTTGGGTGAAAAAATATTTTTCATACAAAGCGCTTTTTATATTTAATTACAATTTTGAAGTTAAGGTATTAATGTTTGTATTAGCGATGGTGTTGATGGTGATGGTAGAATAATAAAGGTGGTGTAGTGGAGATTGTGGTGGGATGGCATGTACTACAGTGGTGGAGGTGGGTAATCTGGTGCATTTGTAAGATTTTAATTTAAAATATATTTTTTATTTAAATAAATTTATTTTCAGTTAATATTAATATAATTACGTATAGAAAAACATGCGGTGGACAAGTTCCTTTTATCTTCTTTTTTTTTCCCAGTCTGAGGAGGAATGACATTGGATACAAATTTCAGTATAATTTATGGTGGTTGAATTTCATTTAGAAGTTTGTAAAATTGTCAAAATGCCCTTCTCTTTCGGTTGACTTTCAAAAAAGATGTTGGGATTGAAATTGTTGTACACTCCAAAGTCCCAAATGGTTCGTCCCCAGTAAGAACTGACTCTCCTCATATAATAATTAATCACATAGCCTTACCAACTACAACCCCTACCAATGATAATAACTAGTAACTAATTAGAAGAAATAAAGAAAGAAAGAAGCTACAAATTATCTGCAGTAATGTGATGAATGGGATTATAAAAAAATATATATTTTATATTTTTCAAAATATTATATAATATTATTTACATAATTTATTTGGTCGATGAATAATAGTAACACACAATAAATTTGTGTCCTAACTACTTACCTAAAAATGAATCAATATATTTCACTTGCAAAATATAATTAGTTAAAAACATTATATAAGAAAAAAAGATAAAAAGGAAAGATAATCAAGGTTCAGCCGCCATTAGTTGATCTTTGTCAAATATATCCATAATTTGTCCGATACTTGAAAGCCTCTATGTTCTTTTATTATTATTATTTTTTATTTTTTAATGTAAACGAATGAGCTTTCGTTAAATGATGAGGTACAAAATGCGTATGCATTATGCATGGATGGTCTCATAGGATTTAGAACAACTGATCATGTACACACACATATAATACGTAGATGTAACTTGTTTTTCGTGCTCATCGGAAGGGTTTAGTCTCCTCGGATACGATAGTTCTATAGTTTAGATTCTCGTGATTTTAAATCTGATTTCACAAGTGTCATGTAAAATAGATAATCACAAATGAGAGTTCAAATCCGACAAATCTTAGAAACATCCATTTATCGTCAAAGATGCTAGAAATTGACTGCATTGTCAGATTATAGAGTTGCCAAAGGCCACTTAACCGTCATCACCAAAGTGTCTCAACTCGGGAATTTAGGTATGAGAGGGGAAGGTCATGGATTGAGCACCCCACTCATCCGTTCAAAGATCGGCCTTTACTAATCATAACGTGATCCTTATGTACAATATATGCTCTTGTTCCGATCATTATGCTATATTTACTATGTGAGGCACATAAGTATAGACTATTTCACAAAATTTGAAATGCTTTGATTTCATATTTGTTTGAAAAGTGTTTTGAATATGTGTCACTTGAAAAAGCGAACTCATATGCACATTAATCGAATCATCACAATTTAAGCAATTAGCTTTCATCCACAGGCATTCAAGAGATATTTCAAATAAGCACAGAGTCTTATGGTAGTTTATGCTCAGACATATCAACAAGCACGAGCATGGAATATACTAGAGCAAAAATGCTTACTCCAAATATCCAAGGTGAACCAAAAGAAAGAAAATTGTTAGGAAAAAAAAAAAAAAAAAAAAAAAAAAAAACATGATCCAAAACAATACAACATGACTAATGCAGCACATACAACGTACAATTAATACACTCAGCTACTAGTATGGTATGTGAGTCAATTCGAGGTGTGCGATAAAAGCACGTATTCGATTAAGGAAGTTGGAATTGATATTTGATTAGTATGATGAACCGAACCTTTATGTATGCAAGACGAATAGATGCAAGTCATGGAAAATGCTAAAGAAAATATGATGTTGCACGCAATCCATCATAAGCAAGTAAATAAAAAAGAGAAAGAAATGTGGGTTGGAAGGCATATACAAATTATTACAAAAAAGTGCAATATTTTAATCAAAATGCGAGTCTCGGAATATCGTAGAAATATTTGGAAAAACAATTTTGAAAAGAGGGTTTCAATGTCTAAAATAGTTTGGCCGAAATGATGTGTAAGGTTTGGGATTAGAGCTTGAATCCAAATTTTTTCGCTGATAATTCAAAAGATTGCACAGTGTAATTTTCATCATCAGGTGCTCAGAATAAAGTGTCCAAGTCTTAAAGGCAGTCAAAAATGGAGTGTTTACAGTGGACGACATTCTTATATATATATAAATAAGAAGTTGAAGATGATATATATTATGAGAATTTTTTTTATAATTGAATGTCTGTGACAGTTTACTCATATCTTGATTAATCTCAGAGATCAATTTCACCGTCTATTTACAAGAGTCCAATTTAAAGTCATAGCAAATATTCTATATGGACTGATCCCCATAAACTTGTAACTAAGGAATATTGAACCTGATCAAGTTATACCACTAAACTAACCCATTGATGTTGACATATATTCCAAGATGAGATGAACCAAGAGAAACATTAACCTTTGTCATAATTGTTTATGGGGAGGGAGATGGATCCTTTCTTCTAGTCTCAACTCGAGGCTCATGTTGTGGTTATTGGACTTTATCATGGGTATCACAATCGTTTGTTTGGTTGGAGTTGTGAAAAAAAATCTCATTAATTGATAATCATAGTTTTCTAATTTAATTATATTCATCTTTTAAAAAACATAGATCATTTATGTTTAAAATAATAAAATAATTTGATTATAATTGTACGAGCAAGAAATAATCTTCTCGTATAATCCTGTTGATCAAGTATGCGCTCCTCCAAACGTCGTCGCTTTACTCCCTGAAAACACAAACGTGAGCTAGCCGGCGGGTGTGTGCCGGATACCTCTCCGATACCTAAGTCAGCAAAATAGACAAATACACAAAAGCTCTGTGTATTCAAGAATCAAAGTTGTGTTACCTCTTGCATAGGTTCTGTTATGAGCTTTTATAGGTTTCGTGTGACACAATCCTAGTAGGATTCTTATTCCTCCATGTAGAGTCCTCCTAGGAATCACACTCCTAAAAGATAATCCTTATCCTTCAACACCCCCCTCACTGCTTAAACCAAGTGAGATGGTTTTACCTCGGTTTGGACAATAGTATGACCGGGCTAACGCTATCTCTTTCATACTTATCCCGACACCTTTATATGCAACATGTATCTCGGCTCATGTTTCACTTGTACCTCGGTTTTTACCTGTTTGGACCGGGCTAATCTGCAGCAAGTCTTGACCGAGCTAAAAGAGGCGAGGTCTAGCTTAAGGAGCCCACCATCCCGACCGCGGTGATTGTAACTGCCTGGACCGAGCTAAACACTAACACCATGGTCCACTTCACAAAGCCCTTTTTACCTCGGCCCACAAAACGGCCCATTACTACGCCTGGGCCTAGCTCGGCCCTAATGCACATATAAAACTCCCTCTTAATTGCCCCTTAATTCCATCTGCGTAGCATGATTGGGATTACCTTCCAGTTTGCTGAGCTAAAAAATGGTCTTCAACCGAGCTAAATTCATACCAGGCTACCAATCTGTCCGGTCACAACGTCTTTTCAGTCACTGTAACTGAATCGCTTTCTGTTCTATGGACACGTAGCTAGCTCTCATTGGCCCAGCGTAGCTGTCACGCCGTCTTCGTACTCCAAAAAATTTGAACAGTCCCGCCTTTTCATATACCTTTATACAAAAACCCTAGGTTTTGAACCCACCACTACTACTATTCATCTTCTTTCTCCACCTTCTGAGTTTCTTCTCCCTTGTTCACTGTATCTGTGAAGCTTTGCATTTTTGGCCAACACCCTTGCTATTCCAATCTCTGATCTTCCATTTCGTAGTGGTAAGTAATTGAATCTCTGCCATTTGTTTTATTTTTTGTAGTATGTAGCACATTATTCGCATGTTTCTCAAAACACATTGTTTTGGTTTCCAGTTTTCTGAGAAATAACCACTAAAAACCATGTAATAGAACCACTAGATTCACGAAAAATCTGAGAAACGATACTTTTGATCCAAAATAATACTCCAACCGAACTAGGATCTTGTTTGTATTAGGTGCAAGCCTAGCCAAACTAGATAACTCTTCTAACAACCGGACTAAAACTTCACGCCATACCTGTAGTTGCAATCAGTTTAAGAACCTTCTGTATCATTTAGTCGGGCTAGCGAGCTGTATTAGGTTTGCGCACTACCGCACTAGGAAGCCTTTACCAATGACCGTGCTATAAGGGGGCCAAACCAGCTCTCTGACTTAGTCAAAATCGAACTAAGAATGCTGCACCCTAAGCTTTAACCGGGATACGAACCCCTTATAGCTTAACCGGGCTAAAGTCCTTCGCTTTAACCGAGCTAAGGACAGATAGTATCCCACATAGCCGAGCTAGGACTCCATTTATTTTGCCTTTATTTCTTTTAGCACGGTCCAACGATCTGTGCTTAACACCTTTCTTTTTCACTTTGCAGACTTAGGTTAGCCAGGCACTCCCTTGATCACTCAACCGAGATACTCAACGTCATCTCACCACCGAGCTAGTACTCCAGTTAATTTATACATAACTTAAGACCACATGGGTAAATATAAGTTTTTAGTAAACTCTCCAGGGGCTATGGCCGAGTTCTGAAGGGACTACCATATCCCTGATGATGTCCATCTTAATTTAGCCGAACTAGACACCACTCCTTGGGAAAAACCGGGCTTCGTTCCCTTTACCCTTCTTTCTATCATAACAACCGGACTTCGATTCCCTGTACAGCCTCTTCTCTGTGAGTTTCACAGACAAACCAAACTTTGCCCTACCCAGCTTAGCACCAATTCATATAGGATAATAAACGGCATCGCCGAGCTAAATCACCGGCTTGGCCTTAACCTTGGTTTAGCCGAACTATTCCACCAATACTCCCTTGGCCAGAATGAAGATGGCTGGGTATATTACCTAAGAATAAGACGCCGTTGAGAAAAGATAATAAAGAACACCCCAAACAAAGATGTAAATGACGATGATTTTTTCTGGGTTTCTGGTAACTTTGAGGACCAAGAAGCCCAAATACCAGGAGAGCGCATCAACTGGAACAAAGGAGTAGCCGGTATATATACCTCGGCTCACTTTTTGCATTCTTTACTTTGTTTGTAAGGTTTTGAACCGCACTAACCGTTGTCTTTTTTCTTTATGCAGATTTAAACCTTCTAAAGTCGCAGTACAGTTAGCCCAACCTAGACGCCCTCCATGCCGCACTAAGACATCCCGATCGAGGTTGGGCCAAACTACTCAACTTTGAGCTGACATATCGATACAGTAACATGAGGAAGACTAGAGTGACAGACTTCATTTTAGAGCCATCACCAGAACCTGATCATTCCCTTCCACAAATCAACCTCATTCCATTAACAGCGGAACAAGAGATGGCCAAGAAGAGGGCAGTCAGAGCACTTATCACCGAAACAAACCAACCCGAGGTACCACAAGCCGGCCAAACACGAGGCCGTGGTAGCGCTTCCAACCGCCCAGCCTTCATCATCTCGGCCCAGCAAGCGTGCTCGGACTTCCACAACCGAGCCACGCCTTGTTGACGAGGATGAAACCGTGCTTCTGCAAATCACTTCGCCTAGCCCAGAGCCCGAACGTTCCGACCAGGCTAAATCTTCTGATTGGGCCCAAAACTTACTTTTAAGAACCAAGCTATACAAAACACAGATTCAGTTGTAGCAGACAAAGATCATACACTTGCCTTTAACCTGGCCAAGAGTGTGTACTTGCCCCCTGACATGGAACATCATGGCTATTTGACCGAGCTAAAGGCCATCTGGTCGGCGACGAAGTCAATGGTGCTGGTAAGTACTCCTAATCGTCTTTCATTTTATACGTCTGTTTGCTCGGTTTTTACTCATTTGCTTTCTCTCCTTTCGCAAGCCATACAGAAAAACCACATTGCGCATAAGCGTGTGCTGGAGCTACGCAAGACGACAAGGCTTGTCGTGGCTGAGGCCGATAGCAAGACGGCCGAGCTAAACGAAGCCAAACAAAAAATGGCCAAGCTTCAATCAGAAGTTGCCCGACTCACCGGGCTAGTAGATTCAGCGGAGGCGGACAAACAAAAAGCCTTCACTGAGCTGAAGGACCGTTATCTGCGCGAGCTTGCTAAAGTCGAGAAGAAGAAGAACGCCGAGATAACGGAGCTTAAGAAGAAGACGGAAGACGCGGAAAACTGCGGTTATAAAGAATGTGAAGCCACCTATATCCTGCAGTGCGAAGCTGCTAAGGATATATTTTTCAAATGTGGATGGAAGGCTGCTGTGGCGCAGCTCGGTCATGGCCTAGAGACCGAGGTCTTCTTCAACCCTTCTCCGCATTTCATACCGAGCTACATGGTGGAGTATGCTACTGTCATTCAACAAAAATTTCTTCAAACTGAAGTAGAAGAGGAGTCCCCAGAACGCAATAATGCTCCGGTCGTCGCCAATGATCCTGTTGTCCAGACAGCTTAGGTGGAGCCACCGGTGGAAGACTTGGTTGAAAGTGTGACCGAGCTACCTGCCGAAACCGGGCTTCAAGTTAATCTGGATGCGGATCTTGACGACCTCTTTGCTTGATGTTGTATTTTCTTCTTCTTACTTTTGGAAAGAATGTGTAACCGGGCTGAAGTCCCACTCCTTTGTAACTCTTTTGCATCTTGAATGAAATCTTTTTCTTCTTTTTGTTCGGTTTATTCCATACCTGTACTTATTTTTCAACTATGATTTGTATGAAGTTTCTACTTCGATTCATACGTAGTTAGAGCGTTTTCTGACCGAGATACTTATACCGGTGTTGAACTTGTAATCTGTTTGGCTATACCTGCCAACCTCTTCAGTCTAGGTTTTTATCTCGGCTGAAGAGTACTAGAAGTTGGTTATTCCAGCCAACCACTCTTCAGCCTAGATCCCTATCTCGGCTGAAGAGTGCTAAAAGTTGGTTATTCCAGCCAACCACTTTTCAGCCTAGATCCTTATCTCGGCTGAAAAGCACTAAGTGTTGGTTTTTCCAGCCAACTTCTTCAGCCTAGATCCTTATCTCGGCTGAAGAGCAATAAATGTTGGTTTTTCCAGCCAACTTCCTGCAGCCTAGATCCTTATCTTCAGCTTAGGAGAAGTGTTGGTTTTTCCAGCCAACCTCTTCAGCCTAGATCCTGATCTTGGCTGAAGAGAGCTCAAAGTTGGTTATTCCAGCCAACCTAGAACGAAGTGTTTGGTTATTCCTGCCAAACGTCCTGCAGCCTAGATCCTTATCTTCGCCTTAGGAGAAGTGTTGGTTTTTCCAACCAACCTCTTCAGCCTAGATCCTGATTTTGGCTGAAGAGAGCTCAAAGTTGGTTATTTCAGCCAACCTAAAACGAAGTGTTTGGTTATTCTTGCCAAACGTCCTGTAGCCTAGATCCTTATCTTGGCTTAGGAGAAGTGTTGGTTTTTCCAGCCAACCTCTTCAGCCTAGATCCTGATCTTGGCTGAAGAGAGCTCAAAGTTGGTTATTCCGGCCAACTCTGCTTTCAATGCCCCTAGCTCACTAAAACAATTTTTACAGCAGAAAACAATTATACTGAAAAGAAACTACTTGTCTTATTGAAAAAGGAAAAATTACAAGTACTTTAAAGAAAAGCTAAAAATAAAATAGTTTGAGATTGGCAGTGTTCCACGGCCTGGAAATGGCCTTGCGGTCTCCATCCTCCAAGTGGTATGCCCATTTTCCTACTAATCCAACCACTTTGTAAGGTCCTTCCCAATTAGGCCCTAACTTGCCATCTCCGGTACCAAGGTGCTTCCCATTACTTTGCGTAACACCCAATCTCCAATCTTGAATTGCCTCGGATGTACTATCTTGTTATATTTCCTGGATAACTCTTGTTGGTATGAGGCGATATGAACCAGTGCTCTTTCTCTTCTTTCTTCCGCAAGGTCGAGTTCAAAGGCTATGGCTTCTCCATTTAACTCTAGGTCAAAATTTTTGCTTCTAATGGTGGGGAGGCCAATTTCCAGTGGGATTACTGCTTCCATGCCGTAGGCTAAGGAGAATGGTGTTTCTCCAATTGATCGCACGAGGTGTGGTGCGGTAAGCCCATAAAACATGAGGAAGCTCCTCAGCCCACTTTCCTTTTGCTTTCTCTAACATTTTCTTCAATCCATCCAAGATGACTTTGTTTGATGCTTCCGCCTGGCCATTTGCTTGGGGGTATGCCGGTGTAGAGTTGTAGAATTCTATCTTGTATTATTCACAAAAGCCTCTGAAAATTTTGCCATCGAACTGGGTGCCGTTGTCAGATATTAGAGCCTTGGGTATACCGAACCGAGTGATGATATTCTGCCAGACGAACTTCTTCATATCTTTCTCTTTTATTGAGGCGAGTGCTTCTGCTTCCACCCATTTCGTAAAGTAGTCTATTGCTACAAGAAAGAACTTTCTGTTGCCGGGTGCCGTTGAAAGTGGTCCTACTATGTCCAAGCCCCACATCGCAAAGGGCCATGGGCTAGTTAATGGTAGGAGTTCTCTGGCTGGCTAATGTATTTGGTGTGCGAACTTCTGACATTTCTCACACTTCTTGACATACTTCTCTGAATCTGCTTGCATGTAAGGCCACCAATATCCTTGCGAAATTGCTCTATAGGCCAACGATCTTCCCCCTTGGTGGCTTCCGCATACGCCTTCGTATATCTCGAACAAGAATACTTCGACTTTGCTGGGATGAACACATTTTAGGTAGGGTCCTGTGAAGGATTTCTTGTACAAGGCCATTGATGGGGAGAGCCAAAATCGCTGTGACTTTTCTCTTATTTTGTTGGCCTCTTTCTTCTCTTTGGGTAAGATGCCGTTTTTTAAGAATAGTATGATGGGATCCATCTATGAAGGGCCTAGTTCGGCACAACATACCTCAGCTACTTCGGGCTCTTCAATGCTTGGTCTTGGTAAGAAGTCGATCAGTAATGGATGTGGGATAGATGTATCTGCCATCGAAGCGAGGCCTGCTAGTTCGTCTGCTCTATTGTTTTTCTTCTCGGCCAATCTGCTCTATCCGTACTACTTTCGAATTTCATGATCTCCCTTCTTACTAACTCTTGGTACTTTGTTTCATTCTTTCATCTTTTGCTTCGTAGTTGCCTGAAATTTGGTTTACCACCAACTGTGAGTCATTGTAAACCATTAGCTCGGTGGCCTTCATGTAGAGTGCTAATTTTAATCCTGCCAAAAGCGCTTCATACTTCGCCTCATTGTTTGATGTTGGGAAGCCAAGGTTGACTGCTTGTTCCACTATCAGGCCATCTGGTGAGATGAGGACTATGCCAAGTCCTGCACCGTGCCTGTTGGATGTTCCGTCCACAAAGAGCTTCCACATTTCTCTAACGAATAGCTTCCAGCAAGTGGAGGGGTCGGATGATGTCTTGGGGTCATGTGCGCTGCTTATGTTTTCTTCCAAGTCCCTACCTGCTGTTGGGTTTTGCTCTTCACTGTCTGATTGCCCCAAGTTTTTACTTGCAGATGAATCCTCACTAGGAATGGCATGGTTTATTCCTTCTTTCTGAAGTGGCGGCGTATCTTGTATTAGGGGTTGCGCATTTCCTGCGGCACTTTCCGTCCATATTTTGGTTGTACCAGTCAAGTCAACTGGGCATATGTGATGACTTCCTGGTGTGAACTCTGCCACAAAGTCTGCCAAAGCTTGTGCTTTTATTGCGGTTCTGAGCTAGAACTTGATATCAAACTGTCCCAATTCCACCGCCCATTTCAAGATTCGCCCAGAAAAGTTCGCCCTCTCAAACAAAGCTTTTAGGGGAAAAGCTGTTAGGACGATTACTGTGTGGGCGTGGAAGTAATGCGACAGCTTCCTTAAGGCCATTATCAAGGCTAGGGCCAGTTTTTCCAATGGTAAGTACCTGGTTTCTGCGCCCAGTAAGGTCTTGCTAACATAGAAAATGGGCAGGTGTTGGATTCCTTCCGTTCTGACCAACACTGCGCTAACTGCGTGCTGTGAAACTGCCAGGTACAAAAAGAGCTCTTCTCTACGTATTGGGGTGACTAGCAGCGGTGGAGAAGACATGTACTCTTTCAAGCTTTCTAGGGCTCGGTCGCATTCTTCGTCCTACTTAAACTTGGCCTTTAATGCTTGGAAGAATGGTCGACATCTGTCTGACGATCGACTTATAAACCGATTGAGCGCAGCTGCCATGCCAGTGAGATACTTGTAGACACCCCATTTTGACCGGCCCTAAGACTTGGGCATTTTATTTTGACCACCCTCACCAAAAAACAAAAAAATCAATTGACATTTTAATTCCAAACCTCACCCATTTTTGGCCATCACTAATATTTTGGTAATTTGTAGTGTTTTATCATTTATTTGTGTTTTATCATGTGTGTGTATTAAATTAGGTGTGTGCATATCTTTTAAGTGTGTTTTCTAATTGAACTATTTTTAAAAACAAAAAGAAAATAAAAAAAAATCAAATCATAAAACAAACAAAAAAAAATAGAAAATAGAAAATAAAAAGAAAAAGAAAAAAAAAATGTTAAACATTGTGAGTGTGTTAGGTGAAGAATAAAATAAAGAAAAGAAAATCAAAAAAAATTGTGGAAGAGGCACGGGTGGAGAGGACACTGATAGGGGATATAGTTTTAAAAGAAGAGAATTGGGTTAGGTGAGTTTGAGTGAAAAAGAAAAGGAAGTGGAGGAGACACACCGGACACATACATGCACTGATACATGCACTAACTCTCTCTCCTCCTCTCTCCATGATACCCTCGGCAAACCCACATAAATTCAGACAACCCATATACATGCATCAAGGTTTTCACCCACTCTAGGGAGCAGATACACACACTGATACACGGGTTTAGTGAATGGAATAGGGGGGAGAAATGTAGAAGAGAAGACATACACGGACACGGGTGAAAAAGAGAAGGAGGTTTGGAGAACAAAAAAATGGGTTGATGAGGGAGAGAGATCATACACGGTTTTGTGAGGAAAAAGAAGAAGAAGGAACACACGGGTTTAGGAGGAGAGAATCTGAAATGGGTTTGAAAGGCTTTGTTGAGGGAGGTTGCTGGTGGTTCAACTCACCCTCTTGATTTGATCAAGGCACACATGCAGACATGGAGCAACACACACAACTCCCTAAAACATACATACACGAAACAAAGGCCATTGAGGGAGGATGACAGAACCTTCCATCATCAACACACAGCATGCATAGACACCACACACCCACACCATCCACTCCATACATGCACCTACACCACGGCACACCACACCACCCAAACCCATCTCTCACACTCACTCTCCCACACACGGTAGCAGCCATGCACCAACCTCCCATCCCAAACCCACCTCTCACACTCATTCTCCCACACACGGCAGTAGCCATGCACCAACCTCAGCATGCCATCATCCTCATAACACATACAGCTCCACACGGGGAGAGAAGGAAGGTGACACACACCATACACCGACCTCCCTCACATGCAAACCCGGCAGCAACCATCACCCTCTCCCTCCCTTCCTCACGGCACACCAAACCCATGCATGTTACACCACACGGCTCACTCTCTCTCCTCTCTCTAAACCAAACCCATGCAATACATGCAAAGACCATGAGCTCTCTCTCTCTTCTCTCTCTAGACTCACCAACCCACGGATCACTCCTCACCCAACTCTCTCTCTCTAAACCAAACCCATGCATCCATGCATATTCCCTCACCTCACGGCACTCTCTCCTCTCTCTAAACCAAACCCATGCAATACATGCAAAGACCACAAGCAACACTCCCTCTCTCTCTAGCCCAACTCTCTCTCTCTCTCTCTAGGCTTAGAGAGAGAAAAGGTGGTAGGTGGTTCATATAGGTTTGTGTTTGTAAATATTTATTTTTGGGTCACATAGGTTTTTTGTTATATAATATTTATTTTTGGGTTCACATGGTCATGGGGGTGGGTAATAAATAAAAAAACAAAAAAAAGATTTTTCTTTAATTATTTATTTTGGGTCACATAGGATTTTTAGAAATATTTATGTTGGTTTCACATGGTCATGGGTGTGGGTAATAAAAAAAACAAAAACAAAAAGATTTTTTATAAATGTTTATTTTGGGCTCACATCATCCAATAATGATTTCCCTATAAGCCATGCTAGTCAGATTTCAAATCCGTTCCTTGGTTTGCCGCTTGAATCTGGAAAATGTGAATCATGTGATGTTGCGAAACCCGGGACATGCGAAAAGGAGTGGAATGCACCAGTGATGAAGTTGTTTATTTTATTTTATTTTGAGTGTTTTGTGAGGTTTTATTTATTTTATTTTTCTCTCATCTCTTCCTCATTCGGATCTGTAATATTTAAGGTGTTGTAATAATTTCCCCCACCCCGCTTCTTTCTATCCCTTCTTTTATCGCTTTCCCTAACTGTGTGTATGTATATATCTGACATGCCATGCATATCCATGCTTTACATTTATGTCTCATGCATTAAGATTCGGCTATATTTACATGTGTGGATTTAATCAATTCTTCTGTGATTCTATGCGCTATACCCCATGTTTTTGAGATGATTCACATGCCATATTTTAGAAGTCGAATCTTTAGTGCATCTCATGAGTGAATTGCATTAGGATTCTGTATATAAGATCATGCATATTTTACTAATTTTGTTTTGTAGCTGTTCGAGGGACGTCGGTCAATTTGTGAGTTTTTACGCTTTAGCATCTCATTTTGTGTGTGTTTTTCTTACTATGTATTAGCATCCTACCATGAGGCTATTTGCTTAAGTGATAAACTGTTTGAATGCCTGTGGATGAAGGCTTGTTGCCTGAATTGGAATGATTCAATGAATGTACGTTTTAAGCCCACTTTGTAGTGGCAAATTTACAAACTTTAAGCCCACTTGATGGTGGCAAAATCAAACCCTTTTCGAAAAACGAACATGAAGTTGAATTGTTCCAATTTGAGCAAACTAGTCTATACTTGTATGCTTCACATAGTAAATTTTAGGATTTACTAAAATAATCAGGACATGAACATATAAAGAAAATAAAAGTCATATCATGGTTTAGTAGAGGCCGATCTTTTGATCGGGTGAGCGGGGGTGCTCATTATTGACCTTCCCCTCTCATACCTAAGGTTCCGAGCCAAGCATCCTTGGTTACGACGAACAGTGGCCTTTGGCACCGAGTCATGGGTTTCCTAATTTCCCAAAATATTAGGTGGCGACTCTGAGTTCTGATGACGCAGTCCATTTTTGACAAAATTGCAATAAAATGGATTTTCAATAAAAGTTGCCAAATCTGGACTCTCATCTACGTTTCACATTGCACTCGTGAGACATTGAGATCAAAGAGATCTCGGGAGTCCGAACTGTTTAACGCGCGGCGGGTACCCTCCCGGGCATGTTACAATACTGCACTTCTTTTACTGAGTTGGGCCTCTCTAGATCCTAGATTGCTTTGATCTGGGAGGGGTCTACCTCTATACCCCGGTTGGTCACCAGGAAGCCTAGGAATTTGCCCGATCCTACGCCGAACGCACACTTGGATGCATTTAGGCGCAACTTGTTCTTTTTCAGTATCTCGAACATTTCATCTAGGTCCCTGAGATGGTCCTTCTCATCCTTGCCCTTGACCACCATGTCGTCGATGTAAGCCTCCATTGTTCTGCCTAACAATGGTTCAAACATCTTGATGACCATCCGTTGGAATGTTGCCCCTGCGTTTTTTAGGCCAAAGGGCATGACCTTGTAATAATACAGCCCTCTAGGAATTGTAAAAGATATGACCTCCTGGTCTGGCTCATACATAGCGATCTGATGGTAACCTCTATATGCATCAAGAAAGCTAAGTCGGTTGTGTCCTGCCGTTAGATCTACCAGTTGGTCTATTCGTGGGAGGGGAAAGCTATCCTTTGGGCATACCTTGTTGACTGTTTTGTAATCCACGCAGACACGCTATTTTCCATTCTTCTTTGGCACTACTACGGTATTGGAGATCCACTTGGGGTGGTGCACTTCTCTAATAGCTCCTACCTCCAGCAAGTTTCCCACTTCTTCCGCCACTATCTCGGCATGGTGGAGTGCTGATCTGCGAGTGCACTGTATAATTGGTCTGGCAGTTGGGTGGACATTAAGTTGGTGACAGATGAAGTTTGGGTCAATGCCAGGTATGTCATACGGTGTCCAGGCAAACACTTCGATGTTAGAGGTTAAGAATTCCATGACCTCTATTCTCTCAGTGCTGGACAAAAAACGAGCCTACCAAAAAAAACTTTTCTGGGTCGTTTTCATCTATCCTTACCTATACCAAGTCTTCCACTGCCTTCTGTTCAGCTGCCTTGCCAACATCCGCAAACAGTTCATTGCTCTCGGGTTCTTCTACCATCTGTACATACTCTTTGGCAGCGCGGCTGCCATTTATTATGACGAAGCACTGTTTGGACATAATTTGGTCTCCAAGGACCTCTTCAATTACTCCGGCTTCGTTGGGGAACCGCAATACCTGATGGTACGTTGAGGCTACCGATCGCATAGCATGCAACTATGTCCTCCCCAATATTATATTGTAAGTGGAAGGAACTTTTAATACCCAGAATTCCACCTGTTTCGTCATGCTTCCTACTCTAACTGAGAGGATTATCTTGCCCACTGGCCACTCTGGAATTGAGTTGAATCCGATTAGGGGAGATGTTGCAGTTGCCAAGTCTTTGTCTTCCAGTTTCAGTTGTTTGAAGGTTTTGTAATATATTATCTTACATGAGCTCCCTTGGTCAATCAAAATCCGCTTGATGTCGAAATTCTTGACGCGGAGAGTGACAACCAGTGCATCATTGTGATGGCAATATATCATTGTCAAGTCTCTGTCTGAAAAAGATATGACAATCGTAGCCTCTGTTCTCCCCTTTTTGATGGCAGGTTATGCGCTTAATACCTCCCTTAAGTGCTCAGCCTTTTTGATCATTCCCCTGAGCTCACATACCCGCTCAGGTTCGAATACTTCATGTATTACATTAATTACGCCTTGGGGTGGGGCGTCGACCAGCATTCCGTTTGGGTTGTTGTGGTTCTAGAGGGCTGGCTATGTCCCTCCTTCTATGTACTGGT
The DNA here is from genome assembly GCA_030407325.1 of Camellia japonica. Classification (NCBI taxonomy): domain Eukaryota; kingdom Viridiplantae; phylum Streptophyta; class Magnoliopsida; order Ericales; family Theaceae; genus Camellia; species Camellia japonica. Next base: position 1,206,794 of record JAPPVO010000036.1, read on the forward strand.
CCAGATGCCCAGCCGCCACTAACTCCTCCAAATGCTGTCTCAATGGCGTGCAATTTTCAGTGCGATGCCCCTTTTCATCATGGAAGGTGCACCGGGACTTTTCGTCATAGTCTTTCTGTGCTTCTCCCAACTTAGCTGGCCATCGAACGAAAGGTTCGTCGCGTATCTCACTGAGAATCTGGTAGATTAGTTTTTTGAACACCGTGGTAATGGCAGTGCGAACTCTTAACCACCTTTTGTCTGGGTCCTCTCTGTTGGTCCGCCTGCCTCGCCCATTTTTGCTTGATCGTTCTACCGTATTGACCTTTGCTGTAGTCTTTTTATCTAGCATTGCTGTCGCACCAGATTTTGCTTTAGCACGGGTGTCATCTTCCTCCACCCGAATATGTTGGTGCACTCTTTCCATCAAGGCCTCCATTGTGAGGGGTGGCGTCATAGTAATTAAGTCTCTCAATTTGCTGCCGACTAACAGGCCCCGTTTGTATTGTGTAATAGCGAGGTTTGTAGGGCAATCCCTAATCTGGTTGAAGATTTCCTAGTAACGACTATTGTAGGATCTCAACGTCTCATTGTCGCCCATGTCAATGAAGAGTAGCTGATCAATCTTCACTGGTGTTTTGGTATTCATTCTGAACCTAGTCATGAACGCCTTTGCCAATTGCGCCCAGGAGGCGATGCTACCTTCTGGTAGCCTTTCGAACCAGGTTAAACCTAGGTCGCCAAGGCTTGATGGGAAAATGATGCACATTAAAGCCTCGTTCCGTCGGTATACTGCCATAACCTGGCGAAAGTGGCTTAGGTGCATGTAGGGGTCTGTCTTGCCTTCATAAGTAGTGAATTTGGATCGGAGAAAGCCCGAAGATAGTGGTGCGTTCTCAATTGCTAGAACGAACGGTGAGCTCTGCAACCTTGCTAATACTTTGTCCATTGGTTCGTAAGCAAGGCGCGATATTGGCATTCCAACCTTGACGCTCTCATGCGTCCGAAAGGCCAACCGCTGAAGGGCTGAAACTCGACACGGGTCGCGTGCCCTGGTATCTTCCTTTCATCGTGCCCTTTCTTCAAGCTCAGTTCATAAGTCAGATGATCTAAGCAACTCTGTGTGCCTAGATGACGTCTGGTGCGTGTGCAAAGGCCGATAGGTGCTTCCCTCAGTATATGACCTCTCAGTTCTCGTTCTCTCAGACCTGGAGTAACAAGTCCTGGAAGTCCTTGATTGCGTATCGCCTATTCCAAGGCTCCTTCTTTCTGCTAGTGATGGTGTGGTACGCCTACCACGATTTTCCGAGTGGCGAGGGGGCGTGTTGCTTTTGCGCCCCTCTCCTGTCGCCACCCCTTTTCCTTTTATCTGGCGCTTCATTGACTCCATGTCCGCCGCCATCCTTCGTATCAACTCCTCCTGCTCCTTCACGGGATCTTCCAGAACTTGAGGGTCCATCCTCCGCCTTTGTCTTTCAGGACTTTGAGAGCGACGGGGGCTATTAGCCCGCCTCCCCCTCGCATCCCTCCGGGGGTTCTGACGCTGGGGCTTTAAATCCGCCATGGGAGGGATAGAAGGCAAACCTTCGCGCCTCCCACCCCTCTCCGGGGTTTGTCCGTCAATAGCTGATTGTGGCAAGTCTTCATTGTGCGTCGTTGCTTCCTACTAGAGAGGAAAAACTTGATTAAGAGGTTTTGTTCTTTCTAGAATTCCCACAGATGGCGCCAATTGTACGAGCAAGAAATAATCTTCTCGTATAATCCTGTTGATCAAGTCTGCGCTCCTCCAAATGTCGTCGTTTTACTCCCTGAAAACACAAACGTGAGCTAGCCGGCGGGTGTGTGCTAGATACCTCTCCGATGCCTAAGTCAGCAAAATAGACAAATAGACAAAAGCTCTGTGTATTCGAGAATCAAAGTTGTGTTACCTCTTCCATAGGTTCTGTTATGAGCTTTTATAGGTTCCGTGTGGCACAATCCTAGTAGGACTCTTATTCCTCCATGTAGAGTCCTCCTAGGAATCACACTCCTAAAAGATAATGCTTATCCTTCAACACCCCCCTCACTGCTTAAACCAAGTGAGATGGTTTTACCTCGGTTTGGACAATAGTATGACCGAGCTAACGCTATCTCTTTCATACTTATCCCGGTGCCTTTATATGCAACATGTATCTCGACTCATGTTTCACTTGTACCTCGGTTTTCACCTGTTTGGACTGGGCTAATCTGCAGCAAGTCTTGACCAAGCTAAAAGAGGCGAGGTCTAGCTTAAGGAGCCCACCATCCCGACCGCGGTGACTGTAACTGCCTGGATCGAGCTAAACACTAACACCATGGTCCACTTCACAAAGCCTTTTTTACCTCGGCCCACAAAACGGCCTATTACAACGCCTGGGCCTAGCTCGGCCCTAATGCACATATAAAACTCCCTCTCAATAATCATTAAATTAATTTATTTATTTATTTAATGAATAATATAGACATATAATAATCTTATAATTTAAACAATTTAGCTCATATAATGGAGAGAACAGTCTCCCTTATTTATGTATCCTTGGTGTATGAGAATAAGGTCCAATTTGAAAACAGGTAATTTTAATAATCTTTGATGTGTAAGAGTAAACTCCCTTTTAAATTTGGCTTGTGAGAGTAAGACTCGTCAATATTTGAAACCCTATGAAGCTTTCCAAGATTAAAAAAACAGGAAGAGAGAAAGAAAGAAGATGCTTGGTAGGATTTCCAAATAAATATTCATTTGGGGATTGTTTGTTGATAAAAGTGTATTTAAATGATAATTTTTTAAAATAATTGTCTTTTTATAACAGTACAAGTGAATTTTTGTTATGTATAATTGAAAACAGTCGTGATAGAGGCCTCGAATTTGGCTCGAATGAGTTTTTTTTTTTTTTTCTAGTTCAATCAGAAACGAAGAAGATGAAGAAGGAAGAAGGAGAAGAGAAGGGAGGAGGAGGAATGAGGAGGACTGGAGGGGGCCCTAATTACAGGGGAAGGAGGAGGCGGAGGTAAGGCAGAGGCGGGGGCTACCGGAGACAACGATCGGGCAGAGGCGGGGGCTGCCGGAGACGACGATCGGGCGAGGCGACGCCGGGTGACGCTGCGACGAGCTGCTGCGAGGACGCCGGGCGACGATCGGGCGGCGACTGCGAGCCCTCTTCCCCTCTCTTCTCTTTCTCTCTCTCTCTCAAAATAGCACAGCTTTGAAAAATAAATAAATAAATAGATTTCGAGGCAAATTCGAGCCTCAAATTCGAGGTCTGAATCATTAATCAATTGAAAATTGTGACATAAGAGCCTCGTATGGAAACTTGACTATTTTAGTAGATTATTTTAATTTTTGACTATTTTAATATGTTAAAATATTTGTATTTGAGAAAATTATTGATTTTTTTTTTTTATAGTTGGATATGATGTTTATGAAAATAAAAGTGAAATAATTATAGATTTAATATGATATTTTGTCTTTATTAATTATTTTAACCTATTTTATATTTTTGTAAATTTTAGCCAAAAAAACCTAATTTTTGACTTCCTAAAATTTTTACTTTTTATTTTTATAAAAGTGTCTCTTTTGAATTATTCTCAATTTAAATGTAATTTTTGTCATTTGTTTCTTTTCCACAGAGAGAGTCACTTTTCTTGCATTCACATGGCTTTTGAACCAAGAAAACAGGCCAGAGGTTTCTCGTAACGGTCAAACGTCATGCCAACCCTCATAAATTCCTATTTTTTTAGGGGATTTTGTTTTTTTTTTTTTTTTTTTGATGACATGAAATGTGCCAAACCCAAGTGCAATATATAAATATTTTTTTACGAAAAATAAGATATTTCTGGTGAAAAATATATATATAAAAAAATTGGTCATAAATTCACTTTTATAGATGTATATAATATTGAGTTTATTTGTTTTGGTTTTAAGAATGGGGGATGTACCAATAAATCTCAAATTAATAACTTATATACTGTTTAGTCCTAAAAGTTTTTTTATAGACTGAAAGGTCCCATTACAATGTTTCAAACATCAGATTAATGTTTTGAACATTAGATTTCGAATATCAGATTAATGTTTCGAACATTAGATTGATGTGCAAATGGGACTAAATGGTTCAACTTTTCAGAAACGGGTAAATTTTCCTTTAAGGGAATATAATTAATGAAATATATTGTTAAGAAGTATAAATAATTATTTTAATATATATATATATATATTTACCCTTGTACCTTTTTATCTCTAATTTTTCTCTACTCTCGTACACTACTATTAATTGCCCACCGCTATTGATAGAGTTTGAGACAATTATTTTAAAATTTTAAACTGGCTCAAAAATAGCCCAAGCCCTTTCATGGGACTGTCCAAATGAAATAGATTGTTCTGTGGTGTCAACAGTTAACCACTTAAAAATATTATCTTGGTACATTTAACAAATTTCATTTGAATTATATTAGGAATTTAAACAAAATCAAGTTACGAAACATTTATTAATTTTTTAGAACTATAATATTTTTTTTTGTGTGTGTGATTTAATTTGTATTTTGCCTTCCTTAGTGAAAAAATATAAATGGTATCACTAGTAAGGGCATAATTATTCTAAAAATTCAATAAGTGTGTCTTGATTTTGTATAAATTCCTCATAGAATCCTAACCAAAATGGTTGAGTATAATCAAATAATATTTTGAGATAATTAACTATTGAATAAAATTAAAGAGATAAAATGCAAATGGATTATAATTAAGGGAAGTTAGTATAATTTACTCTTAATAAAAATTGAAAGCAAATGGATTAAATGTGTAAATTTGTGCTGGTGGGTTGTCCACTGTGGAAATCATTCATTTTTGTTGCAATTAATGTGAAGGAGGGTAATTCTCTAAATAATACTAGAGATTTAAAAAATTCTATTAAAAGTTTTACCAGATATCTTACATGAGTGTGAAACTCATACAATGTGAGTTTCATATTCATGTGATTAATAAAATTTTTAAAATTTCTAACATTTTTGTAATTCTCCTCCTCTTCCCGGGGGCTTCTTTTGATGTTTGACCGCATCTGTCTTTCTCTCCTCCCATGTGCAGTGGTGGACTCCATTGTTCATGTTTATGTTCATGTTCATGTTCATGGACAATGGACCCTTATTTTTATATCTATTTATTTTCTTCTGTCTCTCCCTCCCCTCTCACCAAAGAAAAGCAAAAAAAAATTAAAAAAAGAAAGAAAAGAAAGTGAGAGTGTATGAGAGGGAAAATAGAAATAATAATTGTAAGGAACAAATACAAAATAGAAATACAAATAGTGGGATGTTGGGTCCATCGTCTTGTGGAACAAAGCTCAATTGTCCTCCATCCCATTCACATCACCTGCCAACGATTTGGTCTACGACCGCGTCATATGTACACTTCCCTCCTCGGATTCTCTTTATAGAGGGCCCCCAATTCTCTGTCCCAAAATTTTCGCTTCATTGTTTTGATAGGCTGGACTTCTTTTCGGTTTGTGATCTGACTGCAGAGTACTGTTGAATTTGTGAAGGTTCATTACATGTTCCGTTTCGATAATTTGAACTGTATGTATAGAACTCGTCAAATATTATATGCCTATAAAAAATCATATTGATCAGATATCGATAGATATGTGATCAAATCAGTTTTGAATAAAAAAAATAGACGGGAAAAAATAAACGGTTGACATAAATCTGATCTAATGAGATAGCTATCGATACCCGATCAAAATGATTTTTTTTCAAACATATAGTGTTCGACGAGTTTTACATATTGAACGGTTCGGATTATCGAAACAGGACCCATAATGGATCCCCATGGGCCCAACAGTACCCTCCAATCCGATCACGAACTAGAGGTCGGACTGGAGGGAAGTCCCCTGTTTTGATATTTGATCAAATAATTAAAAGTGAAATGATTATTCACTGAATTTGTTGTCATCTGAATTACTTGAATTTGTGTAAGTTGGACAACTGAATTCACCATCGTCTACCGCAATCGTCATCCTATCATCTCGACGATCAGTATGAACAAATTCAAATAATTCAAATGATACTAAATTTGATAAATATATCATTACTATAATTAAAAATATATTAAGTGAGAAAATTTAAAATTTTAAAAACGCAAAATCTTTTACCTTTATAAAGATGTGTCCTATATGACACAAATTCACATCCTTCATATTCATTTAGAATGCACTTCCTATCATTTACTTGTAAAGGTATGTTTATTTGGATGAATTGGATAGAGGATTATAATTTATTAGACTGTTGGTCTTAAGATATATTGTTCTTTGATTATTTGGTTAGAAATAATGTATATCATATATTTATTTAGTTATAGGATTAAATGTCTAGATTATACTATTCTATTAAATCCTATACGTATCCTATTTTATTTAATCTTTTTAATAGAACTTTTAAAAAATTAAATAAATAGAATATCAATAAAAATTATATATATTTATTTTAATTTTTAGTTGAGATTTTTAGCAAAATTAGACACAAAAGCATTCATCGGTGGTCCCCCAGTCAACCGACTAAAAATGCAATCCCATGAGATGAGTCATCATGGGTTTTGTGTCCCACACCTCCCGGGACAGAATAATCCAACATATTTGAAATTAATAATTTAATGTAAAATTTCTGAATCAAACAATAAACTATTTCATTCACCAGACATGAAATCCTATCTCATAGTCAAACAAATGTACTGCCATAGTTTGATATAATTTTTTTCCTCCTCCCTTTTAGATTGAGGCCTTTGGCAAGTTAACATTTTAACCAAAAAGTTAAAAAGTTACTAAAAAAGTCAAAAAGCTTATAACTTATACCAAAAAGTCAAAGATTCATTTTTCTCTCTACTTTTTGCACATCTTTTCGTAAAAAGTCAAAAAGTCACCCCAAACATACTAATTTTTTTTACTTCATATTTTAGCCAAAAAATCAAAAAATTACTAAAATACCTTATTCCCAAACGAGACCTGAGTTTCCTTCTTGTTACTACTGTCACTAAATTTTACCTTATTTTTATTTTATTTAACAAAATCATGATCTAACATTATAATAAGGGAAAATTACTCATAAGTCCCATATCGAAAAATGTTACTCCATCTAGTCCTGAGTGTTTTTTTATAAACCATTTAGTCCTTTTTTTACATCACAACATCATCATCAAAATAACATCAAACATCATCATCAAAACAACATCAAACCTCACATCATTGTAAAACCCAAGTTGTGTGTAGGATTATTTTATTGGATAGATTAGTAATTAAATTAATTTACATGGGTCATTTATTAATATCAAAGAATTAGTTATGAGATGGCATTATATTTCCTATTACCTAGATGGGTAATTTTGTAACTTTGAGAAATTAGGTTAATAAGCCCACCTGTTGTGGCCTTAAGTCTTGGAAAACAAACAAAACAGAGGCTGGGAATTGCTCCATAGGCAGAAGAGAGGTTCAAGTGAGGCTGCAAGAGGGATTGGAGGCAACACCTTGGTGATTTTGGGACACCCATTGCTTAAGGTAAAATTTGTCTTTACTATTAATTATTAAGTTTATGTTGAGGAATTTAACAATCAATGCATTAAGTGGATTTGGAAGATCTATAAGTGCCTACTTAGGTTTTGAGAATTGGGTGTAATGTGTAAGTGTAACTTTGGGTAGGTAATAGAAACAATGGAGTTTTGTATCATGGGTAAGGGTGTGTTTGGCTATAAAGTTGGGTTGAATGGTTTGATCACTTGGATATTAAAGCAATACATTAATCTAATATAGTGGGGCTTTTGTGGGTGTATGTAACATGTAAAAAAATATTAATTTATTTGAGGTTTTATTTATTAGGTTTGTGTGATTGAAGTGGTGGAGCTGGGTGTTTGGAATTGGTGTTGGAGTGTTATTTCTGAGCGTTTGAGGTAAGTAACCCTCTATCACTGTTGGTTCATTTTTATTCCTATCGAATCGTTTAAAATCATAAATATTTATTTATAGCCTTCATGTTCTCTTAAAATAAAATATGGGTCAAGTATAAAACAGCATCGAAAATTATTATGAAAATTATTTGAATATTTTGTGGAACTATTATGAAAATTGTACTAAATGTTTATTCTGAAAATATCGAATATTTCATTTAAAAGTTGTGTATTGTTTGAATTTTGAACATCACTGTAGTCTGACTATGATTTGGACCCTAGCCAATAGGGGTTATTTATTGGCACAGAAACTAGTTTCTTTTGGGGCTTTACCACCGGCCTATGTGTGGTTCTGGGCCTTGTCACGGGCTAAGTGACCGTAGTCACCAAGACTTGGGTTTTGTGAATTGCATCATTGAACCATTTGAATATCGAACCATCAATTTTGAACAACGAAATTTCATCGAATTACCTCATTGTCTTTTCAATTAAAATGTATTGCTACACTGTTTATTTTCAGCTACGAAACCATCTTTCAAAATAATTGTTCATTTATTGAATGGTAGCAAAAAACATATTTATTGGTTATCGACTATTTTTTTTTTTGTATACTTGATCCAGCTAACAGTGATGGTTGGTTATTTACTAGGCTATCTAGCTTACCCTTATTTTATTTTTCAGATTCTGAGTAGAGCTGCGCGGGGTTTTTACTTGTGAGAGTGCCGAGAATAGGACTATGATTTAAGTACTTGGATCATTATTATTATTATTTTTATTAGTGGACTTGGTGGACAATTTCATATGATAAGAATTATCTATTTGTATGGTTTTTAGCATTATGATATTTAAGGATTTAATTTGAGTATTTTACATTGTTTGTTATGTACTGGACTCTTGGCCTTGCATGCTCACTTAAATGAGTGTGCGGCGTTGTCACGGAGCTTGGGACGTGACAATCATCATCAAACAACATCAAACATCATCATCAAAACAACATGGCTCATCAAACATCATCATCAACACATGGCTCATCCCTACCATTGCAGCGCAATCACCATCAGATTTGGATAAATTCAAAACCCAATCACATAACATTACTCTCTCTCTCTCTCTCTCTCTCTCTCTCCATATATATATATATATATGCTATGCATCTAATCCAGATCTCGATCTTCACTGTAATTGCTTTCTACAAATCGATCAGATTTTGAATTCTCTCTCTAATGGCGTTTCGGATCGTGTACGGTCTGGTCTTCCTGTCAATCTCCTGCGCTTGCTTTAAAGTCCTTCACCTTGTTCTTCGCCCCGTCTTCTACCTCACCTCCGGATCTCCTCCGCCACTCCAACTCCGGGTTTCCGGCGAATTTCACTCCTCGATGGCGGTTTTCCGGCTCTCTCTACCTCTCTTCGGTGGCAATTTCTCAGGAAAAAATCAAACATCATCATCAACACATGGCGACGTTAATGGCGATATTGTGATGTTTGATTGGTATTCTGAATTAGGGTTTTGTTGTTTTCTGAATTGAATTGGCTTTTATGATGGATCTTGATGTTTTGTGATCTCTGTTGGGGGTTCAATTGTTTCCATGTTTATGGGGTTTTCATGGCCAATAAGAGTTCAATTAGGATTTTACAGAAAATGTTGGTTCAGTGTGACAACCAAATGGGTTTTCTTTGATAGGAGATTTATGGGTTGTATAAATTTTTTGTATCTCTGAGCTCGCAAGAAAGCTTGATGATGGCGATGATGTTCACAACGTTAGTTTTAATTTTGCTAATGTTTGATGTTCTGACGTTTGATGATCTGGGTCAGTAATTGAGGGGGTAATGTTTGATGTTTGATGAATAACATTTGATATTTGATGAATAATGTTTGATATTTGATGAATAATCCTAATGTTTAATGTTCAGAATCTGTGTTTGATGTTTGATGGATAATCTTAATGTTTAGTGGTTGATGTTTGATGAATAATCCTGACGTTACTAATGTTTGATGTTTGAAAAGAAGGGAAATTATAAAAAGGTCTATAGTAAGCTTCTTGGGAAATAGGACTTATTAGTCTAACAAAAAACCTTCGGGACTAAATGGGTTAACATTCCTAAATTTGGGATTTATTGGTGCTTTCCCCTTATAATAATTCAATGAATGTATTACTTTGGACTAATTTAGTTTGATTTGAATAATTTTTCCCATTTGATTTTTCAAACATTTTTTAAAGCATTTTGACCATAAAATGTTTTAGTGAAAATCAAAATAATAAGATCACTAAATGACATTAGAATATAACACTCAATCAGAACTAGATATGTAAAAAAATGTATAAATTTGTGTAATTTTTTTTTTTTTGTTTTGAAAATTTAACTATTTTGACAATTTCTTTTGCTTATTGACAACCGAATAAATTGTTTTTAGTATGATAATATATTTTATTTTTAAAAAAAATATAGCATAGAAGTATGTATAATAAAAAATATATAATGACTTAAATTATGTTAACATGTGACTTAACATCTTGCTTAACATGTGACTTTGTTTAGGAATTAAATATTTTAATAATTTTTTGACTTTTTATAAAGGGATATACAAAAAGAAAAATTAAAAATGATATAATAATTTATATAATTTTTTTATTTTTTAATGTATTAGATTGCATTAGTAAAAAGAAGATGTTGGCAACATATTAGTGTAAGAATAAAAATGTTTGACAGCTTTAATTTCTAAAATAAGAGTTCTAAAGGAGCTTTAGGGGTGGGTCCCACCTATTTATGTAATATTTTGATTATTATTATTATTTTTGCTATCACATCATTAGAGTTCAATTAAAATTTCAAAATTAAGAAATGTATTATTGCTCATGTAGGAAAGCTTTTGGACGTCTTTTTTTTTTCTTTCAAAGTTTGTTCTTCATATATTTTTAGAGCCTTTTTGCTCACTCAAATTTGTTTCTACTCTGGTTTGACAATTTGAAAATTTAGCTAAAAAGTTAAAAAATATATATAAATTATCACATAATTCTTTCAATTTTTTTTTACATTTGATTATTTTAGGAAGTTAGTTAGAAATTGACTTTTTAATTTTTTAAAAAAAACATCTAAAAAATAATAATAACAATGTAACAACCCCGGTCCATAATTAACTACTAATCCATAATTAAGGATGTTAATTAAGTGGTTAAAAAAGTTATGTGTTTATTATGTATTTTGTATGTTATTTGGGCCTTCAATCTGCTACTCGTAGTAATATCTATCATGATTTATGCTTTGATATGAATTGGATAGCCTAAATGGTCTCAGAAATTGAAATTGAGCACATGGATTGACTAATTAGAATTTTTGGAACCATTTGAGAAGTTTTGTTAAAAACTGATTCAGTTTAGTAAAATCGCATGTGATTAAATTAAGCCTTAATTGGAACTATTTTTGAATAATTGAATTTTGTGCTAACCTTGACTAATTAAGGTTACTTGTGTTTGATTTAAATGATGCATGATTGGTACCTAATATAATCTTATTAATGATCCAAGATGTGATTGAGTGTATAATGTGTTGAGGCATTTGGTGATATTGAATGTAGAGGATTAAAACTCTTATGGGTGTGATGGAATAATGTATGTGTGTGCACGTGTTATGTATTCAAATGTGAGAGTGTGTGTTGTGTAGTTTCTGATGAAATATGAGAGAATGTAGGCAACATTATGTCGCTCATTATACTTCATTAAGTTGAGAGTTCAAGCTTAAGAGAGAGAGTTTGGCTTTAGTGAGAGAGAGCTCACAAGCTTGAAGAAGAAGAAGAAAACTAGGAAATTCATCTCACATTTCTGAAATTAAAGCCTTGGGTAAGGATTCTATGTCTAATTTCTGTAGCTATTCCTCCATGCATTACGATTTTATCAAGCTTTAAGCTACTTTCATGAGAGTGCAAGAAATGGGTCTTTGAACATGTAAATTACTTTCATGTGTATTCATGGTAGATCATCTTTAATTTTATCATTTTGAGTTTGAGTTTTAAAGTCCTTGCATGCATGTGAGCTTTAATCATGTCCATGGTTTCAGAATTCATGAGTTTGTTGATCACCATTTGCATGTTATGAAAAACCATGGAAGAGTTGAAAAATGTTGCATGAATAAGTTTTGGTTCAAACCTTTCAAGAATTGATGAGTTTTTGAATAAAAGATGTTTTAAGGGTCTTGTATTGGGGTTTTCTAAAGCTATTTTATGTATTTGATCAAATCATGCAAGACCCCAAGTTTTGGAAGTTATTTGGAAGCCATTTTTGTTAAGCTTGGTGCCCAGAAATTTACAATTGGCTCGAGTGAAGAAGTGGTAGCTCGAGCCAACATTACGAGCTCTCAGAATTTTGAACTCTGCAGAAGCTGGCTCGAGCGAAGGAGTTCTGGCTCGAGCGAGCTCTGTTTTTCCTTTTTGCTGGCTCTAGCCAAGAAAAGCTGACTCTAGCCACCAACTTATTTTCAGCATGTTTTCAAAAGATGTTTTAACTCGTTTGGCAACTGAACATTTTAGCCAAAAAGACAAAAAGTTACTAAATTAGCCAAAAAGCCAACAACCCATACCAAAAAGTCAAAGATTCTCTTTCTCTCTACTTTTTGCACATCTTTTCGTAAAAAGCAAAAGTCATCCCAAACATACTAGTTTTTTTAGCTCATATTTTAGCCAAATAGCCAAAAAGTTACTAAATTAGCCTATTTCCAAACGAGGCCCAAGTACATATCTTCACTCCCATCTCTTTATGGGCATTCTTAGGCATGATTTATAAGTCGTTAAAGATTAATAAGCTAAAAAACAACATAAGTAAGTGAATTATAAAATATGTGTTGAATATGTGTTGAATCAGAGTATATGGGCAATATGAACAAGTTATGTAGCATTGAATGAATGGGAAATTAAAGTGAGAAAGCTAAGCCATGTATGGCCACATGAATGAGTAATAATGAGACATGTTTTGTGCTATGTACATTTATGTTTGTAGGTCAAGACTCAGAGACTGACCAACCGTTTCTGGAAGCCCACTGTGAGTAACAATGTTATAAAGATATGTTCAATTCTAATTATTTTCTGAACGATTGACTGTACTGCTTTCTGAAGTAACATTGTTTACTGAATGAATATTTGTCCTATTTGTGAACTGTACTCGTGGCATCCATAGCAACTCACTGCTACTGTACTGTTACTGTTACTGCTACTGTTACAGAGATCTCTGTCGGTTCCAATGTTGGAACTACTACTATTTACTGTTTGATGGCCATCAACTGACTGCTCGGTCTATTAAGACCTACTGTACTGTTTTGCTATTGGATGTACTACATATGATTGTTATGATTTCTAATTGACTGATATGGAATGAAATATGAGCTATTGATTGAATAACTGATCTACTGATGCAAATGACTGTTTTAATTACTGAAAGGACATTCATTCTTAACCCCTTTACGCATTCGTTATTCACTGGGTTTTAACTCACTGTTTTTATATATATATTTATAGGTGAGCGTTCTGGATGGCAAGTGTAGGAGGGTTTTTACCGAGCCACTGTTTTGAAGCCTACCAAGTGTTTTGGCTGCCTCCGAGTTGGGGCTAGGCCTGGAAGGCTGTTAGCAAGCTTTCGGTTATGTTATACATTTTTGACCTGTACATCTGTTTTTGTATAAGATATTGTGTTATATGTTATGTAATGTAAGTGGGTAAATTAACGCTTTTGCATGTGGTCATTTGTTCATGTAAATGCACAGCTCATTGGACTATTGGTGTTTTGTTTATTGCTTCCGCAAGCCTCGATTATTTTGATTATATAGGAAGGCCTTTGGTAATCCAAAGATTACTGGTTGGTTACGATGCTAAACCTATAGGGGCGGGTTTGGGTCGTGACAAACAATATGAGTCAAAATAAATTAAAAACTAAAAATTAAAATTTTAATCATGTTCTCAAATTAGTCCATATTTTTATAAAAAAATGAAAAAATTAATAAAATAATCTCTTCCAAACCAAGCCTGAATGTTGGCTTGTGCAGGGTGATAGAGATATAGGTCCCGTTTGATAGAACTGTGGAAAGTGATTACAGATTATAACTTATAGCTGTGAATATAAGCTGTTAATCTGTTTGGTGCAGCTGTGAGATTATGGATTTAAGCAGCAGAGTAGTGTTTGGTTGATAAGATGTAAAATAACTTTTTGCTGTGTAATTATCATTTTTGCCATTATATGATATAAAAATGATTATTTTGTCATTTTTTTTTCAGTTTTAATTTTTTAAAAATTATTTCATTAATAAAAGTTAATATAATTAGTATTACAAAAATTATTATTTTCATTTCTTTATTATAAATTAATTAGTATAAAATTATTTTATTTTTTCATTATAAATTAATTAGTGTCAATTAATGGCTTATTTTCATTTTTTCATTATAATTTATTATTTTCATTTTTTCATCATAAATTATTATTTTTACTTTTTCATTATAAATCAATTAGTATAAAATTATTTTATTATAAATTAATTAGTGTCAATTAATGGCTTATTTTCATTATAAATATTATTTTCATTTTTTCATTATAGATCAATTAGTATAAAATTATTTCATTATAAATTAATTAGTGTCAATTAATGGCTTATTTTCATTTGTTCATTATAAATTATTATTTTCATTTTTTCATTATAAATCAATTAGTATAAAATTATTTCATTATAAATTAATTAGTGGCTTTTTGTAATCAATTAATACTAAAATTATTGATTAGTATTAATTAATATAAAATTTATTTTAATAATGACACACTTGTCATAACTTGAAATTGTGAGGGACATTTAAGTCATTTTGTCCCTCAAATGGCAGCTGCGCGCTTAAACTGTTTGGAAAAGCTTCTTCTGTCTCACTCAAAGAAAAAGTTAATTTTTGACTTAGAAAAAGTTATAATCTGTATTATTAAACTGAATCAAACACACCAAAATAATTTAAATTAAACTAAAAATTAAAATGAGTTAAAAATAAACCTTATCAGACAAGGACATAGAATGAGAGAGAGAGTGAGAGAGACGAAATGGTACTCTGAACACAAATGGACAAGAGATGCATGCAGAGAGAGAGAGAGAGAGAGAGAGAGAGAGAGGAAGAGAGAGAGAGAAGGGTACAATAATGACTTGCAACTAGCCGGGCCATTACAATGAAATTATTGTGGTGGGTGAAATATAGTTGTCGTTTAGTAAAAAAAATTTAATTAATTTTTTAAATTGAGATTTTTTTTAATTTTGAATTAAAAAAATTTTTATGTTAATTTTTTTATTTTTAAAATTTTTATAAAAAAAATAAAATAATTATGATTTAAATATAATATTTTATTTTATTAATTTTTAAATTTACTTTATTTTTTAATAATTAATTTAACCTCAACCTCTTAAGCCAAATGAAGTCATAGTGAAACACTTCCTTTTAAGGTTAAAATATACAGATATATATATTAGAGTTGTGAGTACATATATATATTAGAGGTGTGAGTTCACTTGATAGGTGTGGTTCTAATTTTGAATTAAAAACATGTCTCCTATGTTATTTAAATGGCGAAACTATTATTAATTATGTCAATGGTCATTGGTTTAATTCTTGTATCCCTCTTGTAATTATTATTATTTTTTTAATAAAATTATACACATCAATTGGTATGTTAATTAGTATATTAACGGATGATTTGATATAATTTTAGAGGTATTAGGTATTTGTAGTTTGTATAATGAGTTGGGTCTATAGTTTTGAAGTGACAATGTCATAGTATATGTTGATATATTAATTGGTATATCAATTGATGTATTAACAGATAATGTGGTATAATTTTAGAGGTTTTAGATAATTGTAATTTGTATAATGAGTAGGTCTATAGTTTGAAGTGGCAATATCATAGCATATGTTAATATACTAATTGGTATACCAATTGATGCGTGTAATATCACAATTTTTTTTATTTTTATGGAAAATTTGATACTCGGGGCAAGAAGAGAATGCCACTTGGCAAAATGAGAGAAGGAGATTTATGGAAACCAAGTGAACTGTTTATTTTTAATAAGAGTATTGCTATTAGCACTTACCTTAATTCTTTAGACCCTCCATTTCTTTGAACTCCTACCATTAATCCTAAATTTTAATAAAATTTATTCGAACACCCCACTTAATATCAATTTTACTCCTAGTCATAATATTATCACACCTAAGTGCATATCTACATAATTTTGCTCTCTCTTTCTCTCGTTTTTCCTCTTCTTTTGGTGTGTCTCTCTCTGTCTCTCACTTTTCCAGCGACCAAGGCTTACCTTTACAACGCTAGCTGCCCAGCTTATCGTCCTCGCCTTTCTCACCACCACTGCAAATGGCGGAGCTACTCGTTGCGCTTGCTGCCTCTAAACTGCCCTCATCGTCTTCTCTTTAACACATCAGAAATCTCCCAGTCCATATTAGTGACTGACAGAAATCTCTTTGTTTCATCAAAAATTATGTTCGGTTGAATAGTGCCTAAAATAAAGGTTTTGTTTGAAACCTATACATTGAACTAAATGTTTTTGTTCAACACTGTGCCACCGAACAAAACCTTAACAGTTGGCAAACTAGTACCAAACAAACTCAAATAAAATAGAAACCATTGAAAACAACTGAGAATCGTTAATAGAAGATAGATAAACTTACCAATGTAATGTCAACCTCATCAGAAGTGTTGTCATCGTCCTTCATTCCTCTATAATTATCAACAAATGGTGAAAACGAATACAAATGTAGATGGAAATTGATTGGAGAAACTTGGATTCCGTAGTAAAATTGTTTGAAATGTTAACTGATTTGGATCGAACTATGATGGTGATGAAGATGAATACGTTTACAGTATAAGATGGTGATGAAAAAGAATATGTTCAGGGTTTTGGTTGGAGAGGAATACATTTAGATAAGGATGGAGGTGAGTATACAATATTGTAGAGTGTCATTTTAATTGTCTTCATTTGGTGGATGGATGTTTCATTAAAAGTTATCTTTTAATGTAATTTTACTTTAGGATATAATTGTAATAAAAAAAAGTAGAAATTGGGAGGTCCATATAAATTAGGTAGGTGCTAATAGTAGAACTCTTTAATAATAGTATAGATAGATAAATTTTATTGGTTTGGAGATGGTTAAAGTGAGAGTGTTTAGGTTTGGTGAGCTCATTTTGTGATTATTTTTTATGATTTGAACCGTTTATTTTTAAGATATTGAATAAAATATTCATAAAAAATCAAATAGTGTGTTTAGTTTCAGTTTTATGAATTTAGTTTTTTGGAAGTTGAGTTTTTTGTTTTTTGTTTTTCGTATTTTTTTATTTTTAGTGAATATTTTAAAATTTTAAACAAATTTTTTTACTTTTTTAAATGCACCTTACTTAGATGTATCTAAATAATAAAATATTTGTGAAAAAATGTATTGAATTTTCATATTTTTTTTTGTATTTTTGGTATTTAGTAATTTTTTTAAAGATTTTTTTTCACAAATATTATACTTTTAAATGTGTTTATATTAGGTGTGTTTAAATTTTTAAAAATTGCTTAAAATATTAAAAAAAAATTAATTGAAAACAAAAAAAATACGAAAAATAAAAATGTAAAATTTTCTAAAAAGTATTTTTTTTAAATCAAAATCAAACAAACTGAAAATGATCGGATACTAATAACTATAGGTTTGGATTACAAAAAATAAATATTTATTCTTGATATTTTAAACCATTCAATTGTTGTTATTATTATTTATTTTTATTTTTTACATTAGAACAATTCATCATCACTTATCGCTTATTGTTGAAATTTACATGGAATTGACAACACAGAGTTCAACATGTGCTCGAATCTCCTGTTGTACATTTATGAGATAATTTTAAATGAGTTGATGTTTGGAAAAATATTTTTAAACTTATTAAAAAAATTTAAGGCTGTGTTTGGTTGTGTTCTCAAATCATGATTCAGCACCTTGATTCAAGTATAATGTTTGGTAGAAGTTTTGGAATCACGTTTCCAAAACTCTGCAGTCAGTTGCGCCTTTTAGAATTTTTTTGTTTTGAAAATTTTGCCTAACCGGTCGTCCGGCCGGTTGACTGGAATAGTGATATTTTATTATTATTTTTTTTTTTGCAATTGATATGTTAATTTTTATATAATCGAAAAAAATATTTTCTGAAATTTTTAAAATTTTTTATATGTTTTAAAATAATTTTGAGTTTTATGTTTAGTTATGAATTGTAAATTTTTGTATTAAATATCAAATGTCACATCAACAATTCTCCATTCAAATCAAAAAATTTTCAAAATCTTTACCAAACAAATTTTCTACACTCAAATCATAATTTCAAACCCCACAAACTCAAAATACAACTCATACTCTCAAATCATAATTACAAAACTCTATCAAACGCAATCTAAAGCCTTGTTTGGCATAACTTATTTTAGTCTATCTTTTTATCTTTTTATCTTTTTTGGGTCACATCAATCAACATCTTCTCTCTATTTTTCTACATATCTTTTTATAAAAGGTCAAAAAATACACTTATTTAGGACATCCCAAACCACCCCTAAAATTTTCACCGAGATGTAAATTCTCTAAATTTAAAATCTCACCCGCACACCTAAAAATAAATTATTAAATACTATTCGTAAATCAGAATGATCTCGTCTCTAATTTTCCAAAAGTCAAACACAAAAAAAAATAAAAATACAAGGCTTTATATTTTGGGTGCATCCTAATATAGTATCATTATGATTTTATTCTTACACTTTTGTAATTAATAAAAAATAATAACATCTTAATATAGTATCATTATGATTTTATTCTTACACTTTTGTAATTAATAAAAAATAATAACATCTACACATTTAGGAGTTATTTGAGATGACTTAAATAAATATATTTTTTATCTTTTTATGAAAAGATGTGCAGAAAAATAGAGAGGTGATGTAATGAAAAAAAGATAAAAAAATAAATTATTTTTGAATTGCCAAACTTAACCTTAAGTAGAGCCATTAAATTTTTTAAATATAAAATTTACACCAATTAAAATTTATGTATTATTCATACAATAAAATTACATTAACAAATTCGCTGTCAATCCGACCCCACCACACTCCCACACCCACAAATAAAATAAAAAAAAAAGAAGAAGATGAGAACAAAGTTTTTAAGTGGCCTGACCTGTCATTGAAGCCCCACCCCGCCCCAACCAGCCTTTTTGAGTAGTTTCTACCAATCTATCTAAAAGTTGTACTTCCCCCCCCCCCCCCCCCCCCCGCGCAAATAAAATAAAATAAAATAAATAAATAAAATACCTACGCTACTTACTTTCCATGGTTACCGACCTTGCGTATCTATAACAACGTACAATAATGGTATCTTTATATGTAACCATTGAATTAGTATAATACAAAATTGTATTATCCATTCATGTTAAAATTATTATAAAAAAAATTAATTGCCATTCAACAAAGCAAACATTATACCATATTTAATTTAAGCTTGGTAGAAACAATTAAAATATACAAACTCGTATGTTGGATTCAATATAACAATAGGATGAAAAAAAATTAACAAGTCTCTGTGCTGAATTCATATTTTCGTCTTCAATATATGATTAGATAGTATAGGAGAAAGAGTGTTAGAGATTTGTTATATATTGTTTCTTTGAACTCATTTTGGATGGTATACCTCCAATATTTTTGACATGATAGCAAAATTATATTTTAGATAAGACTTGTTTATTTCATTTTTATTTTTTAGTCATGGTGACATCTACATACCATATGTGCAAGAGGACTTCCATATCACTTTTCTATGTTTTTAAGACATATGTTAAGAAATTTAAAAAATAAAAATAGACATTTTTATATAAAAATGCTTATAATAAAAAATATATAATTTTAAAACCATCTTAACATGTATTTTAAAAGTGCATAAATTAACAAAACATCTTCAAATATAAAATTTGTATTTATGTGTTCTCAGCCCATACTGTCATTCCAAATGATTAATGAACTAAAGTTAAGCTAGGTTACGGTAGTGGGAGAAAGTGAAAGAAGACAAAAGAAAAATACTCTTATTATTTATTTTAATGTTATTAATGATTTATTAGTATTTCATCTTTTACCAAAACATATTGATAGGGTTTAATTTTAACAAATTAATTAATCTAGTTGCATAAAAACAAACCTTGAGTTTATTGATAACTTAGAAGTATTAAGTTAGACTTGGGTGTATAATCTCGACTTACAAATAGAGTTTTGGATGAGCTTAGAGTATCCCCAAGAACCTTATTTCTTCCTTAAAATATAATTAAAAAAATTGATTCCTTATTTTAGAGAGTCATTTTTTCAACTACTTTCTCCAACATTAATACTCCATAATATTTCTCTATTTGATTTAAATATTATTTATTCATTATTTTTAATTAAATAGTAGACAAATTATATTTCTTTGTTATTTTTTAATTAAGTTGTAGACAAATTATAAAATATTATTGAATGGACACACGGACATATAATGTTTCCAAATTATTAGATAATTTTTGATTATTAAGGACCTACAAATTTTAAATTTTAAATTAAATAAATAAAAAACCAAATAAAAAAAATATAATAATTCATTCTTTTCAGATAATGATTGTAATCAACAAATAAACCAATCATAATCGATTCAAAATGCAAATGATATATAAATTCTGTTTTTTTCTGGCAACCTATAGGCTGCCAATGACACATTGGAGCAAAATAATAATTTTAGGGTAAATTACACTTACACCCTCAAAAATTTGAGTTTAATACATATCACCCCTTAACGTTTGAGAAATCACACTAACCTCCTGTCATTGTAATTATTTAGACAGAATGAAAATATTAAACTCATGAACTCTCTCTTTTTTTACTTTGTTTTACTTTCTCTTTTTTTTTTCCCTTTCCTTTACTTTTTTTTTTTTTTCATGTAATTTCCTCTATTTTTCTACTAGGAGTTGTTACCTTTTATATAAGTAGAGGGAGTTTGTGAAATGAGACTATTAACCACATGGGTGAGAATGTAATTTCCAAAACGTCAAGGGTAGATAGTAATTGGACCAAACCTCAAGGGATGTCAATGTAATATATCCATAATTTTATATGTTTGGAGAAGCTAGTGACTCTTTGTAGTAACCCCTTATATATCTTAGAGGCCGTTTGGCATAAAAAAATCGAAGGTTTTTTGGTTAAAATAATCACGAAAAGATAAAATAGACTTTTAATCTAATAAGACAAAATATCACATCCAACTCATAATCATTTTATTTTTTTTCTCACAAAAGTCAAAAAAAGCCAAAAAGCCTTGGGCCAAGTTTGGCATAACCTAAATAATACAAAAAGTCAAAAAGTCACTATCCTATTTAAGTCACATCATTTTATTTAAATCACATCACCTCTCTAACACATCATGTGACGCCCCGAATCTACACTGTAGGTTGCAGTTAAGGGAGAGTCACTAATGAGTCCTATGGTCAATAACCAAGTAAGATCCCAGATCGCCGGAGGAGTCAAATTAGCCTCCCTTCTAAGTCCGGCTTTCTTAGGCAGCGCACTACTCTTTTGACAGATCTTAAAAGGTATTGACACAAGGTCTTATAAGCAACGATAAGGTTCATACATATCAATATATAGAACATAAGTACATAACAACCTCAAATATCATTAATTTCAAAAGCCTGATCCATTACATTACATCCCAAGAAAAAACTTAAATCTTCATTTGAGTCTTACAAAATATCAAAAGGGGTTTCTAACTTTCCTAAGATAGCCAAAAGTCTTCGAAGGTTTCGGGTTTGTCGTCTCCAGCTATAAGCTCCTCTTCGGCACCTAGCATAACACGCCGTGAGCTTTGAATGCCCAGTAAACGCACACACACCCCACCCATTTTTCCCAGTCCAATACACAATCACAAAATATAACATAAAGTAGTAAAGCATGATACTCCAATAAATAAATAAATAAATGGTTAGGTTAGATGTTAGTAAACTAGAAATCCCCCAAAGAGATTTCATCCTCCCAACCACAAGAATCGGACGCGGATTATTCGGTATGCCCCCTCTTTTGCTGCTTTGTTGCAGAACTAACCTCGGATGCCTACCAACGGTTATATACCGCGTAGCGCCAACCGCAGGGCCTCAAAAGAGACGGTAAAAATAGGGCCTTGCCCGAAATCCCTCATTACACCAAACCACCTAGGGTCCGAATACAACCGCTCCATTCAAGGGTTCCGAAAACCACTTGCGCAAGACTTTAACTTTCAAATAGGGAACGCATCCCAACAATCCATATATCACATTTCTCATCTTTTCATTACTCAAGTGTTCGAAAACCCAATACCCACCCAATTAGGTTTCCCGTTGAATTAAGTTGTTTTAAATCAAGGTTAGTCCAACTAAACAATAAAATAATATCCACATAAGCATGCATCCTCAAGATAAGAAAGATAAATAACATAACATGCACATACAACATCTTGCCAAGATATGATCATAAGCCATTGTCACGACCCAAACCCGCCCCTATGGGTTTAGCACCGTAACCAGCCAGTAATCCGAGATTACCAAAGGCCTGCTTGACAGTAATACAGTAATACAGAGTACAGGGGCATGGCGGAAGCCAATACAGTAAATAATCAATGTCCAATGAGCTGACAGTCTGTATGCAAAAAGATTTTTCATACCTTTATACTTTCAGTACAGAATAGTATGCACAAAATATGCAATCAGTCAAAACTGAGACTTAATCCCTATTAAACAATACAGTACGGTGCAATCAGTCTATACAGTAAACAAAACAGTTACAGAGACAAACGGGGAAATAAAACACCCCTAAGCCCCTAAGCCATAGCTTGATAGGCTCGGAACCTCGCAGTGAGGCACAGTGGTTGGCTTGACAAAATTTAAGCTTGCCTGACGCTCCTAGCTGCGGTCTGGTGTCTGTACACCTACATATATATATAAGCAGTGAGCTAAAGCCCAGTGAATAACACAATGCGTAAAGGGGTTAAGAATAAATGTCCTTTCAGTATTGAAAATAGTCATTTCAGTCCGTTTATTAGTCATTCAGTTTGTGTCTCATATTTCAGGTCATAATAGTCATTCAGTTAAAGCAGTGATATGTGGTACATCCATTGGCATAACAGTACAGTAAACAGTAGGTCTTAAAAGACCGGGTCTTAACAGACCAAACAGTAAATGATGGCCATCAGTAGCAGTACAATAACAGTAACAGTAACAGTAACAGTACTATTTCAGAGGACAGTACAGTACTTGTGGATTCAAGAGGTGTCTCGCACAGATTCTAGAGGTGGCTCACACTGTAGCACTTAGTTCCGTAGATTCTAGAGGTGGCTCACAGTGTAGCACTTAGCTCCGTACAGCACTTTGTTCCATATCAGAAATACAGAATGGCCATCATAACAGTAAACAGTAGTGGTTCCAAACTTGGGAACCGACAGAGGTCTCTCTGTCACAGTAACAGCAAACAGTAGGTGCCAAGGATGCCACAGTACAGTTCAGAATATAAGACATACGTTCATTCAGTACACAGTATCAATTCAGTGGACAGTTCAATTCCGTAAACAGTAGCAGTTCAATAAACAATATCATTTCAGTAAACAGTTCAATTTAGTAAACATTTCAGTTCAGTGAACGGTTCAGCAAACAGTTCAATAAAGTAGACAGCTCAATAAGGTAAACAATTCAATAAAGTAAACAGTTCAGACGATAATCATTTTTGAACATATCTTTACACAGTTGTTACTCACAGAGTTCTGGGCTACAGTAAGCTAGAGCGTCCCCTCGGTAAGCCAACCCTACACAGTATACAGGATGAACACACACTAAGCTATACAGTTAGGGAAGATCAATAACTTAATCCCTAATTTGCCTCGGTGTGTTCTACATCTATATCCTCATTAAGATGTCTTAAACTAGGCCTAAGAATGCCTAGAATGGGATGAGGATGCAAAGATGCACTCAGAAAACATTTTACAAAACTTGCTGAAAACAGGGGTCTCGCTCGAGCGAGCCTTTCTTCGCTCGAGCGAGCTTGCAAAATCAAAGGGTTCGCTCGAGCGAGGAATCCTTCGCTCGAGCGGTCTATAAAAATCGCAAAAGTACTGGATGTTGCAAATTTACGCTCGAGCCACCAATTCTTCGCTCGAGCGTGGCTCAGAGTAAAGGTTGGTCGCTCGAGCGAGGAATCCTTCGCTCGAGCGAAGGAGCCAAATTCTAGAATTTCCAGATTTGCCTCCCAAGCTCAAACCAAGTATTCTTCCACTCTATACTCGACCTCTTGGGCCCAAATTCTGGAAAACACATCACAACTCAATATATGACAAGTTTCAAAGCTCAATTTGTGAATTCAAAGCCCAAGGGTGAGCCAATTAAATCCAAGTTTCAAACCCATTTTCATAAACATGAAGAACATGCAAATATGCATGGATTCAAGACATTTCAAAGCTTCAATTCTTGCTCTAATGAGCCAACTTTTTCCAAAACAAGATGAAATCATGGACTCAAACATAAATATGAGCATGCATGTAACATTTGCCATGAAAACAACTTTAAATTCCTCAATACAAGCATGCATGCAAGAGATGAGCTTCAATTCAACATTATAAGCCATATCTTGGCTCTAATCTTTAATAATCCTCTAAACCATGCAAGGAGTGCTTCAATTCATAAACAAGGAGGTAATTACTCTACCTACCTTAGATCCTCAATCACAAGACTAGAAGCTCAATTTAGCAATTATCCTTCAATTTCTTCAAGTATACAAGCCAATTTCAAGATAAAACCAAACTCTCTCCCAATCTCTCTCTTTAGGTCGGCAAAGACAAGGAAAAGAGCTGATGAAAATGTTTGATCAAGTGTATAAACCAAGCCTCAAATATGGTGTGAAGTGGGCCACTAAGTGGCAATTCCGTAAATAAGGCCAATTCTTTGATTTAGCTTATTTTATCTAATTTAATCATACCAAATTGATTTTCAATTAAATATTCCATTAATTCACATAAATTCCAATGATCATAAAACATTGATCCATTTCCGATTCGGTCGCCGATAAGGCATTCAATTTGCAGTTTAATGCATAAGACGAGAACAGATAATTTGGCAGTCTAACAGATAGATTATGCATTTAAACAGTTACAGTCAATCAATCAGTTCAGTACTTCAGTCAGTCAGTTCAGTATTTCAATCAATTCAATTACCGATCATAATCGGTCTTAGTTTAGCAGTAAACAGTGACAGTATTAGTAATCAGCAGTCAATCAGTGATCAGTGATGAGGGTTGTTACATCCATTAAATATTTTCATGAATACAAGGGCACAAAACATCCATACATAACAAATTTCCAGATTTAACATCACGTGAAGATTAATACGAAAGGACTACTTTAGATCATCCACCGAACTCGGTCTTCCTATGGTTTGTAGAGAATTTGATCTAGTTTCTAGAACATTTTTCGGAAATGGGTTTGCTTTTCCAGATTTTAAGTTATTTAGAAAATAGTCCAGCGCTATCCAGAATCTGTCTAGATCCGTCGACCGTTACGAAAACTTGATTTTCTTTCAAAACGCTTAATGTTTTTCGATGAAACCAATTTTAGTTGAAAGATAACTCCTTAAGGGAGGTTTTGACATAAAATGGAGGTTCAGAATATTTTTGTACATTTTTCTGGAATTTTTGAAAGTGGGCTGCAAAAATAGATTTTTAGGTAGAATGCCCCAAACAAGAAAAATTATAAAAAGGGGGTTCCACCATGGGAAAGTTTCATTTCTTTTGTGAAGAAAATATACTAAGTATCACATGTTTAACTCAGAAAATTTGTTTGAAAGAGTGCTCTTGAAAAGTTGAGAGAAATTGGTAGAAAAGAAGGTGGTTTTGTGCCAAAATGGGAAAAATACAAGAGATATGGAATCAATGCTCAACTTTTAGCATTCTTAACACAAGTAACTCATCAATAACATATTTGAAAACATTATTTAGAACCCTTAGAAACATGTATTTGAAAAAGGAAAATGAAAGAGAAGGTTGTGTTGTGGCTTACCTACTAAGCTTTGCACAAGGAAGCTCTCTTCTTTCTTCCTCCTCTTCTCCTAGACTTCTCTCTCTTTCTCTCCTCCCTCTCTCTAACCAAATGTGTGTGTGGATGAGAGTGTTATGTGTGTTTGCAAGCTAGGGAGGTGTGTTGATATTTATAGACAAGTTTTGATGCAAAATGTCCTAAATGTCCACTAGTTGAAAATGGATGGAAAGTTTAGGATTTGTTTGAAGTTCAAATGAATAGAAGTGACTTGGGGAGTGGTTTACTCAAGGATTAGGTAACACTTGGTTGTAATGAAACTAGTTTTGGGAATTAGCATCCTAGGTCTAGGTATTAGGTTGTGTATTTCTAGAATTCCATCATGGTGGTTCTTGGAAATTGGTTTCTCACTTTTCCCTAGGAGTGTGATGGGTTATTATTTTATTTGTTTTGGTCCTAGAGCACACTCTTCAAGGTGTGTATATATATATATATATATATCTTACAAGATTGATGGTACTAATAATATTAGGGTGCATGTACTAATTTTTGGGGTAATGCTTAATAAAAGAAATGAGGGTTTGGAATTAAACTCATGTATTGGAATCTTATTTATGTATTTGCTTATGATCTAGTTAGATTTAGGGCTAATTTAAATACTCATAGCAAATCTTTATTGGTACTAAAGTCATTATTGCTCCAAGATTTAAGGGATTTGTTTGTACTATAGTATAATGATGATGCCTAGTCATGTCCTCAAAATTTGGGAAGATTTTCTTATTTATTTGGTGTACAAATCTTGAAAATTGTAAAACATAATGTTAAAAAAGATTTTAGGGTACAAGTGTATATATATAAATATATGATGGTACTTGTTTGAGGTCACTTTGTGATTTAATAAAAATGTGAGCGCTTGGGCTTAATTAAAATATCTATTTCAAGTGAAGAGTTAATAAATTAGTGTATAGGAAAAAAAATAATTCAGTTTGTATTATCTTGTTTTGAATTTAAAGGTAAATAACTGAATAAAGACTGTAAAATCCGGAAGTTAGGGTTTAGAGCAATTAATCTAAAATTTAAGAGTTAAATAATTAATATTAGAGTGTTATAATTGATTTCTAAGCTTCTAGGGTCGATTAGGGTTTGATTTGCGAGCAATCAACGAATTAAGGGCTTGGTGTTAAATACATGTAATTTATGTAGAATTAAATTAGGTTAGGGAACCTAATCCGGCTAGGAAAATTTCTGTTTTGAAAAAAAAAAAAAAGAAAATAAAATTGCTAACCGACAAGATTCGAAATAATTCAAGTAATCGAGAGCTTTAAGAAAATAATTCATCATTAGGGTCTTAAAAGTAAATGCATATTTCGGGGGCTTCACACATCACATCAAACTCAACCCAAACCCAACCCATATAAGCCAATAAGTCAAAAAGTGCACTTTTTTAGAACATCCCAAACCAACCCCAAATGAGATTTTTTAGTCACAGGCTAAATAATAGTTAGACCAAGTTTGGCAAGTTAAAAAAAAGTTAAAAAGCCAAAAAGTTACTCAAAAAGTTAAAAAGTTATCACTATTCACCAAAAGTCAAAAATTACGACTGCACAACTCCCAATCCTAATTTTCCCTTACACACTAATTTATACAATTTTTTAATACATTTTTTTCATAAAAAATCAAAAAGTTAACCTAAACATCCTTATTTTTTTCCTCAAAATTTTAATAAAAAAAAAACAAAAAATATACATATTTAGAAAACCCCAAACAACCCCTTAAAAAGTCAAAAAAATCACCCTACATCCCAAGAGAACCCTTAAGGGGTAGGGAACTGTTGAGATTTTTTTGACCAAAAAAAAAAAAAAAACTCCTCATTTTGATTTTGAGGAGTAGAAAAAATATTCATTTTCAGAAAATTTTATTTTTTTATTTTTTGTTTTCATTCAATTTTTTAATATTTTAAATATATTTTTTAAAATTTTTAAATACACCTAACATAAATATACTTGAAAAGTATAATATATGTGAAAAAAATCTTTAAAAAATTCACAAAATACCAAAAATACAAAAATATACAAAAATTTAATACATTTTTAAATATTTTTGTGTATTTATTAATTTTTTAAAATATTTTAATATTTAGATATATCTAAGTAAGGTGCATTTAAAAAAGTAAAAAAATTACTTAACATTTAAAAAAAATTTACTAAAAACAAAAAACACGAAAAATAAAAAACTTAAATTTCTAAAAAATTGAATTTAAAAAACTAAAACTAAATACATTAATTAATTTATTAATTTTTTTAAAAAATATATACAAAAAAATAAATAAAAAAATAATATGATCTAAATAAACTAATAAACTGATTTTTTTTTATATATTTATACAAAAGATCTAAAAGGTAGATGTAACAAATCTGTTGGGATGCTCTTAAACAATCCTGTCATGTCGGAGCACAGATCTTCTCCTTGCACTTTCTTCTTGCAGAGTTTTCGGGTCTATTTTTAGGCTCAATTTTGATAATTCAAACCGTTCATATTTTAAGATTTATTCAGTATATCATAATTTTAAAAAATTAAGTTGATTGGATATCAGAAAACATGTATTCGGAAAAATCGAACTAAAAATTATTTTTTTAAAAAATTTAATAAACAGTTTTCCAAACACATACTTTTTGATATCCGATTAACTTGATTTTTTACAAGTATGATATATTGAATAAATCTTAAAATATAAACAGTTCAAATTATTAAAATTAAGCCTAAAAATAAACTTAAAGACCTTACAAGGAGGGAGTGCAAGGGAAGGATCCCAAATCGTCATATCGCGCTCTCACTCTCGAAAATTGTATACAGGCCTCCAATTTTCAGAGTGCCGTACGCAGTCAAATAAAAGTGCGTAAAAACGCGTCACGTTATGTGCGTGTAGTAGTACAGTAGTAAAATTTAATTATTACTGTAGTATATATATATATATGTACCGTATATAAAACGTGACTTCGTAACTAGTAATAAATCCTGTTCAAACAAATAAAAAAATACTAGTAATAAATTTAAATTAATAATAATAAAAAAAAAGTGTATTGGGAGTATAACATTTCTTTAATTTCGTATTATTAAGCTATCAGCCCTCGGAACCTTTTTCATTTTCGCCCCTACTTTCAGCACATCATCTCATCTCTCACCTCGCTGTTCTCTCTCTCTCTCTCTCTCTCTCTCTGTGTATCGCCGCCGATCTTGGCAGATACGCAACTCCACCACCTACAGCTGTTCGGATCCAGCGTCGCCACCACGACCACCACCTCTGTCGGCAAGTTGGTTCTCTGTTCTTGTCTCTTTTTTTTTTAGGTCTTGAATTACAGTTAATTTATTGAGTTTGATTAGTATTTCTGTTCATGACGGTGTGTTATCGAACTTAGATTGCTCTTTGCTAATGGAAATTAGAGATTGTGGTTGTTGTTATGATGTTGGTGGGCTAATCACTCGTTAATTTAAGGGTTTAATTTGGGCATGTGGTTTGCCCTTCTTTGGACTCATGGTTGTGTCGGTGGGCTGTTTTTGGATTTCTGGGGACCTTTTTAAGCTGATTAGAAGGCGTTTGGCTGGTTCACTTTTTCGTGAATTTAGGTTACTAGTCATTATTTAAGGCTTGTTATTGTACAGCTTCATCTTTGTGCTCTCTTAGGGTTGTTGGATTCGGTGTCTTTGTTCTGTGGAATTGGAATCTGGGATTTAAAAAAAAAAAATAATAATAATAAAAATTTTACGTTTTGAGTTTCTGATTTTTGACTAATGGAGGCTCAATTTGGAGGAAAGGCTTATCATTTGTATGGTTCGGTGATTCCGAATTTGAAGGCAGTTGGGAAGAAGAGTATGGAATGGGATTTAAATGATTGGAAATGGGACGGGGATCTGTTTACTGCTGCTCCACTTAATTCTGTACCATTGGATTGCCGGAGTAGGCAGTTATTCCCGGTTGTGTCTGAAATTCCAATTAATACCGCTTTGTCAAAAAGTTCATCATCTTGTTCGGAAGAAACCAATTTGGGAAATGAGAAAGGGAAGCGAGCATTGGAGAAACGGAGGAGGGTGGTTGTTGTTGAGGATGAAGAGTTTAATGATGGAGCTGGCTCCCTTAATTTGAAGCTTGGTGGGCAAGTGTACCCTATCACAGAAGCTGAGATGGAAAAATCTGTGGGAAAGTGTGGGAAGAAGAGCAAAGTGGTTGCATCTACCTCGAACCGTGCAGTATGTCAAGTGGAGGATTGTCAAGTTGATTTGACTAATGCCAAAGATTATCACCGAAGACACAAGGTTTGTGATATGCATTCCAAGGCCACTAGAGCATTGGTGGGAAATGTTATGCAGAGGTTCTGTCAGCAGTGTAGCAGGTCAGTTCTTGTATGAGGATTTATTTTCAAGGTTTTCTATTATCGTATATGCTTAATTGCACAGAGAAGAATTAGGATTATCTTTGGATTAGTCATGAAGTACAAGCCTGGTCTTCCATTCAGTTGTTTATGCTAATCACATGAACCGAAATGAGGCAGAATCAGACTTCACAAAATTTAATTGTGCTTAAATTCTGAATTTTGATTTAATATTCTTTGCAAGATGTTCTTGTATGAGGCATTTTGTATTTTTTCCTGAAGGTTTAGATACATTTTGAGTATACTTATTGCCTATGGGCAGGTTTCATGTTCTTCAAGAGTTCGATGAAGGAAAGAGAAGTTGTCGCAGGCGTTTGGCAGGCCATAATAAACGTAGGAGAAAGACACACCCGGAAAATGTGGTTAATGGAGGTTCCTTGAATGATGAGCATGGTAGTAGTTATTTGCTCATTAGTCTGCTGAGGATTCTCTCTAATATGCACAGTAAGTATCTGTCTAACTGAAAATTTTGTACTTTGCTTCTTTACACTAACATGACAGGACTTAATTGTGCAGATGATTTTATTTATTTATTTATTTTTTCTGGAAGCAGTTATTTATATCAATGTTATTGTGATTTTTAATTTTATTGACTGTTACTATTAAATTGCTTTCTATTGATTGTGGTAGATGAGATTATAAATATATAGTTGTCTTAGCAATTCTCTTCTTAAGGTGCAGATGATAATATCTAAAGAATCTTAATTTTCTGGATGAGAATTTAATTTCCGCTAACCACCTACCTCAGTTGGATGAATAAAAGGATAAACTGGTGAAAGAAAAGAGTTTGTGAAGTTGAATTGCAGGATGTAATGCCAGACTTGAACCTCTAGGCTTGGCTGTTTGGTGGAAGTTTTGTGTTTCACTATTTTTGTAATGGCATGTCTTTCATAATGCATTTGTGCTGGAGATTTCATTAATTTGTTGGAAGGAATCCTCTTAAGTGCTGTTAAGTAACTAGGTATTAGTATCTTTTGATCTGATCATCAAATATGTGGAAGTACACAATGAGAATGTTAAGGTATAAGGAAAGTTGAAAATGCCAACTTGAGTTTCAGAAGCTTTCAAAAGTTCAACCCTGATTAAACTTTAGTGACTTCTGAAGTTGTATTATGGGTCGAATTATTGCAAATTTATTGGACCTCAAATATACTTGAATGCATTGGAAATTGTTGCATGAGATACCGCTGGGTTAATTTTAGTTCTTATATCAATAAATTGTGTAGAAGCTAATTTCTTTAGTTTCTGTTTTGGGATTTTCTCTTATTTAAGGGTTCTCAATGGATTTGCCAACGTTAGAGATTTTAGAGATACATAATATTGAAGTCTACTATACATTTGATTGTGATTATCATTTACTCTTACAATTCTTCAGACTGTTATGTGTAATTTGTACAATTCCTATGTGTCTCAAACATGAGTTTAAATTCCCCCTCCCTCTAAATAAGAAAGAAAGGTACTTGCAGTGGGAACTTAGAAGTTTGTAGACTGAATTTTTCTTAGCACATAATGAAAGAAATTGCTTCCGATACTACGTAGGCACTTAAGCCATGCCACTTAACAGGCTATTCTGCAATGGCATTCATAAATCGTCAGTTGTTCTAATCGGTCCCTTGCTAGTAAGCCTCTATAGGCCTCTATGTTGAATTTCTCGATTTAATTGGTCACAACTCTTGCATCTGGAAACTCTACATTTGTAATGTTAAGTTATATATAGCACAATCTAATGTATTCATCAAGGTAGTCTATTTGCCAGCGCAAGGCGTTATGTGGTAGTTTGTGACCTGGTGTTGTGAATAGTGTGCTCCACTATTTGTTCAATTATGATGGGGATAGATCCATTTATGGCTTTTCAGGTCCACCTAATCATGAAGGCCATTGATTACTTACTTACCCCTTCCAGAAAATAAAAATAAAAAGAAAAAGAAAACAGCTACAGTGTAGGTGCTTTATGCATCTGTTTGGATCTGGTGTTCAAGGCATAAACATATTGTGTTTTTGAAAATGCTTAAATCAATTTAAGGAAAAATGAATTCAAAATTTTGAGAACAGCAACGAATTAATGATCTGGCATTTCAAATTTTTTTTTTCCCATCCTTTTGAAGTCATTGTGCTACACTTATTTTAACTCAAAGGGTGTGCTCTCCATGGAAATGCAGCTAATAGCTCAGATCAAACGAAGGATCAGGATCTGCTATCCCATCTGTTGAGTAACCTTTCTAGTCTTGCTGGCTCAATTAATGGGACAAACTTATCTGGATTGTTGCCTGGTTCTCAAGATTCACATAATGCTGCGACGTGTCTTGCAACTCCAGAAAAGGTTTCAGATCTGATTTCAAATGGTCCTCAATACACCTCAGTTCTTGCTTCTACTTCTAAGATGGATGATTGCATTGATATTCAGGATCCTCTGAGGCCTAATGGACAATGTGCGACTGTATCTGCATTTGAAGGGACAGAGAAGAGAACTTTCACAAACAGTGCACAGGATGGACTGCTTCCAACTCCATATGCAATTCCATGTCCTACGAGAGACGGCATTCCAGCCAAAGCAAGTGTCCCGGAAAATGGAATGGGACGGATGAAATTGAATGACATAGACTTGAATACTGTTTACGATGATTCTCAAGACTGCGCAGAAAACCTGGAGAGTTATAATGCTCCTGTAAATCTGGGGATTGGCTCTCTTGATTGCACTCTATGGGTTCCTCATGGCAGTCAGAAGTCCAGCCCTCCTCAGATGAGTGGGACTTCTGGCTCCACATCCACCCAGTCACCATCTAGTTCCAGTGGGGAGGCTCAGGTATGAATTTGTTGTGATTGCATTTCACTGAATGGTTGCTAATAGAAATTTGAAATTTAACTGTGAAACACCTAGCGTGGATTGATGAATATAATCATCCATATATCATAAATGTTGCTCCGTCATCGATTTAATGTTTTGATATGGGATTTTTGCAATTTTTGTGACCATGGCTGTGAGTTCTGTTATTTGATAAAAGTTTGTTTACTTTTGTTAGCATGACTTAGAGGTGATATTTTTATCTGAGATGTCATTTTAATAGATTGCGGAGGGCTTGGGTGGGGGCGCCCATGTGCTTGATATGGTGCATTTGGGGGCAAAGAAACTGAAGGACACTTAAGGGTGTAGAGATGGCAATTCATAGATTAAAATTATTGTTAATTTGTTGTTTTATTTTCTGGCTAAAAGAGAAATCTGCGAGTCATTCTTTTCTTTAATTGATTTAATATGAGAGCTCCGTTTTGCCAAGTGTTTTGTGCAGTGTTAGAAATCTAGTGTACTTGGATGGTTCACCCTAGGTGTCTTTTCCTAGTACATAATTTATTTATCCAAGAAAAGCTGTTTATTTTAAATTATTTTAATTAAATTTATAAAATCTATATATGATTTATTGTTCAATCCTCATGGTCTTACATTTTCAGTTTATGCTTTGTAGTTTGTACTACTAAAAAACTTTTGTTAACTTTTGCATAGAGTAATAATCAACACGAATGGAGCATACTCCCAAACCAAACCAAACCAAACCAAACCAAAATAAGCCTTGTGTCTCAATCAAGTGGGATCGGTTACATGAATCTCTTTTCGCCCATATGCTTTGCTAACGGCCATATGCTCAGTTAAATTAAATAAATTCATACATTTATTACTAGCACATCCCATGTTAGTTTTGCTCTTCCCCTTCCCCTAGAATTTCTATATATGGTGATTGTATTACTCTTCCTTACAATTGCATCTATAGGTCCTCATTGTACAAGACCAAACCATCTTGGCATGTTCTCTCACAACTTATCTTCAATTGGTGCTACTCCTACTTTTTTCACAAATATATTCATTTCTAATTCTATTTTTCTTAGTCTTATGACACATCCATCTATGCATTTTCATCTTAGCTACACTCATTTTATGAACATATTATTTCTTAGGATTATGTCAATTGTTTTTGGCCTTGAGGATTTCTCTTCTTACCTCCGTTTTTTTGGCTGACTAATTTTCAGAGTCGCACAGATCGAATTGTTTTTAAACTCTTTGGAAAAGATCCAAGTGATTTCCCTCTTGTACTGCGGAAACAGGTATCTTTGTGTTGTGAAATTACTTGAATATAGTTGTTTAATGTTACTTCAACGGATTTTTTATCTGTTAATTGTTTCAAATTTTCAGATACTTGACTGGTTATCTCACAGTCCTACTGAAATTGAAAGCTACATAAGACCTGGCTGTATCATATTAACGATCTATCTTCGATTAGAGAAATCCACATGGGAGGAGGTAAGCCTATCTGTCATTACTATGAATAGATACCGCTAATCCTTATCCTGGAAAATCCCTTCTAATGCTTTAAGTTACCGTTGCTGTGTACAGCTTTACTGTGATCTGAGCTCCAGTTTGACTAGGCTTCTTGACGCATCAATTGATTCTTTCTGGAGAACAGGGTGGGTGTATACTAGGGTGCAGCAACGTGTAGCATTTATATATGATGGTTTGTTCTTTGCTTTTCTATGGTTTATGTCTTTTCTGCTGTTACTTTTTAAATATCATGTCACCGGGATGAGCAGTAACACTTCTAATAGTAGGCTAATTTGTTTCTCTTGTTTGTGCTACAGGTCAGATTGTTTTGGACACACTGTTACCTCTTAAAAGCCATAAAAATCGCAGTATCTTGAGTATCAAACCGATTGCAGTTTCTTTCTCTGAGAGAGCTCAGTTCTTAGTTAGAGGCTTCAACCTGTCCCGGTCTAATACAAGGTACCCTTTATTAACGTTACATGTTCATCAACACTAGTCATATAGGCAACATTCTGCATTTCAGGTTTTATTTTGATTTTCTTGCAATCTTTTGTGTCCTTGCACATTTGCAAAGTTATTTCTACTTTCTGTTTCAGGTTACTCTGTGCACTAGAAGGGAAGTATCTGGTGCAGGAAAGTTGTTCCGACGTGATGGAGGTAGGTGATACATTTGTTGATGGTGATGAGATCCAGTGCCTTAGCTTTTCTTGCTCTATACCAAATGTCACTGGGAGAGGATTTATTGAGGTAAGGTCATCCTGGCTAACATTGGTTTGTTGACCTCTTCCAAAATTAGGCTTTTGAACTTGTTTTTTTAGTATGCCCTCATCCAAGCAACACAACATATGGGTATGCTA
This sequence comes from Camellia japonica, assembly GCA_030407325.1. Taxonomy (NCBI): domain Eukaryota; kingdom Viridiplantae; phylum Streptophyta; class Magnoliopsida; order Ericales; family Theaceae; genus Camellia; species Camellia japonica. The sequence continues at coordinate 1,242,381 of JAPPVO010000036.1, forward strand.
TCTATGCCACAATTTTTCCTATTATCTGAATTATGAACTCGTTATTTACTCCTTTCAGGTTGAGGACCAGAGTCTCAGCAACAGCTTCTTTCCATTTATAGTCACAGAACAGGATGTTTGCTCTGAGATCTGTACTCTTGAGAGTGAAATAGAGGTGGCTGAGATTGCTGATGACATTCATGCAGAATCTGAAATGATAAAAGCCAGGAATAATGCAATTGACTTCATACACGAAATGGGTTGGCTTCTTCACAGAAGTCAGTTGAAGTTCAGATTGGGTCACATGGATCCCAATTTGGATCTATTTTCTTTCAAACGGTTCAGGTGGCTAATGGAGTTCTCCATTGAGCATGACTGGTGTGCTGTAGTGAAGAAACTTTTGGGCTTGGTGTTTAATGGTACCGTGGATGCAGGAGAACATTCTTCCATTGAACTTGCATTGCTTGACATGAGCCTCCTTCACAGAGCTGTGCGGAGAAATTGCAGATCTATGGTGGAAGTCCTTTTGAGATACATCCCAGATGGAGTTATGGATAAACCAGGCTCTGAACAGAAGCAGCATGTTAATGTATTTAGACCAGATGCCATCGGCCCTGGGGGTTTGACTCCTCTTCACATAGCTGCTGGTATTGATGGCTCAGAGAGTGTGTTGGATGCTTTAACTGATGATCCTGGATCGGTATTGTCTCCTTGCCTAGTATATTTTATGATTGTTTACTTGCATTATGAAGCTTCAGAATTCACATAAGAAGCATGGATGCAGACACGGGACATGGTGATTCTCAAAAAATTAGGATACAAACACAACATGGATACAAAAAAAAAAAATCTATTTTTTTTATCCATGTGTATGAATATAAACTTAGGATACATAGATATGTGAGGTATGAAAATATATGTGGGTGTATTTGTATTTTTTTCTATTTTTTCCTCGTTATTTCCATATTACTTTGACCCCAAATCAGCTTTTTAAAATCTTACAAAAACAAAACTTATAAAGGTATCTTGAGGCATGTCCAAGCACAGGACACGCGTGCTTATGAAGTGTTCCTAATGTGTCCTACAAAAAGAAAAAAAAAATATATATATATATATATGTATAAAATCGAAATACCACGTGGCATGTCGGACATGTGGGGATAAACATATCCCCACTGTGTCTGAAACGGACATGGCACCCATCTTGGAGTGTCGTGCTTCTTAGACAATTGGAGACCACCTGACACAAGTTTTGAACTCTTTTGCTTTCTACTTGGTGCTCTGCATTTTTTGCCAACCAATAATTTTGTCCCTTGATGGGTCATAGCTTCGAAGTTTGTTTCACTTAAATGGATAAGAATGATCAGTTTTTACGAGGGAAAAATAGATATTTTACTTCTCAATCAGGATGATGCTGAAAATTGAAGTATAAAAAATGAAATTTTATGTCCCTTGACGTGTCATGTTTTAACATGTTCTCCAAGAAAGAAAACATTCTCTGTGCTGATGTTGATTGCCACATTTCAGGTGGGAATTGAAGCATGGAAGGGTGCCCGTGACAGTATGGGAATGACACCAAATGATTATGCATGCCTGCGAGGTTACCATTCCTACATTCATCTGGTCCAGATGAAAATCAACAAGAAGAAATCTGGAAATGGGCATGTAGTGCTTGACATCCCTGGTGCACTCTTAGAATCCAACATCAAGCAGAAACTGATGGATGTGCACAAGTCCATGAAAGTTGCTAGCTTTCACACCGAGAAGAATGAAATGAAGCCAATTCAGCGAGATTGCAGGCTATGTCAACAGAAGATGCCATATGGCAGTTACAGAACATCGCTGGCTACCTACAGACCAGCAATGCTTTCAATGGTGGCTATTGCTGCTGTCTGCGTATGTGTGGCTCTTCTCTTCAAAAGCTCACCTGAAGTTGATTATGTTTTTGAGCCCTTCATATGGGAACGTTTGAAGTACGGATCAAGCTAAGATAGAGAATAGGTAGTAGTTTCCTCGATTATTGACGACAATATATATTTTTTTAAATTCATGTTCATGAGATAAAATGTAGCATGTACGGATGATCTGTATGGTTCTAGATTTCGGAAGGAAATACTATGTAAATCGATGTACTGAGTTCATTTTTAATTTCAAGAAAATGTCAATTATGTAAAAGAGTTGGAGGTATTAAGCAAGAGATGGACCTGAAAAATAAATAAATTTTTTGGGGATACTTAATTATGTTGTACATTAAAGAAGCAGCTAGAAAACTTACCCCTGACGGGCATCTCTACCTTCAATTCCATGATCACTTCCCTCGATTGGTTTGATTTCTAGGGGTTTGATTTTGTTAGGAATGGAGGAAGCCACTCAGATTGGGAAATCGAATTAGGGATTCAAAGGAGAGAAGTGATTGAGAGTGGAGAAGGGATGGGGAAGAAATTGGATCAAATTGTAAGCTTTTAAGAAAGATATGGAGTGGTGGCGGAGGCATTGTGGCGAGGATTGGGGGTTTGGCAGTGGTGGTGCAAAAGTGGAGCGGCAGGGGTTGGGGGATTTGGAGATGGTGTGGTGGTTGTGGAGCTGGGGGTATGAAGGTGAGGTTTTGTGGATTATGTGGTTGGATGGCTACCAAGTGTGGTGTAGGCGGTGGTTTGTGTGGTGCCTGTGATGGTCTAGTATGAATGTTGGTGGTAGAAGGTGTTGACGGGGGTTAAGGGTGCAGGGGTGGGGAAAGGTGGAAATGGTGAGAGATTGGTGGTGGTGGGGTGCCTCTATTTACACACTGCTTTTTATCTCAAGACTCACCATTAATTAGTTTATTTTTTATTACAATATTAACCTAATGTATAATGACCACAAAGTATAAAGGATTATAATACACACCTTATGTAAAATTACCATAAAGGACAATAATAAATGTAATACACACCTCTCTTCTCAAACGTTACTCATGTATCTTCTCTCTCAAGAACTCAAAAATCCTGAAACAAAAACAAAAAACCCTTAAAGAAACAATAAAAAATATACGCATTATTGAAGATCTTGATTGGACTAAATGATGGATGCATCTGGTAATATTGGTTTGGAACAAGGAATATGCTAGTTTTTTTATTTTTTTCCCGTTTTCGTGTACTTGCTGAGTGGTAAACCGTTTGTATTCGTTCGGATACTTAGATTCGAACAATGTTCTCATGTTCGACTATCTAAAACCGAACAAGTTTTAATTTTTCGATTTTCTAGTGTCGAACATAGTCCACATGTTCGGTTAATAAGTTCCAAACTTATAGCATTTGTTCGGTTTTTAACAGCCGAACTTTTGAATTTAGCTCGACTTTGTATTTCCGAACACTTATAACAATTTTTTTTTTGGGTTTTTCCAGAATTGTGCATCCATGGAATGCAGTAATGTTGGATCTGAGTGTCTTCAACACGAATGGAAACCGGTTTAGACTGGTTTAAACTGGTTTCCAAACCTCTAGGATGACAATGAAATAAAGAATGGAAGGGGACGTTCACAACGTGTGTGTTTTTCAAGTGAAGGTGTGTACTACAGGAAATATGAAAGATTGAAGATTGAGGGTGGGGTGTGTGAGTGAGCAGGGGTAAAGATGGAAGATCATGGATGAGGTGTGTGAGTAAGGGTAAAGATGGAAGATTATGGTGTGTATTAAGCAAATTTCTTATTTATCAAATTACTAGAAGTGTGTCTTGAGATGAAATGTGATGTGTAAATAGAGGCACCGGTGGTGATGGTAGGAAATAGGAGACGAGAGCTTCTATTTATCCACCATAACTTAACTCAATTCATACAATTTCTTAGTTCATATGCTGACACTTTTTTTTTTTTTTATTTTTCTTTTCTTCTTGCTCAATTCACACCACTTTTACTCAAATTACCCTAACCCTAACTTAGCTTCGGCGGTCCCTTTTCCCGTCATTGCTAGCTCCGGTCACCTATCTCCATTCACGCCCATCCCTTCATAGACCATCCTGTAACAACCCCCATACTGTTTACCGATAAATCACTGAATTACATACTGATTACTGCTAAACTGGACTGCTTATGACTGATAATTGAACCAACTGAAGTACTAAATGGACTGATTGAAAACTGGAACTGAATTGACTGAGCATAGCTATTGTATTGCATTTTTATCTTTTCGATTAATTGATTATCTGTTCGTGTTTTTATGTTTAACTTGCAAATTGAAGGCCTTATCGGCGGCCGAATCGAAAATAGATTGATGTTTTGGGATCATTGGAAATTATGTGATTTAATGGTATATTTACCTAAAATGTGATTAGGCATGACTAAATTAGATTAAATATTGTTATATTGCAAACTTTGATTTATTTACCAAAATGCCACCTAGTGGCCACTACTTTAGACAAATTTGAGTCTTGTATATACTTAGGCAACTACTCCTCAGCCCCTTATTCTTGCTATAGCCGACCTTAGGGTAAGAGAGGGAGAGAATTAAGAGGGAATTGGGTTCTAGTTGTAGAATTGCTTGGAAATTGAAGATTGATTTCAAAATTGGACTCTTAAACCTTGAATACAAGACTAAGGTAGGACATTCATCTTCTTGTTGTTGTCATTGAGCTAGCTCTTGCATGATTCATGCTTCATTGTAGAACTAAGTCATGTTTTAGTGCAAATAAGTTGAATTGTAGCTTAGTTCATGCATGCATGGTTGAAATGTTGAAATTGAGTTGAGTTCATGGTAAATTGCACACGCATGTCCATAATTAGGCTTGAGTTCATGATATCAACATGTTCTTGAAGAAATGAGTACATTTGAACAAGTTTTGAAGTTTAAATTTGGTTTGAATCCATGCATGTTTGCATTTCTCCATGTTTATGAAAAATGGGTTTGAAAAATGGTTTTAATTGACTCACCTTTGAGGCTTGAATTCATAAATTGAGCTTTGAAACTTGTTATACATTGAATTTAGATATGTTTTCCGAAATTTGGGCCCAAGAGGTCGAGTTTGGAGTGGTAGAATGCTTGGTTCGAACTTGGGAGACAAATCTGGAAATTCCAGATTTGGCTTCCTCGCTCGAGCGAGCACCTTTGTCCAGGGCTCCGCTTGAGCGAGCATGGAGCGACCATCGCGCGTAAAATCACAGCATCCAGTACTTTTACTGTTTCGACAGACCGCGCGAGCGAAGGATTTCTCGGTCGAGCGAAGCCTTTGATTTTGGAAGCTCGCTCGAGCGAGGCTCCTATTTTCAGCAAACTTTGCAAAATGTTTTCTAAGTGTATTTTTGCATCCTCATCCCATTCTAGGCATTCTTAGGCCTAGTTTAAGGCATCTTAATGAGGATATAGATGTAGAACACACCAAGGCAAATTAGGGATTAAGTTATGATATTTCCCAACTGTGTAGCTTAGTGTGTGTTCAACCTGTGAACTGTGTAGGGTTGGCGACTGGGGAGACACGCTCTAGCATACTGTAGCCCAAACTCTGTGAGTAACAATTGTGTAAAGATATGTTCAACTGAGAATGTTTTCTGACTGCTTAACGGAACTATTTTCTGAAATAATTATTGTTAATTGATTGAATGTATGTCCTGTATTCTGAAATGTATTGTGGCATCTTTAGCAACGATTGTATACTGTTATTGCTACTGTTACAGAGATCTCCGTCGGTTCCCTCGTGGAACCACTACTGTTTACTGATTGATGGCCATCATTACTGTTCGGTCTTTAAGACCTACTGTTTACTGCTATGCTAATGGATGTACCACATATGAGTGAATAACTGTTCTGACTGAAAGACTGAAATACTGTTTAATGAACTGTTTTCATTACTGTAAGGACATTTCATTTCTAACCTCTTTACGCATTATGTTATTCACTGGGCTTTAGCTCACTGTTTATATATATATGTAGGTGCTCAGCCACCAGATCGGAGCTAGGAGCGTAGGTTAGACTCCAGTTTTGTCAAGCCAGCCTTTGTGCCTCACTGCGAGGTTCCGAGTTGCCATGCATGGCTTTGGGGTGTTTCGTTTTTCCCCCGTCTGTCTCCGTACTGTTTTGTATTACTGTATAGACTGTCAGCTACTAACTGTACTGCTATCAAGGGATTAGGTCCCTGTACTGTATGACTGTAAATTTTGTATAGACTGTACTGTTCTGAATGGGAGAATGCATGAAAAATCTTTTTGGCATACAGACTGTCACAGCTCAATGGACATTATTTATTTACTGTATTGGCTTCCGCCAGGCCCTGAACTCTGTTTTACTGTACTACTGTTAAGCAGGCCTTCGGTAATCTCGGATTACTGGCCGGTTACGGTGCTAAACCCATAGGGCCGGGTTTGGGTCGTGACAGAGTGGTATCAGAGCGATACTTAACCACGAGTTATACCCCACACACGTGTCCAAATGAGCTATAGGGTGTCCTAGAAAAGTGATTAGGGCATTTCATGAACTTGAAAAGTGTGTGGCTATGTTATGACTGAATACATGTTAATGTGATAACTGTCTAAATATGCAACTGTTTATGTTATAATTGTTATAACTGTTATAACTGCTTATAGTGCAATGGACAATGCAAATGAACCTGAATCCTCATCTACTGAGGCAAGAATGGCACGAATGGAAAGAATGATGGAACTGATAACTGCTAGACTTGAGCAACAACAGAACCAACAGCCCCCACCTCCTCCTCCTCCGGTACAGCCGGAACCCAATGCAAATGTGAATGATGGGGATATTATTGCTCTCACCCATAAATTCAGCAAGATGAAACCGCCATCCTTTCAGGGAGGCCTTGAACCGCTAAAGGCTGAAGCTTGGGTGCTTGAAACAGAAAAACTATTTGAAGTGTTTCCGTGCTCAGAAGCGAATAAAGTACTGTTAGCTACCTTCACCCTACAAGAAGAAGTTAGAAGGTGGTGGATGTTGATCCGTGATACAAATACTGTTATGACTTGGGCTCAGTTCAAGGAGTCCTTCTTTGAAAAGTACTTCCCACAGTGCGTCAGGGATAAGAAAGTGACTGAATTTGAACAACTGAGACAGGGTACAATGTCAGTGGCTGAATATGAAGCAAGGTTCACTGAGCTTGCCAGATATGCACCACATATGGTGGACACTGACTACAAGAAGGCCAAAAAATTTGAGGGTGGCCTTAATGTTGCAATACTTGACCGAATAAGTGTTTTGAAGCTACCGACTTTTGTGGGTGTCCTCGACCGGGCATTGATGGCCGAGTCGAACATCGAAGCAGTGAAACAATCGGAAACACCAACAACTGAATGGCATGGTAAAAGGCAGGGTTTCAAATTCAAGAAAGGCAAGCATAACCCAGCAAACAAGAAACAGAATACGGGGTCAACAACTAGCCCCAGCCAAGGGAGTGGGTTCATTCCACCCTGCTCCGTATGTGGCAACAAGCACAAAGGGGTTTGTCACAAAATATCTGGAGCCTGTTACAGATGTGGCAAAGTGGGCCACATGGTTAGAGACTGCCCCTCTGCTCCGCAAGCTAGTAGCAAAGCTACACCAAGCGCAGCAGCATCAACCGTAGCCCCAAAACCGAACCCCAAAGCTACCGGGAAAGAGCCTATGAGACAGGGCCGAGTGTTCGCCCTAGTACCGGGAGACGTGCAAAACACGGAAACCGTTGTGTCAGGTATCCTCTCTATTTGTACACAAAATGCATATGTATTGATTGATTCGGGGTCTACACATTCTTATGTGTCGCATGCTTTCTCACGGAAATTGAATAGACCCTTAGAACCCATGAATTACCTGTTAGCTGTATCATCACCAATTGGGGGATCCATGACATGTGCATATATGTATCCTGCTTGTGAGATTATTGTTGGGGATATGCATCTGTTTATTGATTTACTGCCATTGAACATTGATCATTTTGATGTAATATTGGGGATGGATTGGTTACAAAAATATCATGCCACTATTGATTGTGTGACCAAGCAAGTTATTTTCCGTCCACCTGGCTTACCTGAATTCGTGTTTAATGGGGTTGGAGTAGTACCTCCCCCGTATCTGATTTCTTCTGTGAGAGCTGTTAAACTGATTAGAAAGGGGTGTAAGGGATATCTGTGTTCTGTGCTGACTGTGTCTACTGATGATTGTGTTAAAACTGACGTGAACTGTATTCCTATAGTTAGGGAATTCCCAGATGTATTTCCAGATGATCTACCAGGGGATTTGATTGACAGGGAGATTGAATTTACCGTTGATGTGATTCCGGGTACACAGCCAATATCTAAAACTCCCTACAGAATGGCTCCGACTGAACTGAAGGAATTGAAAGTGCAATTGCAAGAGCTGTTAGATAAGAAGTTTATTAGGCCTAGTACTTCGCCGTGGGGTGCACCTGTTTTGTTTGTAAAGAAGAAAGATGGCTCACTGAGACTGTGCATTGATTACCGCGAACTGAACAAGGTAACTGTAAAGAATAAATATCCTTTACCACGTATTGATGACCTGTTTGACTAGTTACAGGGTGCGCAAGTGTTTTCCAAGATTGATCTCAGATCGGGGTATCATCAACTGAAAGTTAAACCAGAGGACATCGATAAAACTGCTTTTAGAACGAGGTATGGCCATTATGAATTTTTAGTTATGCCATTCGGAGTCACGAATGCCCCTGCTGCATTTATGGACCTCATGAACAGAATTTTTAAACCATACCTTGATGATTTCATTGTGGTATTTATTGATGACATACTGATTTATTCAAAAAGTAGAGAAGAACATGAACATCATCTGAGACTTGCCCTGCAGACCCTAAGAGAACAGAAACTGTATGCTAAACTGTCTAAATGTGAGTTCTGGCTTGATCATGTTATGTTTTTGGGACATGTTGTTAGCAAAGATGGAATTTCTGTTGATCCGCAGAAAATTGAAGCTGTAGTGAACTGGCCTAGACCAACAAATGTGACTGAAGTCCGAAACTTTTTGGGATTGGCTGGATATTAGAGAAGATTTGTCAAAGACTTCTCCAAAATTGCCTTACCATTGACTCAGTTAACTCAGAAGGGGACATCATTTGACTGGACTGACCAAAGGGAATCAGCATTCCAAGAGTTGAAAACACGACTTGTGACTGCACCGGTTTTGACTCTACCTTCAGGTACGGATGGTTATACTGTATTTAGTGATGCTTCTCATAAGGGTTTGGGGTGTGTTTTAATGCAGAATGGGAGAGTTATTGCTTATGCTTCCCGACAATTGAGACCACACGAAAAGAACTACCCAACCCATGATTTGGAACTTGCTGCAGTGGTGTTTGCACTGAAAATTTGGCGTCACTATCTGTATGGGGCGACATGTGAAGTATACACCGACCACAAGAGTCTGAAATACTTCTTCACCCAGAAAGAACTGAACATGAGACAGCGCAGATGGCTAGAATTGATCAAAGACTATGACCTACAGATTCTGTACCATCCGGGAAAAGCCAACACTGTTGCCGACGCATTGAGCCGAAAGTCAATTGCCAACTTAGCTTGTTTGCTCACCGGACAGAAAGAATTGCTTTATGACCTTGAAAAATCTGAAATTGAAGTTGTTTTGAGAGAACAAGGTGGAACACTAGCCGCTATTTCTGCTCAACCAGCCTTGATCGAAGAAATTAAAGAGAAACAGCAACTGGATGACTTCTTGAAGAAGATCATCGAAGAAAGGGAATCTAAACCGAGACCGGGTTTCAAATTTGAGAACAATGTACTGAAATTTCAAGAAAGACTGTGTGTGCCGAATGACACTGAACTGAAAAGAAGAGTTCTGCAAGAGGGCCACAATTCAAAATTTTCGATCCATCCGGGGAATACGAAAATGTACCAAGATCTGAAACAGAATTTCTGGTGGCCGGGAATGAAGAAAGAAATTGCCGACTTTGTGTCCAAATGTCTTCATTGCCAACAAGTCAAAGCTGAACATCAACGACCTGCCGGATTATTGCAACCCTTACCCATACCAGAGTGGAAATGGGAGCATATCACGATGGATTTTATCGTTGGGTTACCTCGCTCCAGAAAAGGTATGGATTCAATTTGGGTTATTGTTGATAGACTGACCAAATCTGCTCACTTCTTACCTGTCAAGACAATTTATAATGCCGACAAGTTGGCTGTAATTTATATTGATGAAATTGTTAGACTGCATGGAGTGCCTGTATCCATTGTTTCTGACAGGGATTCGAAGTTTACATCGAGGTTTTGGCAGAGCCTACAGACTGCATTGGGTACTGAATTGAGGCTGAGTAGTGCCTATCATCCTCAGACAGATGGGCAGTCAGAAAGGACCATCCAGACTTTGGAGGATCTATTGAGAATGTGCGTCCTTGATTTCCAGGGAAACTGGGAAAGTCATTTGCCATTGGCTGAATTCGCCTACAACAACAGCTACCATTCGAGTATTGGTATGGCGCCTTTCGAGGCATTGTATGGCAGGAAGTGTAGATCTCCAATTTGCTGGGCAGAAGTTGGAGATGGGCCTTTGCTTGGGCCCGAGATTGTGTATGAAACGACTGAAAAAGTGAAACTGATTCAACAGAGACTGAAAACGGCACAGAGCCGACAGAAAAGTTATGCGGATGTTAGAAGACGAGACCGAGAATATGAAGTGGGTGATCACGTGTTTGTGAAAGTGACACCAATGAAAGGCCAGACTCGTTTTGGGGTCAAAGGCAAGTTAGCGCCGAGATATGTCGGGCCGTATGAGGTTATTGAGAAAATCAATTCGGTGGCGTATCAAGTTGCGCTTCCTCCCGAAATTGAGCATATGCATAATGTCTTTCACATTTCTATGTTGAGAGATTATCTCCGGGATCCCTTCCATGTGATTGAGCCTACTCGTATCGTGTTGAGTGATGACTACACTTACGAGGAACGACCTATACAGATTGTAAACAGACGGATCAAGAAACTGAGAAACAAAGAGATCCCGTTAGTGAAAGTTGACTGGCAGAACCATGGTGGTGTGTATGCCACTTGGGAAAGGGAAGATGACATGGCTAAGCGATATCCTGACTTGTTCCCGCTGGATCCTGTTTTCTTCCAGAATGAAGGTAACTCGAGTTTAGAGGACTAAACTCCTTATAAGGAGGGGAGACTATAACAACCCCCATACTGTTTACCGATAAATCACTGAATTACATACTGATTACTGCTAAACTGGACTGCTTATGACTGATAATTGAACCAACTGAAGTACTGAATGGACTGATTGAAAACTGGAACTGAATTGACTGAGCATAGCTATTGTATTGCATTTTTATCTTTTCGATTAATTGATTATCTGTTCGTGTTTTTATGTTTAATCTGCAAATTGAAGGCCTTATCGGCGGTCGAATCGAAAATAGATTGATGTTTTGGGATCATTGGAAATTATGTGATTTAATGGTATATTTACCTAAAATGTGATTAGGCATGACTAAATTAGATTAAATATTGTTATATTGCAAACTTTGATTTATTTACCAAAATGCCACCTAGTGGCCACTACTTTAGACAAATTTGAGTCTTGTATATACTTAGGCAACTACTCCTCAGCCCCTTATTCTTGCTATAGCCGACCTTAGGGTAAGAGAGGGAGAGAATTAAGAGGGAATTGGGTTCTAGTTGTAGAATTGCTTGGAAATTGAAGATTGATTTCAAAATTGGACTCTTAAACCTTGAATACAAGACTAAGGTAGGACATTCATCTTCTTGTTGTTGTCATTGAGCTAGCTCTTGCATGATTCATGCTTCATTGTAGAACTAAGTCATGTTTTAGTGCAAATAAGTTGAATTGTAGCTTAGTTCATGCATGCATGGTTGAAATGTTGAAATTGAGTTGAGTTCATGGTAAATTGCACATGCATGTCCATAATTAGGCTTGAGTTCATGATATCAACATGTTCTTGAAGAAATGAGTACATTTGAACAAGTTTTGAAGTTTAAATTTGGTTTGAATCCATGCATGTTTGCATTTCTCCATGTTTATGAAAAATGGGTTTGAAAAATGGTTTTAATTGACTCACCTTTGGGGCTTGAATTCATAAATTGAGCTTTGAAACTTGTTATACATTGAATTTAGATATGTTTTCCAGAATTTGGGCCCAAGAGGTCGAGTTTGGAGTGGTAGAATGCTTGGTTCGAACTTGGGAGACAAATCTGGAAATTCCAGATTTGGCTTCCTCGCTCGAGCGAAGGATTCCTCGCTCGAGCGAGCACCTTTGTCCAGGGCTCCGCTCGAGCGAGCATGGAGCGACCATCGCGCGTAAAATCACAGCATCCAGTACTTTTACTGTTTCGACAGACCGCTCGAGCGAAGGATTTCTCGCTCGAGCGAAGCCTTTGATTTTGGAAGCTCGCTCGAGCGAGGCTCCTATTTTCAGCAAACTTTGCAAAATGTTTTCTAAGTGTATTTTTGCATCCTCATCCCATTCTAGGCATTCTTAGGCCTAGTTTAAGGCATCTTAATGAGGATATAGATGTAGAACACATCAAGGCAAATTAGGGATTAAGTTATGATATTTCCCAACTGTGTAGCGTAGTGTGTGTTCAACCTGTGAACTGTGTAGGGTTGGCGACTGGGAGACACGCTCTAGCATACTGTAGCCCAAACTCTGTGAGTAACAATTGTGTAAAGATATGTTCAACTGAGAATGTTTTCTGACTGCTTAACGGAACTATTTTCTGAAATAATTATTGTTAATTGATTGAATGTATGTCCTGTATTCTGAAATGTATTGTGGCATCCTTAGCAACGATTGTATACTGTTATTGCTACTGTTACAGAGATCTCTGTCGGTTCCCTCGTGGAACCACTACTGTTTACTGATTGATGGCCATCATTACTGTTCGGTCTTTAAGACCTACTGTTTACTGCTATGCTAATGGATGTACCACATATGAGTGAATAACTGTTCTGACTGAAAGACTGAAATACTGTTTAATGAACTGTTTTCATTACTGTAAGGACATTTCATTTCTAACCTCTTTACGCATTATGTTATTCACTGGGCTTTAGCTCACTGTTTATATATATATGTAGGTGCTCAGCCACCAGATCGGAGCTAGGAGCGTGGGTTAGACTCCAGTTTTGTCAAGCCAGCCTTTGTGCCTCACTGCGAGGTTCCGAGTTGCCATGCCATGGCTTTGGGGTGTTTCGTTTTTCCCCCGTCTGTCTCCGTACTGTTTTGTATTACTGTATAGACTGTCAGCTACTAACTGTACTGCTATCAAGGGATTAGGTCCCTGTACTGTATGACTGTAAATTTTGTATAGACTGTACTGTTCTGAATGGGAGAATGCATGAAAAATCTTTTTGGCATACAGACTGTCACAGCTCAATGGACATTATTTATTTACTGTATTGGCTTCCGCCAGGCCCTGAACTCTGTTTTACTGTACTACTGTTAAGCAGGCCTTCGGTAATCTCGGATTACTGGCCGGTTACGGTGCTAAACCCATAGGGCCGGGTTTGGGTCGTGACACATCCTAACTGTCGTCGTCCCTTCTTCAAATTTTAGCCTTTTCCTACTTCAACCCCATCATCACCGTAGGCCTAGAGATCGCCATCCCCAACCCTTGCGACTGTCACCCTAATCATAACGATCGACTAAACTCGATCGATCGAAAAAGAGAAAGAGAGAGCAAACAAAAAGAAGAGGGAAAGTGTGATAGCGCAAGGAAAGGGCTAAGGGTTTGCGTTGGTGTGATGGAGGGGAGGGTAGGTTATTGGAAGGGGTGCTGGAGAGTTGTTACAAAGGGGGGATGGCGCCGAAGGTAGGGGGCAACGAAGGAGGTAGCAAGCCGTGTTTGCGATTTTTCTTTTTTTCAATCGCAATTTGCATCTCTTCGTTGCAAGTTGCGGTAGCGCTGCGATGGGGGAATGAGTGGTAGAAATGAGAGTGTTCACGGAGACGATGACAGCGGTAGCAGTGGCGGTGGCAGTGGTCGTTTTTTTGGGGGAATAAGAGGGGTAACGGATGGAAGGAAGGAGCTGGAGAGGGAAAGTAGTTGGGAGAGGTGACGGGGAAGGGTGGAGAAAGTGCTTCGATGGTTGACGATTGATGTATGGTGTTGCCAGTGCCGATGCCGACCTCGCAGGGTCAACTTTGAGATTTAGGGAGTCTAAGGCGAATTTCGGAAATGGGGCCCCTTTTATATTGAAAAAAAAAAAGTTCATGGATAAAACGATAAGTTACAACTTTTTTATTTGTTTGTAGCCATAAAAAAAATTTACTTGCACATATAATCATTAAAATTATAAACAAAACAATTTAATGAAACAAAATTAGGACAACAAAATTAGGAAAAAATTATTCAATTAAAATTGATAAAGACCTAAGTAAAAAAATTAGGGCAAAATTATTTATTCCACTAAAATCTAATAGATAAAGAAGGTAAAAATAAAAAATTAGGGCCCATATATTGTATGTAGAAAAATGATTTGTGCCTCGAATTCTCGCGCCTCGAATGCCCCTAATGCCCAAAACGATGTCATCGTTTTGGGCATTAGTTTTTTTTTTTTCTTCTTCTTCCTCCTTCATTTTCGGATTGAACCAGAGGGGAGAGGGAGAGAAAAGAAGAGAGAAAGAGAGAAAGAGAGAAAGAGAGAGAGAGAAGAGAGGTCGCCAGCCGAGGTCGTCGGCCCAGCCGAGGTCGTCACAGCCTCCGACCACCGCCTCTGAGCTCGTCGCCTCCGAGCTCGCAGCCCTGCCGAGCTCGTCGTAGCCTCCGACTGCCGCCTCCGGCCCTGCCTCCGCCTCTCCTCCCCCTGTGAGTAGGCCCCCTCCAGTCCTTCCTCCTTCTCCTCTTCCTCTCCCTTCCCCTCTCCTCCCCCTCCTCTTCTTCGTCTTCTGCTAAAAAAAAAAAAAAAAAAATTAGGGGCATTCGGGGCGTCCCGTTTTCGAGCCCCCAATCACAACTCATTGTATGTATTATTCTTCTTAGGCCCAAACACTTTTTTCTTTTAAAATATATTTTCATTTTAATAAATATGGGTCAAACTACATCTACAAATAAATATGAGTTAAACTATACATAGACCCAATAAAATATTTTGGGGCCCTTTAAATTAATCCCAAAAAAAAAAAAAAACATTGGACCTATAAAATTTTACTAAATTTAGGGATCCTATTTTTAGACCAAAATTTTGGAGCTTAAGGCACAGGTCTTACTGGTCTTAGGTCAGGACCGGCCTGCAACCCCGACTAGGATTTGCAAAATAGAAGATGATTTGAGTTGATGTGTTCTTGTCCTTTTTGGTAATTTTGTTGAGTGTCAAAATAGTAATTAAAAAAAATGAGAAAATAGTGTGGAGAAATTTTATTTCCATACGCTTAGTTACCTCAGTGCACACACTTAATGAAATATTATTTTAATAAAAAATATGTCCTAAATTAAAATGACTATAATGGACATTTACCAACACTCATAATATAATATGAAAATATTTTCTGTACACATCTTTTATAAAAAAAAAATCTCAATATACACTTTTTGAATTTAAAAAAAAAAACAATAAAAAAAAAAACTAAACCCTAACTTCATTATCATTGATTCGCCATAGCATTGATGCTGCCAACAAAATTATCAAGTCATATCATGTATGTAAGCCAAAGAGAAACTAGTCTCACAATTTAATTATGCAACTTGTTAGCTCGAATGAATTTTAATTGAAATAAATAAAAGATCAAAATGGCATGTATTCTATTTGGGTGCCAAGAAAATGTTGAAAAAAAATGAAAAAAAAAAAATCAAGATCCGAACATAATTGTCAGAACCAATGGTATCAAACATTTTGTTTCAATTGAGCTTTTCTTTTAGATGTTTAAAAACAGAAAGGAGAATTAATCCCCCCAAAAAAATCAAAAATTTCATTTTTCTACTTTCTCAGAAACTGAAAACGAAAGATTTTCAAGACAAATAAGGACTTAAACAAATGCACTCAATCATATTCTTCTTAGGATAGATCAATTCAAAATGTTGATTCAAACAAACAGAGATGAATACACAAATATAACTAAGCACACGCATATATCTATTCTATTTTAAAACGCACAATCATTTTCTTCCTAGGATCATCTTAATATTGAGATCAAAATCGAAATCGAAATAGAATGGAAGAGGAGGGTTAAGGTGTGTGGAAAAAGGGTTAGTGTGTGGAAAGAGGGTTAAGGTAGCATGTGTGTAATATATGAGTTAAGGGTATGATTGATATAATTGATGTGTGGAATGAGAACAAAAATTAATAATCAAACTAGTAAGTATATGCACTGAGAAAAGATGTCCATTGAGGTAACTATGTGTGTGGAAATAGAATTTTCCAATAGTGTGTCGTGAAAAAAATAGAGTGTGTAAATAGAAGTTCCCACGAGACCCACATAGGGTTGGTGACAATGGACAGGGGAAGTCAACAGGGAGAGAAGGTTTTATGTTGGGTAGGGTTAAAGTGTTGTGATGGATGTGATAGGAGAATTGGATTTTTTTCTTTTGTCTTTTTTTTTTTATTATAAATTATCTTTGATAACAGTATTAGTAGTCGACATTTGAATCAAAGTGATACAAGAAGAAGAAGAAGACCAAGTCTTGGAGATCAAAGTAAAAAGAACATTTTACATTTCGTTAACCATTAACAGAAGTTTGTAAAATATATATATATATATATATAAATGTATTTAAATGATTTCGTATAAGAACTCATGCAAGCACATCATATACAATAACAATACAACCTCAATCTGTTTCTTCCAACTTTTTTATATTTTTATTATTTATATTACAGTAGTAGTATATATATATTATACAGTCGTCAAAGAAGAGTAAATTAGTATTACACAAAAAGTGAAAAGATGGAGTAGGGAACAAACACCAAAGACCAAGAGCACAGCATAAAAGAAAAGACCAATAAATAAATTACTATTACTACATTTTTGTTTAATTTCCTGTGGTAGATATATATATCTCAGTCCTTCCAAGCTTATTAATTATCGCCTCTCTCTCTATCTAAATCGTCGGCGATATTCAGAGATCCGCAACTCCACCATCGCCACGACCTCAGTTGGCAAGTTAATTCTCTGTTTAGGTCTTCAATTACGGTTGTTTATTGAGCTGGCTTAGTATTTATTTATTTATTTTTATTATTTATGAATCTTTGACTCTTTTTGGTAATGGAAATCAGAGCGTGTGGTTGTTGTGATGTTGTTGGCTAATCACTCGTTAATTTAGGCGTTTAATTTGGGCATGTGATTTCCTCTCCTCTTGTTTGGACTCATGCGTTGTGTCACTCTGCTGTTGTTTTTTGGAATTTTGGGGGCGTAGTAGTGCAGCTGATTAGGAGCTGTTTGGCTGAGTTCACTTTTTCGTCAATTGGGGTTACTGATTCTTTAAGCGTTGGGTTTGTTATAGTCTTTGTGCTCTTTTTAGGGTTGCTGTTGGGTATCTGAATTTTTTTGACTAATGGAGGAGGCTCAATTTGGAGGAAAGCTTCATCATTTATGTGGTCCGGAGGTGATGCCAGATTTGAAGGTGGCTGGGAAGAAGGGTGTGGAATGGGATTTAAATGATTGGAAATGGGATGGGGATCTGTTTACCGCTGCTCCTCCACTTAATTCTGTACCGTCAGATTGCAGGAGTAGGCAGTTATTCTCTCTTGTGTCTGAAATTCCAATTAATCCCGGTTTGTCAAACCGTTCCTTGGCTTGTTCGGATGAAACCAATTTGGGAAATGACAAGGGAAAGCGGGTATTGGAGAAACGTAGGAGGGTGGTTGTTGTTGAGGATGAACAAGAGTTTAATGATGAAGCCAGGTCCCTTAATTTGAAGCTTGGTGGGCAAGTGTACCCTATCACACAAGCCGAGATGGAAAACTCTGAGGGAAGGTGTGGGAAGAAGAGCAAAGTGGTTGCAACTTCCTCTAACTGTGCAGTGTGTCAGGTGGATGATTGTCGAGTCGATTTGACTAATAGCAAAGATTATCACAGACGGCACAAGGTTTGCGACATGCATTCCAAGGCCGGTAGTGCATTCGTGGGAAATGTTATGCAACGCTTCTGTCAGCAGTGTAGCAGGTCAGTTCTTGTATGAAGATTTCTTTTAAAGGTTTCCTGTGATAGTCTATGCTTAATTGCAAAGAGAAAGAATTAGGAATATCTTTGGTTAGTCATGAACGACAATCTTGGCCTTCTCCTAACCAGATGAACCAAAATGGGGCTGAATCAAACTTTACAAAATTTATTTGTGCTTAAGTTCTGTATTTTATTTCAATATTCTTTGCAAGTTGTTTTTGTACAAGGCATATTTGTATTTTCGTGAAGATTTTCTCCAATAGGTACATTTTGGTTATACATATGGCCAGGTTTCATGTTCTTCAAGAGTTTGATGAAGGGAAGAGAAGTTGTCGTAGGCGTTTGGCAGGCCATAATAAACGCAGGAGAAAGAAACACCCGGAAAATGTGGTTAATGGAGTCTCCTTGAACGATGAGCATGGTAGTAGTTATTTGCTTGTTAGTCTGCTGAGGATACTCGCCAACATGCACAGTAAGCATTTGTCTAACTGAAATTTTTTATATTTTGCATCTTTACCTTAATGGGAACAGTTTTATATAGATGTTTTTGTGTTTTTTTGCATTCAATAATTGCATTTCAATTTTATTAACTGTTGCTATTAAATTACTTTCTATTGATAACATTATCAGCATGGGACAGAATTAATACCTAGTAATCTCTACAAGTGATTGTGGTAGATGAGATGATAAATATTTAATCTTGTCTTCCCATAAAAGCTAACAATTCTCTTCTTAAGGCGCAAGTGATGATGATATCTACAGAATCTTAATTTTCTGGATGGGAAAGTGATTTCTGCAAACCATCTGCCTCAGTTGGATGAATAACAAGGTGTACCAGCCCATTCGAACCGGAATTTCGGGATACCAAGTCGGATAAATCCCGCTGTATGCCAGTGTAAAATCAAAATAGCTTTAGAACCAGCCAATTCGTGGTACGAGCTGGCAAAAACTGGATTTACGAAATGATTATGTTCTGAACCGGTCCAGTTTGTTAAATTGGCAGTAATAAGAAATTTTACAAAATAACTAAAATAAGCCTCGATATGGCTTATCAGTGCTTTAGTGCAAGAGTAGTGGCCTATTTAAAACCGGTGGCACACTCTAGTCCTTTTGATTGGCTGATGTGGGATTAAATCATTTCTCTTAGAAGCATTGAAATGATGCTGTTATCTATAATTGACCTGTGAGGCTCATGTTCCTTATCTGCTTGATGTGGGATTGATGCCATATAATAAGCAGAGCCCCTTATTCTCATTCCTGCTCCAAAGGAGAATGTGGGCATCTTGCAGTGCAGACCACTGTTTCATAAATTGATTGATTGCATATCAAATGTCCAATATTTTTTTGTTGATATTATATTATTTTTTTTACAAGAAAAAAAAAGGACAAATTATTATTAAAATAATCCAAACACACATATCATTGAGTTTTTGAGAGTTTCTAATGATTTACAAAAATTCACGACTGCGTCACTTGATTCCCGATACATATTGCTTGATACTATACCGCTTCATATCTTGATACCGCTATTTAGAATCTTGTACTGATGAAACAAAAGCAAGGTGCCTACTCCATTGTTCAGAATAATGTTAAAATTCTCTCTGTGAAAAGAAAAAGTTTGAGATGTTGAATTGAAGGACATAATCACAGATTTGACCTGGAGGTTGGCTGTTTGGTGGAAGTTTTGTTTTCACTATTTTTCGTAATGGTACGTCTTTCATAATGCATTTGTGCTGCAGACTTTAAGTTAATTTGGTTCAAGGAATTCCTGTTGGTAAGTTCTTTTTAAAGTGCTGTTAAGTAACTAGGTATTAATTTCTTTTGATCTCATTATTAGAAATGTGGAAATACACAATAACAATGTTAATCTGTAAGGAAGTTGAAAGTGCCAATTTGAGCTTCAGAAGGTTTCAAAAGTTAAATCCTGATTAAACTTTAGTGACTCCTGAAGTGTTGTTATATATGAATTATTGGAAATTTATTGGACTTCAAATACTGGAATGCATTAGAAATTGATGCATTGGACACTATTTGGGTTTATTTTAGTTCAGACAGCGGAACTAACATCTTTTGATATCTGTATAGCAGTTTGCTTCTAGTTCAAGATGTTTATCAATAAATTGTGTAGAAACTAATTTGTTTGGTTTCCTGTTTTGGAATTTTTCTTCAAATTAAGGGTTCTCAGTGGTTTTGCCAATGTTAGAGATTTTTGAGATAACATAGTATTGAAGTCTACTGTATATTTGATGGAAATTATTATTTATTCTTACCATTCTTCAGACTGTTCCGTGGAATTTGTACAATTCCTGTGTTTAAACATGAGTTTAAATTCTTAAACAATTAGAAAATGTTGTTTGTTGGGTATTTGGAAACGTGTTTGCAGTGCTGGAGCTTGGAAATTTGTTGACTGAATTGCGCTGTTTAGCATTGCCTAATGAAAGAAATTGCTTCTGATACTAGGTAGTAGGTAGGCGCTCAAGTCTTGTTACTTAACAGGCTAGTCTGCAATGGCATTATGACTTTGCTTGGTTACACTTTTCCAAAAACACTTTTCAGAAAATTCCACTTTCTTGTTTTCCGTATTTTTTTTTTGTTTTTACTGAATTTTTTTAATATTTTAAGCAATTTTTTTTACTTTTTAGACATACCTAACATAAATATACCTAAAAAGTAAAAAATTTGTAAAAAAAACGAGAATTCAGTACATTTTTTTTATTTTCATGTATTTATTAATTTTTTAAAATATTTTTTCGCAAATTTTTTATTTTTTAGATACATCCAAGTAAGGTGCGTCTAAAAAAGTAAAAAAAATGTTTAAAATTTTAAAAATATTCACTAAAAACAAAAAAACACAAAAACTAAAAAATTCAGTTTTCAAAAAACTTAATTCAAAAAATTCAAACCAAACACACTGATTAGATTTCAGGGTTTAACTCATGCACTGTGCTTTGCAGGTAGTATTCCTTGTTAGCTGAGGATCAAATTACCTTTATTCCGTATGAATATAGTTTGACTGTAAATCTATGTTTGTAATTGTGAACTTATTGTACAATCTAAGGTATTTATCAAGTTTTTTTATTTGTCAGTGCAAGGTGTTATGTGGTAGTTTGTGACTGCTACCGGTGTTGTGAATTGTCTGCTCTGCTATTCATCCAATTATGGTGGGCATGGATCTTTCTATGACTTTTCAGGTCCACCTAATCATGAAAGCCATTGATTACTTATTTCTTGCCCCCTTGCCAAAAAAATATAAATAATAATAATAAAAAAAACTGCTGCAGTGTAAGTTCTTTATGCACCCATTTGGATCTGGCTTTTGAGGCATCCACATTGTATTTTTGAAAATTCAATCCAAGGAAAAGTGAATTCCAAATTTTGAGAATAGCGTCGATTCATTGAATTAATGATGCCATTTTCTTAGTTAATGGTTTTTAAATTTATTTCCTTTCATTGTGCTACACTTACTTTAACTAATAAAGGCTGTCCTTTCATGGTAATGCAGCTAATAGCTTGGATCAAACGAAGGATCAGGATATGCTATCCCACCTATTGAGAAACCTTACTAGTATTTCTGGCTCAATTAATGGGAGGAACATATCTGGATTATTGCCTGGTTCTCAAGACTTGCAAAATGCTACGATGTCTCTTGGAACTCCAGAAAAGGTTCCAGATCTGATTTCAAACGGTCCTAAATGCAGCTCAATGCTTGGTTCTATTTCTAAGATGGATGTTTGCATTGATATTCAGGATCCTCTGAGGCCTAATGGACAATGTATGGCATTTGAAGGGACAGAGAAGAGAACTTTCACAGACAATACACAGGGTGGACTGTTTCAAACTCCATGTGGAATTCCATGTCCTGCAAGAGACAGCATTCCTGCCAAAGCAATTGCCCCAGACAATGGAGTGGGAAGGATGAAATTGAAAGACATAGACTTGAATACTGTTTACGATGGTTCTGAGGATTGTTCAGAAAACCTGGAGAGTTATCATGCTCCTGTAAATCTGGGGATTGGGTCTCTTGATTGCACCCTACGGGGACATCATGATGGTCAAGAGTCAAGCCCTCCTCAGACAAGTGGGAATACAGGCTCCACATCCACCCAGTCACTATCTAGTTCGAGCAGGGAGGCTCAGGTATATTTTTGTCTCAAGTGCATGGCTCCTAATTGAAATTTGAGATTAAACTGTGAAATTATTCCTAGCATGGATTGATGAATATAACCATCCATATATCATGAATGTTGCTCCATCATCAATTAAATGTTTCATATTTAAACTTTTGCAGTTGTATGGCCATGGTGTTGTCTTGGTGAGATCTGATATTTGATAAAAATTGTTGATTTTGTCTGCATTAGAGGTGTTATTTGTTTTTATGTGAGATGTCATGTTAATATATTGTGGAAGGTCTGGATGTTGGCACCCATGCGCTTGATGTGTTGCATTTGGGGCCAAAAGAACCACATGACTCTGAAGGATGTAGAGATGACTATTCGTAGGTTAAAATTATTGTTAATTTGTCGTTTCATTTCTGGTTCAAAGAGAAGTTCTTCGAGTCATCCTTTTCTTTGATTGATTTAATATGAGAGCTCAGTTTTGCCAAGGGGTTTTTAGTTTGAGTTTCTGTGGAGTGCTAGAAATCTACTGTACTAGGATGGTGGCCTCTTGGTGTCTTTGGTTAATACTTGGCTTAATTTATTTATCCCCCCCCCCCCCCCCCCTCCAAAAAAAAAAAAAAAAACTGTTTAAATTCTTTATATTTTTAAAGTCTATAGTTATGATTTTCTGTTCAAATTAGAGGAAAGTAAGCACTGCAAAAGGAGCAAGTGTAACACTAAGTTAGATTTTGTGTTACTTGGTATTTTCTATTATGTGAGGCATAAAATTCTATTACTGAATTTGAATAATAATAATATAATTTGTTATCCATAATCCTCATGGATTTGAGAAGCTTTCAGCCATTCCTTCTGTCTCTCATGTTTTCGGCGGAGTCGGCCAAGCTTCATCGGAGATTGATTTTTTTGGGTGATCAGTCTTTTGAGTTTGAGGAGGGGCTGACAGATGCAATAGGCCGACGTCGAGTAGATATTGTCGAACGTGGTCAAGGGGTTTGGCGAGCGATTGAGTTGTTCGGTGCAGAGATCAAATGGGTAGCGGATCAAATGAGGAAGGCATCCAAGATGAACACCGTTGGGGTGTTTTTGGGTCGTGTCTTTGGGGGGGGGGGGGGGGGCGGTGCAGTGTGGCGTGTTGGCTTTGTTCGGAGGAGGTGGGGGCAGCTATTCAGATTGTAGTTCATATGGGTGATCGTCGTACTCAGATGTTCCTCCCACAATCATCGTTGGGGGATGGCTGGGAGGGCGCAACTATGGTTTTGGATGGATTTATGGTGGGGATTGGATGGGTCATACAAGGTCAGGATTTAAGGGGGGAAGACATAATTCCTAGCCGATTGGGAACGCGGTGGTCGTCCCTGGGGTTGGGGGGGAGGATGTGGTGGTGAGACAAGGGTCTGGTGCCGAATGGGTGTCCTTTTTGGATTCGTGTCTGGTGCGGAGAGTGGAAGAATTGGAGGAGAAGGGGATGGAGCTATCTGCCCTCTCGGCGTGGGTTAACCGATTGTGGAAGGTTAGTGGAGGCGTACAGGTGAAGGTCATCGGAGGACAGTACATGTTGTTTGCTTTTCCATCTAAGTCAGAAGCCATTAGAATTCTGGGAGGTAAATAGGTGGTCGACGGTCGATGTTTGAGTCTTGATTGGTGGTCGCCAGAGGCGTTATGTGCCAGGGGAAGTCATCAATCGCTGAGTCAGAGTTTTTAGGTGCAGGTTCTTGGACTTCCACTACATCTTCGTGGCGAGTAGGTCTATCGCGCGATTGGTGATCGTTGTGGGGGGGTCCTGGAGGTTGATGCAACAACAGCGATGGAGGGACCTCTAGGATGTGTTTGACTCAAAGTTCGTGGTACAACTAGGGGTGCTCCGGTGCAAATCACCACTCGTTGGGGTGATTGGAGATACTCGTTGCCTATTTGGTCGGAGGACGGACCGGTGGTGGAGACTTACGGCCTGCCGGAGCAGCGGAACGCCGGGATTTGGTGCAATCTATTTTGCGTGATGGTCGTCGTGATTTGGGGAAGAAGAAGATGCTATCGCAGATTTCACAGCGTTGGGTCGGACCTAAGAAGGCCTGGCGACCAAAAAAATCTAGGCAATAGGCCCCATACTCAAAGGCCCAAGTTTGGGCTTGCCTTGAGTTGGGTCGGGGTAGGGGAAAATTTAACAAAATTAGTGGTCCATCTTTTCAAGGGCCCAAGGCTGGGGATATCAACCCGTTGCAAGGTAATACTGGGGTGGGCCAATCTGAGGATAGGCCCTAGGGGTTGGGGTTGAAGGAGTTGGCCCATTTTGTGAAAGGAGTTGTAGGCCATTTTGGGTTCACTACCCCAGTGGCCTAGGTCTTTGATAATTTGCGTCGTGATTTGGATCCAAGTCAGACGGGTCGGTCTTCAACTTCAAGACCTTTAGGGAATGGGAAGAACGTTACATTGTTGACGTCTATCACTGATTGCGACGAGGAATTGGGTGGATTACGAGATGTATCGGAGGACGATAAAGTGTCCAGCCAGTCTTTTGATATAGATGAGGATTTGGGGCAGCACTGGGTAACTGACGATGCAGTGAATGCTGCGACAGACTGGGTTGGGAGGAACGAATCTGATCCTGGGCATTTAGGGAGGGAGTTGTTTCTTGTGGTCTATTCTCTTGCCATTTCGACTGTTGCCATCCATGGTGAGGCCTCTTCCGAGCAGCCCCAAGGTAAGGTTGAGTGTCAGGTTGATTTGAATGGGATGGAGGCTCCCTCGGCAGACACTGTTTCGGAGTGGGTGCTTAGTAGGATTAGCGAGGTTAGTCGTTTGCTCGGTGTATCTTTTGAAGGCCATGAGACTGAGGCTATGAGTTTATTCAGAGCAGTGGAAACCTCATGGAGGCAAGGGGCTCCATCACAGGAGGGTGGTTCTTCAGGAGTGGTGCAACGTAAAGGGTTACGGGAGCTCAGAAATTTGAACTGTTCTGTTAACTATGACCATGGAGGGGAGATGAGTGGGCGGGGCCCTAGGAGGGAGCGAAGAGGTCCTCTGTTATTGAAATGAAGTTAAAAGTGTTATCGTGGAATGTGCGTGGCTTGAATGAGAAGGATAAACACCTAGCAGTTAGGTCCTTGCTTTGCAGCGTGAGAGCGGATGTGGTATGTTTGCAGGAAACGAAAATGGAGGTGTTGGGTGGAGACGTGGTGAGAGAGATCTGGGGTGGTCGGTTTGTGGAGTGGACATATTTATCAGCTGTGGGTACGGCAAGAGGGGTTCTTCTATGTTAGGATAATAAAATGATGGTGAAGGAGGATAAGGAGGTAGGAGGTTTTTCGGTGTCTTGTCTTTTTCGATGTGTGGCAGATAATTTCAGGTGGGCGTTTTCTGGGGTGTATGGGCCGGTGCGAAATTCAGAGAGGGGTTCTTTTTTGGGAGAGTTGGGGGATGTTGCGCATCGATGATCTGAGCCGTGGTGTATGGGGGGTGATTTGAATATGGTTCGATGGTCGGTTAAGAAGATGGGGAATACTAGGGCGAATGGGTCCATGTGGGCGTTCTCCGCATTTATTGATGAGTTGAATTTGGTTGATTTGCCTCTTTAGGAGGGGAGTTTCACTTGGTCTAATGGCCACCAGATGTCCTGAATTGATAGATTTCTGATCACTAGTGGTTGGGAGGAGCACTTTTCGGAGGTCGTTCAAATCGCTTACCACGTCTAGTCTCAGATCATTGGCCTATTTTGCTTGACAGTGGAGGGGTTTGTAGTGGGCCGACGCCTTTTCGGTTCGATATGTGGTTGCATTCGGAGGGCATTTTAGAGAGGGTCCGTCGATGGTGGAGTATGTATACGGTTAGTGGCACTCCTAGTTGCATGTTGGCTCAGAAACTAAAACTTTTCAAAACAGATTTGAAACCGTGGAATAAGGAGACTTTTGGCCGGGTGGAAGTTCTGAAAGCGGAAGTGGTGGACATTCTGCAGTCCTTAGATGCGCAGGAAGTTTCTGGTGGGCTTCTAGGGGTGGATATGGCTAGAAGGGAGGCGGCCAGGCAAGATTATGTTCGTTTGGCTCATATGGAAGAGATTTGTTTCCGACAGAAATCTCGTTGTTTATGGTTGAAAGATGGGGACTGGAATACCAAGTTTTTCCACAGGATGGCAAATGCTCACAGAAGGGTTAATCAGATTGTGCGTCTGCGGGTAGATGAGAGAGATTTGTCTACAGATGACACGATTCGGGAAGGTATTATGGGTTTTTATCAGTAGCTTTTTTGGGAACAAGATAGGGCATAGAGGTCGGGGCTGGATGGGATGCTATTTGATACTCTTCTTGAAGGGGATAGGGAGGGTTTGGAGTGGGCCTTCACGGAGGAGGAGGTGTGTGGGGCTTTGAAGATTATGAGTGGTGACAAGGCTCTGGGTCCAGATGGTTTCACTTTGGTTTTCTTCCAGCATTGTTGGGGGGTGGTCAAGGAGGATGTGATGGCAGTGTTTGAGGCCTTTTTCACCACAGGGAAGTTCGAGAGGAGCATTAATGCGACCTTCCTAGCTTTGATTCCGAAGAAAGGGGGGGCTGACGATGTGAGGGATTTTAGGCCTATTAGTTTGCTGGGGAGTGTATATAAGTTGGTGGCGACAGTGTTCGCAAACAGACTTCGGGGTGTGTTGCAGCGCGTGGTGTCCGAATCCCAGAATGCTTTTGTAGGGGGGCGGCAGATTTTGGATACGGTTTTGGTCGCTAATGAGTGTGTTGATTCTCGACGCCGGGAAGGGCGACCTGGTCTGGTTTGTAAGTTGGACATTGAGAAGGCTTGTGATAATGTTAATTAGGATTTCATATTTTATCTTATGTGTCGGATGGGTTTTGGGGCCACATGGTGTCGGTGGATAAAGTTTTGTGTATCCACGGTGCGGATGTTGGTTTTGGTGAATGGCTCACCGGCTGGTTTCTTTCTGATTTTTCGGGGTCTTCGGCAGGGGGATCCCTTATCTCCCTTGTTGTTTGTCCTAGTTATGGAGGCTTTGAGTCGTCTGTTGTCTAAGGCTGTGCCTGAAGGTTTGGTGAAGGGTTTTAGTGTGGGGTCTCTGACTGGGACAGCGATTGGGGTGTCTCATTTGCTGTATGATGATGATGCTTTGGTTTTTTGTGATGCGGATGTGGAGCAAGTGGGGTTCCTTCGTTGTGTTCTACTTTGTTTTGAGGCAATTTCGGGCTTGTGGATTAATTTAAGCAAGTCGGAGTTGATCCCGGTGGGGGAAGTTGAGTGTTTGCCTGTGGTAGCAGCGGTTTTAGGCTGTAAGGTAGCAACTTTACCAGTGACTTACTTGGGATTGCCGTTGGGTGCTACCTTTAAGGCAACAGGGGTTTGGGATAGAGTGGTGGAACGGGTTCAACATCGTTTGGCCTGATGGAAATGGCAATACTTATCAAAAGGGGGAAGGTTGACATTGATTAAGAGTGTGTTAAGCAGTATTCCGACCTACTTTATGTCTTTGCATGTTATTCTTGCATTTGTGGCTGCGCGTCTACAGAAACTTCAGAAGGCCTTTCTGTGGGGAGGTGGGGGAGAAGATTTTAGATGTCACTTGGTTGATTGGGGGCAGATTTGCCAACCCAAGGAGGTGGGCGGTTTGGGGGTGCGGAGTTTGGTGCAGTTTAATCGAGCGTTGTTAGAGAAGTGGTTGTGGCAATTTGCTGCAGAGTGGGATCACTTATGGCGTTGGGTGGTGGCTTCTAAGTTTGGGGTGGTTGCGGGGGATTGGAGGTCGGAGGAGGTGATGGGGTCTCATGGGAGGGGCTTGTGGAAAAGTATTTGCTTGGGAAAAGGGGAGTTTTGAGAGAGGGTGCATTTTTCTGTGGGGACTAGGGAGACGGTTCGATTCTGGAAGGATAGGTGGTGTGGGGAGATGGTGTTAGAGGTGCGCTTCCCTTTGATCTTTGGCATTGCAAAGGACCGCGAGGCAACGGTTGAGTCTTATTTGGGGGGTGGAGCGGTGGTGGTTTGGGATATTTAGCTTCGGCGTGAAGTTCAGGATTGGGAAACGGATCAGTTGGGGGAGTTGTTCAGTTTCCTATATGGGTTGGGTCTATCGGGTAGGGGGGAAGATGTGTTGGTTTGGAGTGTGGTGGGAACTAAAGGTATGTTCTCTGTTCGGTCCTTTTATCGGAGTTTGGTGGGGGTAGTGGGTGGTGCATTTCCTTGGAGGAGTATTTGGGTGCCTCGTATGCCTTCTAAGGTGGTTTTCTTTTTATGGACGGCTGCTTTAGGTCGTAATCTTACCATTGATAATCTGGTTCGTCGAGGGCATGTGTTAGTCAACCGTTGTTGCATGTGTTAGTCAACCGTTGTTGCATGTGTTGTGTTGTTGCGGAGTCAGTTGACCATTTATTCCTCCATTGTTCTATTACCTCCCAACTTTGGGGGTTGGCTTGTTCTCTTTTTGGGATTTCGTGGGAGCAGCCAAAGGGGGTGGTGGATATGTTGTGGAGTTGGAGGGGAGCTCGGGTTGGCCGGAGTCGGTGACGGGTGTGGGCCTTGGTGCCTTTTTGTTTGATGTGGTTGGTTTGGCTAGAAAGAAACAGGAGAATTTTCCAGGACAGCCAGCATTTGGTGGCTTGGTTGGAGGGTTGGTTCTTAGTTACTTTGTATAGTTGGTTGGAGTGTAAAGTTGAGTTGGATCTTTTTTCTTTCTTAGATTTTTTGGATGATGTAATTGGTTAGGTGTGCTTTCTTTCTTTCTCTATCTTGCATCAGCTTGATGCTTTTTCAATAAAACTCATTATTTATCAAAAAAAAAAAAAAAAAATTTCTATTCAATCCTAATGTTTTTACATTTTCAGTTGATGGTTCGTACTACTAAAAAACTCTTGCCAATTTTTGAATATAGTAATACTCAAAAGGGGTGGAACATACTCCTCTATCAGACAAATTAGGATTATTTAAATTGTTTTTGGCCTTGAGGATTTATTTTCTTATCTCTGTTATTTTTGTTGATTAATTTTCAGAGTCGCACAGATCGAATTGTTTTCAAACTCTTTGGAAAAGATCCAAGTGATTTCCCTCTTGTCCTGCGGAAACAGGTATCTCTGTCCTGTGAAGTTACTTGAATATAGTTGTTTAATGTTACTTCAACATATTTTTATTTTGTTAATTGTTTCAAATTTTCAGATACTTGACTGGTTATCTCACAGTCCTACTGAAATTGAAAGCTACATAAGACCTGGCTGTATCATATTAACTATCTATCTTCGATTAGGGAAATCCACATGGGAGGAGGTAAGCCTATCTGTCATTACTATGAATGAATACTGCTAATCCTCATCCCTGGAAAATCCCTTCTAATGCTTTAAGTTACTGTTGCTGTGTACAGCTTTACTGTGATCTGAGCTCCAGTTTGACTAGGCTTCTTGATGCATCAAACGATTCTTTCTGGAGAACAGGGTGGATGTATACTAGGGTGCAGCAACGCGTAGCATTTATATATGATGGTTTGTTCTTTGCTTTTCTATGGTTTATTTCTTTTCTGCTGTTACTTTTTTCTATCACGTCCCTGGGGAAGGGGATGGGCAATAACACTTCTAGTAGGACGATAATTTGTTTCTCTTATTTGTGCTACAGGCCAGGTTGTTTTGGACACACTGTTACCTCTTAACAGCCATAAAAATTCCAGGATCTTGAGCATCAAACCAGTTGCAGTTTCTTTCTCTGAGAGAACTCAGTTCTTAGTTAAAGGCTTCAACCTGTCCCGGTCTACTACGAGGTACCCTTCATTAATGTTACATGAGCATCAACACTGAGGCAACATTTTGCATTTCAGGTTTTATTTCAATATTCCTGCAATTTTTTAGGTCATTGCACATTTACAAGTTATTTCTACTTTCTGTTTCAGGTTACTCTGTGCACTAGAAGGGAAGTATCTGGTGCAGGAAAGTTGTTCCGACATGATGGAGGGAGTTGATACATTTGTTGATGGTAATGAGATCCAGTGCCTTAGCTTTTCTTGCTCTATACCAAATGTCTCTGGAAGAGGATTCATTGAGGTAAGGTCATCCCAGCTAACATTGGTTTGTTGTTCTCTTCCACCATTGGGCTTTTGAATTCGCTTGGCACTTGCTAGGGGCTTTTCCCGTGTGTGTGTGTGTGTGTGTGAAGGAAAAGTGTCGTCTTAACTCATCTCAAATTTTTTTTTTTAGTATGCCTACATTGATGTGATTAGGGATATTGTATGGAGGTGCGGTGACCATTATTAGATCACTTGCTGGAGAGACGAGTGAATTTCCAATTACTGTAGGGTTACATCAAGGATCAACCTTAAGTTCTTATCTTTTTGCTTTTTGGATGAGTTGACGCGCAATATTTAGGATGATGTGTCATGGTGTATGCTTTTTGCAGATGATATCGTGTCAGTGGATGAGACTAGAGAAGGAGTTAACACTAAGTTAGAAATTTGGAGAAAAACATTTGAATCTAAAGGATTGAGGATAAGCAGAACTAAGATAGAGTATATGGATTGTAATTTTAGTAATAGTCACAATGAAAGCAGAGGACAAGTAAGATTGAGAACCAAGAACTATCTAAGAGTGAACATTTTTATTATTTATGATCGATTATCACAACGACTGGGGAGATTGGAGCAGATGTGGTCCACAGATTTAAGACAGAGCGGCTTAAGTGGAGGAGTGCGTTTGGAATACTGTGTGATAAATGAGTACCCATTAGACTAAAAAGGAAATCTATAGGACGGCTATTAGACCAGCGATGTTGTATGGGACGGAATGTTGAGCAACTAAGAAACAACATGTAGATAAGATGAGTGTTGAGGTGAGGATGCTAAGGTGGATGCGTGGCAAGATTAGAAAAAACAGAGTTAGGAATGAGTATATTCAAGAATGGGTAGGAGTAGTATAGATAGAAGATAAGTTGAGAGAGAATAGATTGAGATGGTTTGGTCATATACAATGAAGACTAACAGAGGCAGTAGTGAAGAGATGCGATATAGTGACGGTAGATGGTAGTATTAGGAGAAGGGGTAGACCTAGATTGACGTGGACTAGTGCAGTAGATACAAATATAAATTTCTTAATTTGACTAACGAAATGGCCTTGGATAGAGTTGAGTGGAGAAGAAGGATTCATACAGTCTACCCCATTTTATGAGACTTAAGGCTTGGTTTGGTTTGGTTATGCCTTCATTCAGGAAACATAAAACATATGTATATGTTATCTATCTCTCAATTTTTCTTATTATATAAATCATGAACTCTTTATTTGTTCCATTCAGGTTGAGGACCACAGTTTCAGCAACAGCTTCTTTCCATTTATAGTCACAGAGCAGGATGTTTGCTCTGAGATCTGTACTCTTGAGAGTGCAATAGAGGTGGCTGAGATCGCTGATGACATTCATGCAGAATCTGAAATGGTAGAAGCCAGGAATAATGCACTTGAATTTATACATGAAATGGGTTGGCTTCTTCACAGAAGTCAATTGAAGTTTAGATTGGGTAGCATGGACCCCAATTTGGATCTATTTCCTTTCAAACGGTTCAGGTGGCTAATGGAGTTCTCCATGGAGCATGACTGGTGTGCTGTAGTGAAGAAACTTCTGGGCATTGTGTTTAATGGTACTGTGGATGCAGGACGGCATTCTTCCATTGAACTTGCATTGCTGGACATGGGCCTCCTTCACAGAGCTGTGCAGAGAAATTGCAGATCTATGGTGGAAGTTCTTTTGAGATACATCCCAACTGAAGTTGTGGATAAACCGGGCTCTGAACAGCAGCAGCATGTTAACAGGGGCTCCAACTTCTTATTTAGACCAGATGCCATCGGCCCTGGGGGTTTGACTCCTCTTCACATAGCAGCCAGTAGTGATGGCTCTGAGAGTGTGTTGGATGCTTTAACTGATGATCCTGGATCGGTATTGCCTCCTTGCCTAGCATATATTATGATTGTTTACTTGCGCCATGAGGTTTTAGAATTCACAATTGAGACTGACCACCTGACACACATTTGAGACTTCTTTTGCTTTCTGCTTGGCCCTCTGCATTTTTGCCAACCAATAATTTTGTCCCTTAACGGGTTGTAGCTCTGCACATTGTTTTAGTTAAATGGCTCAGAAGAATGAATTCGTTAAAAAACAGGAGATATTTTACTGCTCAATCAGGATGATATTTAAAATTGAAATTTTATATCTTCTTGTCTCATGTTACATTTTACGTCTTCTCCGAAGAAGAAAATCTTCTCTGTGCTGACTTAGACTGCAACATTTCAGGTGGGAATTGAAGCCTGGAAGGGTGCTCGTGACAGCACAGGATTGACGCCCAACGATTACGCCTGCTTGCGAAGCTACTATTCCTATATTCATCTGGTCCAGAAGAAAATCAACAAGAAATCAGGGAATGGGCATGTAGTGCTTGATATCCCTGGTGCACTCTTAGAATACAACATCACTCAAAAACTGACGGATGGGTATAAGACGGCAAAGGTTGCTAGCTTGGATATTGAGAAGAATGAATTGAAGCCAATTCAGCGACATTGCAAGGCATGTCAACAGAAGATGGCATATGGAAGCTGCAGAACATCGGTGGCTATCTACAGGCCAGCAATGCTTTCACTGTTGGCAATTGCTGCTGTCTGTGTATGTGCGGCTCTGCTTTTCAAAAGCCCGCCTAAAGTTGTTTGTGTTTTGCAGCCCTTCATATGGGAACGTTTGAAGTACGGAGCAATCTAAGGAATAATTACATTGACTGCAATTTATTTATTTTAAAATCATATTCATGAGATAAAATGTAGCAAGTACTGGTGATCTGCGTGGCTCCAGATTTCAGTAGGAAACACTATGTAAATTTATTTACTGGAGTTCATTTTAAATTACAAGAAAAATATTATCAATTACATAAAATAGTTGGTAGCGTTTACCCCATGTACCCATCTCATGGTTGTGCATTTATTCTGTCCCTTGGTTTGAAGCATTGTTCGCATGGACAAGTCCTCCATTTATCTCCCTTCTACACGTGGATGATAGCATTGTTACATTACTGTTACTGGTAATGATACTTGTGGTATTTCAGCTTTTCTTGACCAACTCAAGTCTGCTTTTGACTTGAGGATTTGGGGCTGCTGCATTATTTTCTGGGGTTAAAAAGTTTATACTGTTTCCTTCTGGTATTTTCTTTTCAGTCAGGCAAGTATGACACATGTTCTACACAAACACAACATGATGGCCTCCAAGCCTTGGAAAAGCCTTTTGTACTACTCCCTCTTCTTGACTAAGCAAACTCGATGGTTACGCCTCTCTTTGATCCTACTGCATATCTTTATTGCAACTCGCTGCATTGAAGGGGCCTTGCAGTATCTCATTGTCTTTGTTACAAAAAGTTTTTGTCAATATATGCATTTAGTCCCATTGATGTTTATTTCGTGGTTGTCTAAGTGCATTCTAAGATGTCTCAAGGGGACTATCACCCATGGCATCCTTTACAAGCCTGGTTCTTTTCTGGTTCTCTGATGTTGATTGGGTTTAAGATCCGAATGATTGATGCTCCCCCTTTAGTTTTGTATTTTCCTCTGACCCAATCCTATTACATGGAGTGCAAAGAAACAGTCTATTTATTTCTCGCTCTTCGATAGAGGCAGAGGATACCGTGGTGTTTCATGCGACTGATACGGAAAGCATGTTAAGGTGGATTTTTTTTTTTTTTGGTTTGGAAATAAGTGGTTTAGAAGGATTCTGAAAAGTGAAATTTATCTCCAGTGAGGATCAAGCGACTTTATATATCTTCATTATAAAAGCCACACTACTCAACTTGTTTTCATGGATTAGCAGTCAATTTATGTGAGTAATTTGTGGAGTGTCATCAATTTGAGGAGAATACAATTCTCTATCAATTGCCGTATTTATCTTGATAACCAACTTGTATAACGATTTGTATTCGTTAATTAGTTAATTAGCCAGGTCGCTTAGTTAAATTTTCAATTATATATATAGGATTAAATGTATAATAATTTACACTTGGATTGTAAATTGTTTGTAGTATCGCATAGTAAATTATTTCCTCCATTCTATGCTTGTTGCAACAACTTGGGAGACCATTAATTCCATTCCATCATCAATTTTTATCTTTGAGATTTCATGTATTTATAATTTATTTTTTCATTTATATATAACTTACCTCCAATTGTAAATATACTTACCCTGTCCCCACATAATTGCTATTTTTTCCTTTTATTTATTTTTTAATAGTCAAAGTGTAACTTGCGTTGCATACATACACTAGTGAGAGAGTACACGCACACAGCTGCAGGCGGAGGCGGCGATGGCGTGGTTTTTATTATATCTCCACCTTTGTTACCAGAATGGAAACTTGTATCCTGTATGTATGTCAAGTGTCTATTAGTATTCACACACTCATTCATTCATGTGCAACACACAAACATATATGTATGTATTTGTTTCTTCAAGTAAAATGGCATTGGCCCTTCATGCCATTTTCCTTTCAAAATTTGTCTGATGCTGTGAAATTGCTATTGTATGTAATTGGTATAGACACTCAAATTCATTTATCAATTATATGTCGTGTCGTGTGATGTTAAAGCCACAATTTTGTTTTGCCCAACGAATCTCCTCAATGTAACACCATTAAGAACCTCCCTCTGCCAATCATTCTGCCCTGGAAATACTGTTCAATGATATTCCATTCTCAAATGAAATGCTTACACCAATTCCAAAATGAAGAAAGAAGATGAAGAATACATGAAATGCTTATGATTACGCTTTTTGTTTTGTTATCATCACATGATCACAGATATATAATCGATGAGGTCTCAAAAATTTGGGGATCATTTCCATCACCCAACAAGACAGATGAGAAACAAGCTTAGAATGTAGCCAATATAATTGACGCATTTGAGTTGATGCAAAGATAATTTAATACATAATGTTTTAG
Organism: Camellia japonica; assembly: GCA_030407325.1. Classification (NCBI taxonomy): domain Eukaryota; kingdom Viridiplantae; phylum Streptophyta; class Magnoliopsida; order Ericales; family Theaceae; genus Camellia; species Camellia japonica. The sequence goes on from JAPPVO010000036.1 coordinate 1,277,439, forward strand.
GCAGAGCATCAAGATATTACTTGGTTATCATTGTGCAAATCATTCTACTTACAGTTACAGAGCTTGTGAAGAAAAAGGACAACTGTATTTCTCTTATTACCTCCTTTGGAAATTCAATCTCGATATGCAATATGCAAATAGTGATGCAAAAACAACCGGGAATGCAAGGAGAACAACTGCCACAAGGCCTAATCGATCATATTGAAAACCATAAAATTCTTTTAGGAAGGAACTAACAGTCTTGAGCTCCCCAAATATCACTATCTTTTTGTCCAACTCTCCATATTGTGAAGTTAGGAGGCCATTCAGGGACCAAGATGTAGGACAAATCCAATACAACCAAATCCACCACTTAGGAATTTTCTGCATATAAAAACAACAAAGTCTTTAACATGTGTGCAGGTTTACTTTGAATGACAAGTTACAATGTAAAGTATATATCAGTAGGTGGGATGAGTTTTAAGAGAGTAACGAAAGTTGAATTTTCTGTTTAATTTGCAGAAATAGTTAGTTTGGAAATTTAGAAAGAGTCTTTGCTTCCATGGCTTCTTTGTGTAAGCTATTAAGCTCTAGTTGGTTCTGGCTTGGATGGAATTATTCAGCAAAAGTTGAAGTTTCTTGTGAACAAGAGTTAATAATCTGGGTCTAATGCATGAATTGGCCCTTATGCTTTTACATTTTTGCGGGAAAGTTCTACCTTATCGATACTCAATTGCAAATGAAACTACACATTCTAGAAATGACTCGCTTTTTTTTTTTTTCCCCTTTTTTCTCAGTGTTCTCATCCACCTGAGTAGAACCTTAATAACAGTGCAAGGAGAAAAGAAACAAGAATCTAAGAAGCATCGACACTCCAAGATGGGTGACGCGTGTCCACATGTCTAACACGTCAAGTGGAGTGTCAATTTTTTATTTTTTGTTTTTTGTTTTTTTGTAGGACACATTGGGACAATTTATGGACATGTGTGTCCTGTGTTTGGACACATCTCATGAAACCTTTGTAGGTTTTTTTTTTTCAAAAAAGAAGAAAGTAAAATTAGAAAGCTAATTTGAAGTAAAATATTTGGAAATAAAGAGGGAATAAGTTTAAAAAATAAAAATGCACTTACATATACATCGATGCCTCTCATATCTATCTATCCTAAATTTATATTCATATACATAGTAAATAAAATTATATATATAAAAATTTGTCGTATACCTCCGTGTCGGTATCTTAATTTTTTGAGTGTCCATGCCCGTGCTTCTTAGACAATGATCAAATTCTATATTTCAGTGTCTAGTCTATGGGAACCAAGTTAAATGCCTTCTTATATGTTTTTGCCTGGTTCCCTGATTGTGATCTTCTTAACCACCTACCATCCTCAATGAGTTCTCAAACAAAATGCCTAAGAGGCTAAGAGCTATGCATCTGCTAATGGACCTACGCAGACACATTTATGCTCTTTTTCTTTTTCTTAATATTATTTGTAAATTTTAATTAAAAGATTTAAGCTAGAATAACTGGTTCACTGTGCAATTTGAAGAAAGGGTGGAAGAGCTTTACCGGTCCTGGCATAAGGAAGCCTGAGAATAGACTCAGTAAGGTGTAGACTGCACTTGCCAATATGGAAGCTACTTGGATATTTGAGCTTAATGAAACTATTAGCATCCCAAGGTATACGTAATATAGAAAGGTGCAGAATGTAGCATAGAAGTACCAGAAAACCTTGAAAGTTGACCAGTGATATCCTATTAGTGGATATGTAATGGCCACGTACAATATTGCTTGCAGTAGGATATAAGGTACTTCAATGGTCACCTGCAATTTACAAAAAAAATAAAAATAGCACTATTGTGTCAAGACATGCGCGCGCACACACACACACTACATAAGTATTATTTCTGCAAGACTAATAATATTGGACCTGTGCAAATGAATATGCCCATGAGGAGTACATCCCGGCAAATTCTTCCCGGTACAAGACATTGCGCTCAGTTGCCACATGTGGTAGGACTGTTGAACAGTTGTTTATGCCCAAGAATAAGACAGCAATAAACATTGATCCAAGTATGCTGAACAAATCCTGCTCATCATTTCTTCAGATAAAAATGTGTTATAAGATAGGGATTTATTATTCCAAGCTCCCTCTTCAGGAGAGAGAGAGAGAGAGAGAGAGGGAGCAAATTGGAAACTCATGTGAAGCACATACTAAATTGTTTTATTTAGAAAATAATATACTGCGAGTAGATGTTGGAAACCCTTCTATTAGCAGACATGGGTGTTATGGTTTGGGCTAAATTGGACTGAAGTACTCAAGTCTTCCACATTAGGTATGCGAGTAGAAATGGCACTAGTATTTCAATGTGATGAAATTTGTGCTAAATTGGACTGAAGTACTCAAGTCTTCCACATTAGGTATGCGAGTAGAAATGGCACTAGTATTTCAATGTGATGAAACTTGTCCCGTTTATCTTCTTCTTCTTCCATTTTTTTTTTTTTTGTTAGTATAGAAGTGAATGAAAAGACCACTGCATTATATATTCTAATATTTGCCTAGAAGAAAAAAAAGCCGTAGACTGAATAAAACAAGAGAGAACTATTTTTTTTTTTTCTTTCTCCATCTAGTCTGTTATTGTCTCCCTCATGCTGATATAGATACAGCAGTGGTCAAACCATAAACAATAAAGTTGAGCCATCAGTAGTATCAAATTAGCATCTCTCAACATCTTAGAGCTTTCCGTAGGTGGATAAAAATTGGTGTGTAGATTAATATCCTGATTTGCTAATGAGTCTTATTTATCACGCTGATATTGAATCCAGAGAGACCAAAGAAAGGACTTACATTTTTTGCCCTCTCTGCCAGAAGACTGCCCCAAACAACGCAGCTGCAACTATCATAAATATGAAACGCACCAAGTTGTATTCAGGACTTCTCCAATAGGACAAGTGTTGTTTCCAAAGGCATGCCATAAACTGTTCCCAGCTATTCTGTGGAAAACGAGTCGGGAAGTGCAAGCTTTCTGAACCTGGTAGTGGCTGACTCAACTGTTTAACCAACTCGATGGTGTCCCTAAGGCCAAAAGAACAACATGAAAATTTTATAGTACAGAACTAGAACTATTCTGCATTGACAAATTAGAAACAATTTAATCTTTGACTTGAAATGCTGTTGTATGGCCCCCCAAAAGGAAAATTGAACACAGATAGCATCTTAAACCTGTATAGAGAGTTGTTCATACTGTAACAAATGCCATAAAGCATTGCTCTATATTTAACTTTAGGTGTAAGTTTCAGCTTACTCACTGATACTGTGGTGATTCTTTATAAATGGCAGCAAAATCTAAACCAAGTTCTGCTTCTACTGATGTAGAAGTGACTTCTAACATCCACGTTGCTGGGTTATAGTTCTCTCTGATCTTTGGCAAACCGTTGATACCCTGTTGGAGAAGTTACATGTCAGATGAATATGGTGCATGAACTTTTCAGTTTTGCAGATACTTCAAACTTTGTTGGGGAACAGGTGAAGAAGTAAAAAAGAAAAAGAATAAATTGATAGAGACGGACAATGAAAAATGTACTTGTGAGGTGCTAATGCGGTTCTGCTTCTATTTGAGTTCAATTACATTTGATTGAAGAAAAAATCAGGTGCCCGATTAAAAGGAAGTGGGCTTCCCATGCTAGAACTCAAAGGGGATGACGATTTTTATAGCTAATGGATATTGATTCATGCATGGTGGAGGTTGACCAATAGGTTTTTTTTTTTTTGTAATAAAAAAACTAAGTTACATTAAACATGCAAAATCATAGTTAGGTACAACAAATCTGAGGAACTCTGGGCATTTTGTCTAGTTCTTCTCGAGGTATTCAATACGCAAGTTCCGGTGCCCTTAAAGCCTATATGTGATGGATAGCCATGACATATTTGCTTTTTGCATACTTGAGCATAACATAATTTCTAAAAGAAAGGAAATGGTTGATTCCAAAAAAGAATTGAAGTCTTTTTTTTTATTAGGTTCAACTTGAAATTTTCGTGACATTCTTGATTGATTATGGACCCTTGCGAGGATGCAATGATTTATAAGCGGGGGAGTTTGTAATGACCCCATCCTACATTGGAAGTTTGCATGAGTGATCTTGGGCATATAAGGCACCACTAGCTTGCTACTAAGCAACTTGGGCTTTATCTTTTGGGTCATGTTGGTAGACCCACACGTTATTTGGGCCAGCAGGTCTTGGGGCATTACAGGAACACATTAATTTCCCTCATTCCTTTTCTTCAGTTAGACTAATTTCTTTTGTGTAGAACCGAAGACTGGTAAATATCATTCGTCACATTTATATAGAAATATTTGTATAGAAGTTACTTGCTTTACCTTGCAAACCATGAGCGATATATAATTTCCTGTTGGATAATACACAATACATATTTCATTATGATGTTTGTTTTGATATTATGAATGGATTCGATCCTTATGTTATGTAAGTATTACTCATAGATATGTTTGACAGAATGTCATTCATACCAAATGTTTAAGCACATACCTCGAAATATTCAATAAGTTTACTTGAATGTTGACCCAGCATTCCTGAATAAATAATTTGTCCTCCCCTTTTCATTAGAATCAACTGCAGAAATTGGATATATGTTTAGATAAAGCTTCATATCTTGTATCTTCTGTGTAATGACACAACTGATAATTTTAGTCAACTAGAGCTCATAAATGGTAACTTTCTGTACTGCAGTATAAATTTGAAAATGAGCAAAAGGATACAGAAATAACAGTTCCATTAAAAAGTTTCAATAAACTGATTGAGTGTCCTAATTGCACGTGCATGAAATTGGAGTAAATTCTCCATAAGAATATGGAGAGATGCTCTAGAATGGAGAAAAGTCAGACAAAGACTGCATGCATTATGCTGTCATAATTTTAGTGAAAGTAGCAGCAGATGAGGAAACACTGGTTGATGACTAAGATTTGTTTCATTTATTTTATTATGGCTCACTTATTCATTAAGAAGGAAAAGTTGAAGGAAAATATTGCCTTGAAAATTCAGTAGGTTGGATGGAATGAAGAGTTGCTTCTTACTATTGTCACATGCTCAAGTTGAATGGACTGCATAATAGCTACAAAATCAGTTGTCCTTTGTGGTACATATTACATAATATAGGCAACTTGGTGGAGGATGTTAAAGGTGAATGAATGGTAAGACTTGAAAAGATGGAGTCACGAGATGAACTCGGAGGTTGAAATACAAATAGTACTAACAGGTGACAAAATGAAAGGAACTTGACTTAGTTTGGTCATGTTTAACTTGGAACTCTGATATCAGTGGTAAGAAGGTTCAATTTGAATGTTCTATCAGGACAAAGAAGAAAGATTAGAATATGGGTCAATGTAGTGAGTGCCAAATTGCTTGATATACATAGTTGGGCCCGTTTCCTAGCCGTTTAAGATTTTGGGATAATTGGTGATTTAACATGGTATTAGAGCTCAGGTGGGGGAAGTCTTGTGTTCAAGTCTTTCTGTTTGCATTCTTTCTTCTCTATGTATGGATGCTCTCCACGTGCAAGACAGGATTGCACGTGAGGGAGGGTGTGAATAGCTTATAAATTGTGATTAAACAAAGGTTTAGGCTGCAGATTGATGGAATAGTTTTATGTAACCAGTAGAAGATGTGCACCATGAGCCTCAGCTAATGGAATTCCAATAATCTGGGATAAAGTTTTTTCTATTTTAAGTTGGTTTGGCTAGTTCCACGTGTATAGCATATGTAGTAGCATAACCAAATTCTCCTGGACAGCAGACATCAATTATATAGGTACTCAGATGCATGATGTCCTGTGCTGTAATCAGCCCAACTAGCAAGAAAAACTGTGTGGCTTATGAGAGGGAAATGGTTGTCAACTGCACTAAGTTAATCATAAAACTGCAATTTCTGAAGCTACAAGGTCTTGTGCTTTTTTTTTTTTTGGTGATAAATTACTGGGTCTTGTGATTTGCTTGATAAATGCTACTACTTACCTCATCAAATGCCTCAAAAATATCAATGCTTGGTTGGTGAATAGTGCAAACTGTTGTCCTTCCTGTAGCAACTACATTCTTCACTGCGCGCATGACTATTGCTGCTGATCTGGCATCTAAACCTGATGTAGGCTCATCCATGAATATTATAGAGGGATTGGAAACAAGTTCTACTGCTATTGTTAACCTCTTACGCTGCTCTGTTGAAAGACCACTATGCCCAGGAATTCCAACTAAAGAGTCCCTGATACCATCAAGCTCAATTATCTCAATCACTTCTTCTACAAATTTCTGCATGAAATATATGTAGAGGCTCAATCAGTGAATTTTTTTTTTTCCTTGTGGTGAAATTGAAAGGATAGCCCTTATCCTACAGCAAAGCCACAACCTAATCCCAAATTTTGTTTTCCATAATTTAGATGAAGCATTAGAAACAGTGGACATTATTATAACTTCTCTCATGCAATTTTTGGCAGACTAAAACTTCAAATGTCTAAAAGCTGCTGTGTTTACATGTCCTATGTTCTGTATAGTATAAGACACTAGGAATTGTGGGTTACACTTCCTGATTTTTTGAGGAATGATTAATGGAGATTCAAAGGTTATTACTTCATTATTCTTTATCTTTCTCCCTAGTTTCCCTATGAAAAAGATTGATCTTTTATTCCTAATTATGGCTTGAAGTTCTTGTATGTAAACATTTTCTTTCCAAGACAAGGTTACCCTAGTTAGGGGTGTCATATTATGTAAGTCAAACCCTATAGATTAGGCAGAAGAGTTGACTGGTGACTGGTCAAACTCTATTGGGGGTGGAAGTGAAATCTTAACCTAGGAATTTTTATGGGATTCTTTCATATAGAGCAATGAAATTTGAATTTGGCTAGGCCAAATGAAGAATAGGGGTTTGATGGAGCAGCCTAATTAATTGGGGTAAGCTCACTAGAGTCTGAAGTATTTGATACATTGTTTTGAACACTACCCAGAATTTGTCAATATTTAAAATAAATGATGACATACAGCTTTGGTTTCTGGATCAATCTGTGGTGGTAACCGCAACCAAGCCGAGTATATTACTGATTCTTCCACAGTAATCTGTGGAGAGTGTATATCATGCTGCTCACAGTAACCTGATATTCTAGCAAATGTCTTCTGGACTTTGAGATACCCTCCAATTCTTATATCACCTTCAATAGTGCCTCCAGTTTTCCTTCCAGAAAGAACATCCATTAAAGTCGTTTTACCAGCCCCACTGACACCCATCAATGCTGTAAGGATTCGAGGCCTAAATGCGCCTGTCATATCTTGAAGCAGCTGAAGTTTCTCCTGATTGAAACCATGTTTTTTCATTTCCTGTGGAGAGGGAATGGTATTGTGTATTATCTTTAACATACAAAAACTTATGTATATAATATATCAATTTATGGTTGGACATGATTACCGGAGGGGTGTCAACAAAATATTGTACATCCTTAAATGTCATTGTTATTGGCTCAAATGGTAGGACTACTTTCCCTGTTAAATCAGCACATACTCTTGAATCAAACAATAAGTTAAAAATTTATTGTTTACCAATTTCGAAAGCTGATAGTCTTGCATTCTTATTTTTATTTTTTTCAGATGAGAAACCACCAGTAACGGTACTTATCTGACCAGCTTTTTGTTTCTTGGCAATGGTTTTAGGAGAAACAGCTGGAGTGGAATCACCTTCCCGATTTTCTGTATCTTTATGATCTTCTCTTCCTTGTTGAGTTAACTTCTCTTTAGAAATAATAGCTTTAGACATTCCTGGAGCTGTATATGTAAATTTATCAATATCTTTATTCAACCCTTTGTTTACTTATTGATGAAATAGACTTACGTTTCAAATAGGTTAAGGCCAGGATGAATGCAAGGTCAAAAAGTATCATGAACCCAATCAATGCCCCTACTGATATCCAATAGAAGTAACCACCAAAGTTTAGGCCATGACTAGATAGAACACTCTGCCCTATAGTGGTGTTTCCGGTTGAAACCTGCAGGTGAGAATGAACTGATAGCTTTAGCAAATTCATATCCCTATGAAAGCACAATTAAATTATGCCATGTAGAGTTTACCTTTTGCCAACGCGGAGCAAGGAATTCATTTAATGAAACCCCAATTTCTCCATATGTCATTGGAGAAACCCAGAACCCCCACCTCAACCAAGGCGGTAAAGATGCTGCATTGGAATTTTTTTTTTTAAAAATCACCTTTTATATGTAATTTAGTTGTTTTTAATAAAGCATTATATCTTTATATGACTTACATCTTGGAAGAAGAAAGCCTCCAAACAAGAACATTAGCACTAGGATCAGAGAACCAAAAGTTGTTGCAGCAACCATAGTTCGGAAAACTGAGGCAATAAATCGACACAAAGACGTTGATGCTAGATGCAGAGCAAACAGCAGAAGGAACTGGCAGAAGAACCTGACATTCATAGAAAATACGAGGTGTGACACAGAAAATTAGGGAGAAAAGCAGTATATCTGGCGTTTTTAATTCAATTAGCATATTAAATGTTGCTCACCTTTCTACTTCAGGGGAATATCCAATGACATAGTAAGTAATTGATGTCCAGACAATTGACTCAACTAATGAAAATGGAATCTTTATGATAGCAGCTGGGATAGAATAAGCCCATGCTGGATACAAGTAAAATGATTGTTGTTTGTAGAACACCGGAAGTCTAGAAACAGTTAAGGACAGCTCTGCAACTCCATTGGTCATAAGTCGGATAAGTGTATAGAACAAAGCACCCAGATAGTAGTCTGCATGCCACAAGTCCACGGTCATCCGAGTACGTATGAAGATTGTCATTGTCATGAATGCAATGATGATAAGCTGTGCAATTAGGTATTCAAGCATGACTGTTAAGTGATTGAAGTTAAATGGTAGCAAATGTTACAAAACAGTCAAGGGATCAAGAAATATTACCTGTGTTGTTTTGAATACATAAACAAAGGAGTTTCGTTTCATGAGAAGCAACTCCCTAGCCATGCAGGCCTTGAATAGGTCCCATTTGCTCAAGGAGTAAATGCTAAATGATAGGGCATTTTCATGGCATTGGGATCTATCATATGGCTTGGAAAGTTCCTCATCTACCTGTTTTCCTAGAGAACTTGTTTTGAAGATCTCGCAAAATTGGTCTACCGAAATGTAACTGTAGGGAAGGCCAGTTCTGCACCAGAACTGTGCTTGATCCTTTTTTGAAATTACCTGAAAATGTTCAAAAATATGCTTGTTTGTGGCTACTGAGGAAATTGCAAAAAGGGGGGGTATCAAAGTGTTTTGCGCACCTCCTGGAGGAAGTCTGCTGCACCCTTTCTTTCTGGGCACTTGAAACCACAATCCTCAAAATATTGAAGTGCATGACTGCGAGGACCATGGTACAGAATCTTCCCTTCTGCCATTAATATAAGATCATCAAATAGTTCGAAGGTTTCAGGTGCTGGTTGAAGAAGTGCAACCAATGCTGTTGCATCTGTGATGTGCACCAATTGCTGAAGATAGGTCACTATCTGAAACGTTGTGGAACTGTCTAATCCAGTTGATATTTCATCCATAAATAGAGCTTTTGTAGGACCTACAATCATCTCTCCTGCCAGAAAAATCAACCAAGCAAAGTTTGGTTGAGTAGAAATTATCTGCATGACCAATATATTCTTTCCTCTTTGAATTAGAATTTTAAGATTAATACACGTGTTACCAGTTGTCAGTCTTTTCTTCTGGCCACCTGAGATTCCTCTTTTCATTGCATCACCGACCATTATGTCAGCACAAATATCCAGTCCAAGGATCTGATGGGCCGTAATGTGGCAGTTTATTGTCAGAATAAGTAAAAATATTCTAGTTGAACTGCTTTACAACCCACATTGACCCTGCTCTGATTGAAAAGAATTTACCTTCAGAATATAATCTGTCTGAAGAGTTCTTTTTTGCCCCTCAATTGAAGTCGCCTGTTAAATACCATTCTCTTTAGGATTTTCAATGGATCTTTTGAAGTAAAATAATCAATTTATAGTTATGGTTACCTTCATGAAGGTGTCAATGTCTATGTCAGGGACAATTCCTGCTTCTTTCTCCCTTTTGCTAACTTCCTTCATAATTTCTTCATTTCCAGATATGTAAGTTAAATCAACTTGTGTCATTATGAAGGCAAGTTTACACCAATATGGGATATATAAATTATGAAAGAGTGAAGTAACCCTACCTGCTCTACTTCCAACACCTTGACAGCGTGCAGAAAAATCTATCGTTTCCCTCACAGTCATCTCAGGTATGTGCAGGTCATATTGGCTTATGTAAGCTGATGTTTTCTGAGGTACAAACTCATCGAGCCTGTAGCCATTGTAAGAAACTTCCCCCGCAACCTGAAGAAATTAAAAGGATTGAGATACATTACAAACGTTGTAATGATTGGCTGGTTCAAATTCATGATTGAGATTTCTGTCTATAGAATCCTTATTAATTTGAATATGTTGAAAAGATTGTAATGATATGATTTTCGATAATAATGTTTCTTTGTCGTTTCATATTACTAACTCTCTTCATAATTTAGATTGGTTGGCAGAAATTACCACCATTTATATCTATGCATTAGCACAGTAGTGGTGTCATATGAATGCAATTGTTTGGTGTCTGTCTATAGAGCCCATAAAATTTAAACAGTTTTTTTTTTTTTTTTTTTTCCCTTTTAAAATCATGTGATGTGATGTGATATGTTGGGAAAACTAACCTTGACAGACTGGTTTAGTTTTCCTGCTAGAGCCAATAATAAGGTGGTTTTCCCACAGCCTGGAGGCCCAAGAAGAAGAGTGAGCCTGCATCCAACAAAATCGTCCACGAACATGAATGATGGACTTTCTCTTCTCACATAAATATGAAATCTTCTCCTGTTGATACTATTTTTTTTAACAATTTTATGCTCATCATCCTTTTAATATTACACAACTTGGCTGAATTGGATCCATAAGACAGCCTAACTTTTCTGTCTTCCCCTGCTACACAAAAATTCTAATTATATTACAGAACTGTCATTTTCTCTTCTTCTTTTTGTTTTGTTTTTTTTTTTGTTTTGTGTGTCATTTTTTCACACACACACAGACGCAGGGAAGGGAAGGGAAGAGCGATAGTTTCACTGTGTTATACAAACAAAAGGTTCCCAAAGCTATGTCAAAACTAGCTATTAATGAAGGAATTTGCTAGTTCATCACTCTAATGACTGTTTCCAAAAATTGTAATTGGTATTTTGTCAGGCCATCACTATGTGTTATGATATTCTTTGCTACTGAGCCTAAATTGATGCTGACATAAGATGGGATTCATTCCTCTGTCTGGAGTTGTGAAATCATTTTTCCACAGTATTCTTCCATGTACTGTCTAATGCTACCTATATATAAGCAGCCATGTATTCGTATTACCTTGACGGTTTGATAATGCCACTGACATCCTTCACAATGCTTATTTTGGCTTTTTGAGACTTGCACTGGATAACCTTTGTGAAAACCTGTTGAAGGGTTATCTTCAATAAGCATATTGGAGAAGATTTGTGGGTTAGTTCTGATACAGATACACATGCTTCGGTGCTTCTTCAGGACCCATGCCATGCTTTGACTGCTAATATTGGATTTTTTATTTCTATTTTTGGGGGGAGGGTTACTTACAGATAGCATGCTTGCAATACAGTTCCAGAGCGTTGGGAGTGGCTTCCCTTGCACCACCTTGCATTCTGCTTCGACAGACAGGTTTTTGTATCTCACCACAACAGTAGGTAATTTTACACCAACTCTGTAAGAAATACTATAGTTAGTCCAACTAGATGATTCATAATACCTTACAGGCAGTCATGTTTTCCTATTTGTATATATATGGTTAGAATAATGTATTGATAAATAATTTAATAAAAAGAAAGAACGATATGATTCTAAATTAAGGTTTCTATATAGGGTTGGGTCCTACAAGATATACATGCAAAATTATTCATCTAAAGCTAAGGAAAAATGTTGGCTTAAGCAGATCATTTTATATGCATGAACATCTTTGTTGCACGGACCAGAGATGAAGCCAACTGTTCTGATTATTAAATTGTGGTTGCTTCTTGCAACAGATTAGTGATCGTTTGCTGTTTCTGGAGATATAATATATTCACATGAATTGAATAAAGTTTTTTTTAGTCTATGCAGAAATTGGTTAGCTGTTAATCACACCGTACTTTCTTTTTCTTTTCTTTTTTTTTAAAATCAAAATTAGAGAGTGGGATTACCTGTCTATTCTCTCTCTCAGTTTCTGCAATAATCGAAGATTATCATTCTCAAGGTGCTTTATAAGCTTCTCAATGAAGAGGTGCTGTTCAAGCGCTCCAAGCTTGGTAACGTCAATCACTCTCTTCCCTTCAAATTCTGTGCTGCTTCTTCCATTGTCATGATGATTACTGTCAAACAAAGATGTTTTCAACCGTTTGTAGGTGGGTAGTCTCTCGATCACAGCCCACTGCAACGCAAGTTCATCATCCTCCTCTTGTATTGAATCTGAATGACTGCTTTTGAAGCTTGAACCACGATGGTGGTATGGTGACTGTTGAATGTTTCTTCCAACACTAGTTAGTTCCATCTCCGAAAGATATGTTTGTTGCTGCTAAAGAGAGCTTATCCTGAAGAACTCATATACTTCATCTGTAAGTCTTTGTATATATAGCAGCATTTAGTTTTTATATTGACTGTTGTGTTATGGTGGAACTGACCCTTAGGTTGGTTTGGGATGTTCTAAAAAAATATACTTTTTGATTTATTGACTTATATGGGTTGGGTTTGATGTGATGTGTTAGAGAGGTGATGTGATTTAAATAAGATGATGTGACTTAAATAGGATAGTGACTTTTTGACCTTTTGTATTATTTAGTATATGCCAAACTTGACCTTAATTGACCTCAATTTTGTTAAATATGGGAATTAAAATAGGAATTATTTTGATTATAGAAATCTTACCTTGTATATATTGTTTTCATTATAAAAATCTTACCTTGTATATATTATTTTTTAAATTGTATCATAAATATATTATATATACATAATATCTATCTCATTAATTGATAAGCTAAATAATTCTTTTCATTATTTTAATTTGTTGTAAAATCCGAGGTCATTCCAGTAAGTGTGTGAGTTGTAATAACAGGATCAGGATCTCAGTCAATTGTCATCTAGGAATCTGGCCATTCTTTCAACATTGTTTTCATCCCTTTGATAGTTGACTGATGAGATCAAGTATCGATGAAGGCTTTTGTTTTGTGTCTCTATTCTCCTTTCCTCTTTTTACTTTTTAATTTTTGTCTACAGGTACTTGTGGTGGCGGGGGCGGGGCGTTTCTATTAGTGGATTTGTCGTCATCTTTACCACCTTTACTATGAGTCTGAATCTGTGCTTCATAGTCCTCCTGGCCAGCTGCGATGTTCCATGTTGTTCCGTTTCCGTAGAGTAGTCATGGAGGAGACCATGAAGATTAGTCGAAGCTGTCGATAAATCGCCATAAACAAGTTATGACTAATGTGAATGTGCACACAGACTGAAGATTGGGAGTTATAATTGATTTTGATTGATATACACGTGTCATCACAAGAATAAAGGGACAAGACATTATGGGATATCTCTATAATTGCTTTCAATCTCCCAAGGAGTAATAATTTCTGCATGCTGATAGGGTATTTACAAAGTGGTATCTTTTTCTTTTCCTTTATGATTTGTTTGCCGATTATAATACCATGACATTATCACATGGTTACCCTACTAGTATGCGATAATTTTTCCCCAACATCATTAGAGTATGGATAGGCATGTGGATACGATAATGTGGAAAACTTTTAATGGTGTTACTTTAATTGCACTATTTTTTTCTTTGATAAAAAATATTAAAAAATTATTTTTGTATTTTTTTCTAACAGTTACACATTAATACTATACAAAAATTATTACAATTACAATTTCATAATAGTTTGGATATGTAATCTAAAATGTCTGAAAATTATTTGATACTTTTCAAAATTAATATTAAGCACTGAATATATTTAGGAAGTATCTGATACATATCCATGAGTAATTTAAAAGATATTAGCATGTGATATGGGTATTGGTTCATAGAGTGTGCCCTGTACCTGTAATAAAAAATTGACTGACATAATATTTGCAATTATCTTGGTTTTTAAGATTATGTTTGAATCTTAAATTTGAATAATAATTTGTGAATATATATGTCTGACACCATAAAATATTTTCTGTCTATTGTGACCTATCAATTGTGATCAAATCTGACTCTATGTGGTTGGTGCATATCTATTATGATCTGTCGAGTAAATATTTTTAAAGAATAATTTTGATTACATTTATTATTATTGTTATTTTTTGTCGTTTGCTTTATTGCAGAGCATGACAAGCCATTTGTGGAAATGGGTGGGGATTTGAAAGCCACTTGTAAGGCAAAGTGGAGATGGACTTCCCATGAAATAAGCAACATGAAGAGAGTGGAGATCGACTGCTTATGAAATAAGCAACCTGATGGTGTCAGTTTCTCTGCTTATGTTGATGTTCCCTCTATTTTAGGGGATGGTGTTGGAAATTGCATAGAGTTGTAGTTCTCTAGGGACATGTCTCTTGAAAACATGTATATTTTATTATTTTGTTTTATGATTTATTTATTTTTTTAAAAAAATGATGGAAGTAAAGATTAAAGTCTCATTTGTCAATTATATATTTTAATTAAAAAATCACTATAAATTATTACATCACTTTCTCTATATTTTTATATATTTTGTCATAAAAAACTAAAAAATTATTAAAATAAGTTCCACACGAGGCTTGACTTCCCATGAAATAAGCAACATGAAATGAAAGCAACTCAGATGAAAGCTTATAAATAGGCTGCTTTGAAAAATAGAATGAACCTTCAACCCAACTCCCAGAACGGATATCTAGTTGCAGCTTCTATTTTGGAGTAGTTACCCAGTATTTTAGGAGTAGTTTAGCTATAATTTCCCTATCGATTAATGTAATTTCAATTTCTTTATTCTTGTTTAAATTCATGTAACTTTCGGTAAGCGACAATTTTACTTGATTTATATCATTTCAGTTACTTTTGCATCATTCTTTTTGTTTATTTACTTTCAAAGAAAGGAAAATGTTTTGTGGCACTAAACTGGGGGCACTAATGCCCTTAATTTCCATTTTAGGTAACTGTTTTGTTTTGTTTTGTTTTTTTTATATGGAAATTAGGGGCATTAGTGCCCCCAATTTAGTGCCACAAAATGCAACCCTCAAAGAAATCTTTGACCTTTCGAGACATAGAAATTAACCACATTACTTGATTTTTTGTATTTAGTAAACAATAATGTATTGTCTGTCGATTTCTTATTATCGATTGACCTTAAATTAAATTTTAACTAACATGATGAAAAGAAAATGTGCAAGGAAAAGTGAATGAAATAGAAGTTTAATTTATTTTATTTTTTCCTTTCATTTTTCTTTTTCTTTTTTATCAAAATTTTTTTGTAAAATTTAAAATCTAAATACAATCAAAAGTTAAGTTGTTTTTATTTTTGTTTTTTCTTTCGATTGAGAAGTCTTAAGTTAAACATTGAAAAGTAAGTTTTATATGTAGAACATTGATTTTCATATTCTTGAATTATTATGATTTTAGTGTCCATATATTATAGATGAAAAATATTTGAGATCACTGATTAGTGATAACTTTAATGATGTGATAGTGGATTTCACCCACTGTTACAGTATTATTGTACCTTTTTTTTTTTTTAATTGCCACATCAATAGAACTCTTGTTTGAATTCTACTATTAAAGGTTCCTAGCACTGCTGATTACGGATAGAGTCTCATGTCATGTGATGGGGTGTGATGTCATCATTCATGCCAGCTTGCTGATGATTTATTCCATACGTAAGTAATGTTAATATTGGCCTGAAAATTCTTCCCACTTTCTTTTTCTTTATAGTTTATTATTATTATATTGGCAGAACAAGACACCTCATCATCTCGATTCCTGTTTCATGATGTCCACTCACTTCCACCATCAACATTGAAATATCACTAAAGTTTAAGAAACCATAAAAGTTACTGATAATTTTACAGAAAAGTGAGATTTATATTAGTTTATTGTTGATACATTCTATTGTTATTTTTTAATATGCTTTTTTATTATAAATATAAAAAAATTATAAAATAAATCATATTTAAACTATCTCTTAAAATAAATTTTAACTACATGATATTTTTTCTAAGTATTTCATTGAATAATTTTTTTAGTTCCTTGTTGAAATATAAGATGTACTGTAGCTGTGTGAAGCTGGCATAAATGTATGATTTGATATGAGTTGCTTACTTTTATATTGTGTTTGGTTGGAGAATTTGATGAGAGATTTAGAAAGAAAAATAAAAAAAAGTAGGTGAAATTTAAATAAAATATATCTATATTTCACTTAGTTTCACACATCTTTTTTCTTTTTCTTTTTAAATCTCTGTTCAAATCTCTCAACCAAACACAACATTACTGTCAGATTTTAAGATGCTTTATCAAAAACATGATCTCATCTCATGGAGGGGCGGGCAGGATTGTGAGAGCGGGGGCTAAAAGGATAAGAATATAGTAAATCTTAGTAGATGAAAATTTTAATTAAGTTGGGTTATAATGAAAAATGTCTTTTAATTTGACCTACAATAATATAACATGGTAGGTGTTGAAACTTCATTATAGAGGGCCTAACTACGTTGTCATATTGTGAGTAAATTTTGTGAGTCTAAAATTGTAAGTTGTAGCAACTACTTTGTCATATTGTGAATAAATTTTGAATTAAATTTTGTGAGTCTAAAATTGTAAGTCCTTGCATTTCTCAATTGAAATAAATTTTGAATTACTCAAATAAGATTATTAAAAGATTACTTAAAATTAATTACTTGTTTTTATAGTTATAAATTGATATTGTGTAAATTTAATAAGATATATTAAATCAATAATGCTACGGTGTCTACATTTATGTATTATATTTTGTTTTTTATCTTATATATTATCATTGTATTGGTATAATAAATTCCATTACAAGTCTATTACTAATGCAATTATGTTAGATAATGTCTCAATGAGACCACATAATTAAATGTGGTGTTATCATTTATAAGAAGCCTACAATTTAAGTGATTCAATTTAGTTAATAGGCTTAAGGGTATATGTGTTATGGACCTAATGTGTAGATATTAGTTGTATAATTTCTATTTCTATGAGGGGCAGAAATAGAAATTAAAACATATTGGTTAAAGTTGGTTTTCATTCCTTTTGAACTTCCACAACCTTTCAATTTTGAAAACCAATAAATAGAAATTAAAACCAATAATGGTTAAAGTTGGTTTTCATTCCTTTTGAACTTCCACAACCTTTCAGTTTTGAAAACCAATTACAACCTTTAAAAGGTTATGGTCCCTATTCCTTCCCAATTGGAAGAAGAGAACACTGCCATTTTTTCTAAATCCTCTCAAGGAGAAACATAAGGCACCAAAGGGGAAAGGATTAGAAGGCAATAACATAATCAATAACAAAGAGTTTATTGATAATCACGCTTCCGTTTAACCGTTCATCAATGGATTCAGGTATGTCATTTTGTCTTGATTTCTTGATAATACACATGGTAAATGATCCGAAGTGTAAGGTTTATGTTCTGAAATTTATGTTAACAATTGGTATCAGAGCATACATTACCATGTGTCTTATCAGAATTGATATGCTTTATTCATTCTATTTAGTTTCCTGGAATCAGATTCTGAATTTTCTTATTGATGTAAATTCTGTTTTTTCCTGTTTTGGTCTGTGAAAATGGCAATCTGTTTTCTGGAATTGTAAAATGATTCGGTGGGCAGTTTTTTTTTTTCTCTCAAATGGATGAACATCATGTATTTATATATATATAGATATATCTTGCGATTTAATCGGTTTAATTTTGAACATCATAAAAAAAAAATCTATTTGTTTTTGGACCCGTCAATTCTTTTTATATATGTATGTATATAATTGGGATTGCTGCAGATTATATAACATATACGGGGTCACAAATTTAGAAATCTTTAAATTTAATGTAATTTCATACAACGTCTACAGAAATTTAATTTTTTAACATTCTCAATATAAGTCAATTCAAACAAGATGTCACAAAAGTGATCTCTCTTGTCTAAATTGTTTTATATGGAATGTTTTGATATTCATGTCTGTGTATCTCATGCGGGTATTTATCGGTCCAAAGACATGATTAAGACTTGGCAGAATTACACACACATTTTGTGGTGATAAACATGTGCCAATTGTCAAGAAAACCTAATGTGAATAATAAATCCATCAAAAGATAGATTTGTTATTTGGCATAACTTATTGTCAATGTTTGATCATTACAACAAGAATACCACTTACAGTTAATATCACTACCCAAAGGCTTGGTATTAATGTTGTGCTAGGTATCTTGAGATGTTGTCATTAAATTAATTTATTTAGAGATTATCTGTTTGGTAACTTAATGTGAGCATAATTGTTTATTCCTTTTATCGAAAATGGGACTCTAAAACCATTAGCAGCTACTTTATTGGCTATGCCGAACGATCACGGGGTTACAAGTTTTATGATCCCACAAATAGGTCAATATTTGAAACGGAATTGCAACATTTTTTGAGGATGTTGAGTTTGGGGGGAGAAATCCAGTTAGAGACATTGTCTTTGAGGAGGAAGCAGGAGTAATCCCACTTCCTACTACTACTTTTGACCAATCACAGGTTCCTATACCTGTCATTGCTCGAGAAGTAATTTCGGATCCTCAACCAGACAATGTTGTTCAAGCTGAGGAACAAACTCTACAACCTCAACCTCAAGAATCTGTGCCATTAAGGCGATCCACAAGAGAAAGGAGATTTGCACTTTCAGATGATTATATTGTATATCTCTAGGAACATGAGGTAGAAAATGGAATGTCGAAAGATGATCCAATCAACTTTCGTCAAGCCATGGAAAGTTCCAACTCTCATAAGTGGATAAAAGCCATGAATGAAGAATATAAGTCTATGCAAGACAATAAAGTTTGGAAACTTGTCTCATTACCAGTCGGTGCGAAGCCTGTAGGTTGTAGCCAAAGGCTTTACTCAAAAAGAAGGAATTGACTTTAAAGAAACTTTCTCTCCAGTTTCTTCGAAAGATTCTTTTAGGACAATTATGGCGCTTGTTGCATATTTTGATCTTGAGTTGCATCAGATGGATGTCAAAACAGCTTTTCTTAATGGTGACATTAAAGAAACAATTTATATAGTGCAACTAGAAAACTTTGTGTCAGGAGACCCAAAGAATGTGGTTTGCAAATTGACTAAATCCATCTATGGACTCAAACAAGCTTCTCGTCAGTGGTACTTCAAATTTCATCAAGTTCTCACTTCGTATGGTTTTGAAACTAATGTTGTTGATGAATGTGTGTATCACAAGTTCAGTGGGAGTAAACACATATTTTTGGTTTTATATGTTGACGACATATTGCTTGCCACAAACGATATAAACTTATTACATGACACCAAGAGATTTCTATCTAAGAATTTTGAAATGAAAGATCTTGGTGATGCTTCCTTTGTATTAGGAATCGAAATACACCGAGATCGTTCTCAGGGTATTCTGGGATTATCACAAAGGAGCTATATCGAAAAAGTACTCAATAGATTTGGCATGCAAAATTGTAAATCAGGTGAAACCCCGGTTGCTAAGGGAGACAAGTTTAGTCTCAGCCAATGCCCGAAGAACAGTCTTGAAATTCAAGAAATGCAGAAGATTCCTTATGCCTCGGCTGTAGGGAGTCTAATGTATGCTCAAGTATGTACGCGTCCGGATATTGCGTTTATAGTTGGCATGTTAGGCAGATGTTTAAGTAATCTTGGCATGGATCATTGGAAAGCAGTCAAGCGTGTTATGCGATATTTACAGAGAACAAAGGAATATATGCTCACATATAGGAGATCGGATAAGTTAGAGGTCATTGGATATTCCGACTTCGATTTTGCTGGATGCCAAGACAGTAGGAAATCCACATCAGGCTATATTTATCTGTTAGCTGGCGGAGCAATTTCTTGGAGGTCTGCAAAGCAGACGCTCATAGCTTCATCCACCATGGCCGCAGAATTTGTAGCATGTTATGAGGCATCAAACCAAGGGATATGGCTGCGGAATTTTGTCACTGGGTTGCGTATTTTGGAAGGCACTGAAAGATCACTTAAGTTATATTGTGACAATAAGTCTGCAGTTTTATATTCCAATAACAACAGGAGCTCGACAAAATCAAAGCATATTGATATCAAGAACCTAGTTGTAAAAGAAAGAGTGCAGAGTGGACAGATTTCCATAGAGCACATTGGGACAAACTCCATGATAGCGGATCCACTTACGAAGGGACTACCACCCAAGGTAGGTTGTTCTATTTGAGAACATTCTGGTTTAGTGGGAGTTTGTATTTATATTACTGCTTTATGTCAGCCTTGAGTTTTATCTATGTAATTAGATTAATTTCTGCAGAAATGAAATATTCAGTTCATTACGCTCTGTTACGTATTGTGAAGTATTGATCTCAATAAAGTTAAGTAGGACCAGTTGGAAATAGGCATGTATGGATCACATCACATGTAATTTCCATGCTACGCATCCATGATTGATCTATGTCATTTAGCTGTATTAGTATACGTGACCATTGGTGGGTCGAGTTACGATTGATGTAACGAAGACCGCTTTAATCCTATATTAATATAGTTAATGGACAAGATTGTTTGGATACCCTCAAGTTATGATAACAAATTTCTGAGCTCACTAAAGTTAAGCACATTTTTCAGGATACATATGTGGTCCAGTGGGAGATTGTTAGATAATGTCTCAATGGGATCACATAATTAAATGTGGTATTATCATTTATAAGAAGCCTACAATTTAAGTGATTCAATTTAGTTAATAAGCTTAAGGGTATATGTGTTATGGACCTAATGTGTAGATATTAGTTGTATAATTTCTATTTCTATGAGGGGCAGAAATAGAAATTAAAACATATTGGTTAAAGTTGGTTTTCATTCCTTTTGAACTTCCACAACCTTTCAGTTTTGAAAACCAATAAATAGAAATTAAAACCAATAATGGTTAAAGTTGGTTTTCATTCCTTTTGAACTTCCACAACCTTTCAGTTTTGAAAACCAATTACAACCTTTAAAAGGTTATGGTCCCTATTCCTTCCCAATTGGAAGAAGAAAACACTGCCATTTTTTCTAAATCCTCTCAAGGAGAAACATAAGGCACCAAAGGGGAAAGGATTAGAAGGCAATAACATAATCAATAACAAAGAGTTTATTGATAATCACGCTTCCGTTTAACCGTTCATCAATGGATTCAGGTATGTCATTTTGTCTTGATTTCTTGATAATACACATGGTAAATGATCCGAAGTGTAAGGTTTATGTTCTGAAATTTATGTTAACAAATTACTCATAGAATGATAAATAAAATATGATACATAAATATAATCAACATAACATTATTGATGTATAGTATTAAAAATTAAGGTAGCTCAACATTTTTTTTTTTTTAAACTGAGGTGTCTGGCTTCACCGCTGGGCTGCGTCCACCGACTAATCCTCAGGGGGAGCAATCACAGCATCCCACCGCCGCGGCTCCCCACTTAAATCCCAAAGTGTCCCAGAGGGGAATCGAACCCATGACCGTGCGCCTAACCCACACAATCACGTCTTCGCCCTTACCACTGGGCCACCAAGGGGGTGGGTAAGGTAGCTCAACATAATATTAAAATTTTCAATTGTAATTTAATTATATTAACATACTAAAGCTATTTTTGACCCCCAAAAACAAAAAATTTTAAATATACATTTCTTGATTTTAATGGTTAAATATATATTTCTTATGTTGTCAAACTTTAAAAAAAAAAAGTTTATTCAAAAAGTAATTTTAGAGGTAATTTTCTATTGGTCCAATTAAGATAAATACTACCCAAAACTAATTACTGGACACTTTTATAAAGGGTCAGAAACTTTATGCACAACCTTACACTATTCACAACCACGCATCATTGAAGCTTTTCAAACTTTTGAAGGGGCCACACACAACCCCTGTTGACCCCCAAGATTTCATGTAGTGTCATTTTTTTTTTAACGTACATGTAGTATTATTGATTAATAAAATATTACATATAGAATTAATCAGACATTTTGGTTTCCACTAACTTAATTATTTTGAAAACTTGACTAAAAGTCAACCTATTTTGAATCATATAATCTCTTTATATTTTTTATATTTTTTAAAAAAAAATTAAAAAGTCAACTTTCCAGAACTTGCCGCAATCTTCGCTATCACAAAATGAAATTCCTCATCTACATAATCCAATATTTTCTCAAATTGAACAAATAAAAAGATAAAAATGCCTATAGAAATAATTACATGAGCAATGTGCTACATCATCTGAATTTTGACTTACCAGTCATTTGGCCAGTCATTCGACAAGAAGAAAACAGTTGCAGTTGATAAGAGTTACAATCATGATAGACAAGTGTTACACCGATAGCTCGAGTGGTTGTCTGAACAATCGACCAGCAAACACAAATTTAAGCTTTCAAACAAATTAAATTTGAATAACCAAACATTTTTATAATTACATTTGGTGTGTGCCCATTGGCTAATTCTCTCTCCAAAAAAAAAGAAAGAGAAAAGAGGGTACCGGGGATGGGATGGGAATTCTATTTCAATTTTATTTTTATGTTTTTTTTTGGTTTGTTTTCTTCTCCAAAATTTTAAGATTCTTTGAGCATTTTGTGGCTCCTTTGGTGTGAACTTCTTTTGGTCCAAAAAAAAAAAGAAAGAGAAAAGAGGGTACCGGGGATGGGATGGGAATTCTATTTCAATTTTATTTTTATTTTTTTGGTTTGTTTTCTTCCCCAAAATTTTAAGATTCTTTGAACATTTTGTGGCTCCTTTGGTGTGAACTTCTTTTGGTTTAGGACTATAACAAAGATGTCATTGGCAAAAGTAAAGTGTTTTTTTTTTTTTTTTTTTTTTTTTTTTTGGGGGGGGGGGTTTTGGGGTTGGGTTTTCCATTTTTTCAAAAATTTTTTTTTATTTTTTTAAAAATACTTTTCAGAAAATTTTATTTTTTTTATTTTCGTATTTTTTTATTTTTACTGAATTTTTTTAATATTTTAAACAATTTTTTTACTTTTTAGACATACATAACATATATACACTTAAAAAGTAAAAAAATTGTAAATTTTTTAAAAAAAACTCACTAAATACCAAAAATATAAAAAAAATACAAGAATTCAGTACATTTTTTGTATTTTTATGTATTTATTAATTTTTTAAAATATTTTTTCACAAATTTTTTATTTTTTAAATATATCTAAGTAAGGTGCATCTAAAAAAGTAAAAAAAAATATTTTAAATTTTAAAAATATTTACTAAAAACAAAAAAACATAAAATTAAAAATTTAATTCAAAAAACTCAAACCAAACCCGAGAATGTGACTCGTTAACACTTAACTTTACATGCATGTATGCCTGATTTTTCATTGATTAGACATTATCATCGTGGTCATCATCCATATAAAACAGTGTAATGCCATAATTATTGTGTATAGCGAGGCACCAATGCAGATCCAGTGTCACTGTTATACAAAAAGCACAGTAATGAGTGTTGTGCGGCAAGTGAAATTTATTTTGGATCTTATTTTAATGATTTAAATTATTTAAATTTTAAAAAATATCGAAAATAATATATTTATAAAAAATCAAATAAATCAGATATCAATAACTTGTTCATTAAATAACATCTTTATATAAAAAAAATGAATATGTATGTATCAAACTAAATACAAATATTATTTGATGAGAAGTTTCTTAATATCCAATCAATTTAATTTTTTTCAAGTATATTATTCTCGATATTTTTTAAATTTTGAATGATTCGAATCATCAAAATAGAATCCAAAATGAATTTTACGAACAGCATAACAGTCATTGCTGTGACATTGGATCCCCCTAGCATACTATTTGATAACACCTTTTTAATTTTTTCATAATCTGTTTTTTTTATTATAAAATAATAATAAAAAATTTATTTGATGTACACAAATGTTTTAGAAATAAAAATAAACATTACAAAGATTTGTTTAAATAAATATTAAGGTTCAGATGTGAGAGCATTCATTTTGTGTGATAGAACTGGGCTTCTTATTAAGATGGCTCAGTCCAGCTGCAAAACTCTTAGGCCTCGTTTGGTATTGGGTTAAAAAAAAAGTCATTATAAATTATTACACCATTCTCTTTAATTTTTCACACGTCTTTTTATATAAAATTAAAATAAATGATTTTCAAAAGAGGCCTTAACACACTTTAAGAGGCCCATTCCTCCAAGCCCACACCAATGTATCCAATCAAATTAGGGATTTTAGGTCAAAACCCCCTTCCATGAGGCCCATTAGGTGTAAAGCCCACGGATGAAAACAATTGCCCCAAAAGTCCCTCGATTAAAAAAATATCGTGATTTGACTGAAATGCCCATCCATATAAGGGTGCAAATACGAAATAATTGCACCGTTTCTCTCCCGTTCCTCTGTGTCATCGATTCAAAACCCTCATCTCTTCTGAATATGATCGTTCAAAACCCTAGGAACGATTGAAACCCTTATCTGTCTCATTACTCTCGCTGTCTGTAGCTAGTTCGTTATAGTTTCTTCGATTGAAACCCTTCTCTCTCTTATTACTCTCGCTCTGTGTAGCTACTTTGTTACAGTTTCTTCGATTGAAACCCTAGCAACGAACTCGGCATTAGGCTTTACTCTCTCTCTTAAACCCTTCTCTGAGTCTTATTACTCTCGCTTTGTGGAGCTACTTCGTTACAGTTTCGTGGATTGAAACCCTAGCAACGCTTTACTCTCTCTCTTGGACACACATTTTACAGGTGATTTAAAAATTGGTTTGAAAACTAATTTAGGTATTTTCGGAATGCTTTGAAATTCACTTGCTTCAGAGTAAAATTTTACTTCCAACTAGAGTAAAATTTTTCAGAGTAAAATTTTTCATCCAACTAGAGTAAAATTTTACTCTGAAATGAGAGTTCTACTTCTTACAGAGTAAAATTTGACTTTAACTATAGCCTTTTGTTCAGTACGTTTTAATTTCTGTAGTGTTTTTGTCCTGCCATTTCAATTTGCTTCATGAATTTTTCAGAGTAAAATGTTAAAATACACTTGCTTCATGAATTTTTCAGAGTAAAATTTTACTTCCAATCAGAGTAAAATTTTACTTCCAAAACCAGAGTAAAATTTTACTTATAATGAGAGTAAAATTTTAAAGTAAAATTTTACTTCCAGTCAGAGTAAAATTTTACTTCCAAAACCAGAGTAAAGTTTTACTTATAATGAGAGTAAAATTTTAGTTATTAGAGAGTAAACTTTTACTTTAACTCTAGCCTTTTTCTCACTACGCTTTAATTTCTGTAGTGTTTTGGTCCTGTCATTTCAATGCTTTCAAATTCACTTGCTTCATGAATTTTTCAGAGTAAAATTTTACTTCTAAACAGAGTAAAATTTTACTTCCAATCAGAGTATAATTTTACTTTAACTCTAGCCTTTGCTCATTACGCTTTGATTTCTGTAGTGTTTTCGTCCTGCCATTTCAATGCTTGCAAAGTCACTTGCTTCATTAATTTCTCAAAGTAAAATTTTACTTCCAATCAGACTAAAATTTTACTTATAATGAGAGTAAAATTTTACTTATTACATAGTAAAATTTTACTTTTACTCTAGCCTTTGCTCATTACGCTTTGATTTCTGTAGTGTTTTTGTCCTGCCATTTCAATGCTTTCAAATATACTTGCTTCATGAATTTTTCAGAGTAAAATTTTACTTCCAATCAGAGTAAAATTTTACGTCCAATCAGAGTAAAATTTGAGTAAAATTTTACTTTTGCCAAACAGAGTAAAATTTTACTGTCTCATGACAATACTTGTGCATTTTGTTTAGTGCTTATTTGTTTTGTGACGTTGTTTAAAGTAAAATTTTATACTGTTGATATAGGGGAACTTTTTTGTGTTTGAAAATGGTTGTTACAAGAAGCAAATGTGGTAATGATGATGATGATAATGATTTTGAAGTTCCACCAACTGTTTTACAAAAGAAGAAAGTCCCTAAAAAGGGAGCAAAAGTAGTAAAGAAAGTCCTTCAAAGTTGAATATTATGCATGGAGTACGGGAGAGGGAGAATTATATGAAACAATATAGGTCAAATATTGTTTCATTGATAAACGTAATGCGAGACACAAGGTTCACTAAAAGACACATTACTACCCTTGAGAGAACACCTTTTGGAATGTTGTTTAAATGTTTTTGGAAGAAAGATGATGTGGAGTTAAAGAACTTCAAGAAAGTTGACGATAATGTGATGGATGTGATCAAATGTTATGACTTTCATGCAAAGGGATTTAAGCTTGGGGGGAAGATATGTGACATACGGGATAGTGACGTTACCTTGATTTTTGGGATAAAATCGGGAACGAAAAAAGTAGATGTGTCATATGGGAAAAAACAAGAATCAGCTTTTGTGCAGAGAAGGTTTCGTAATTTGTCAAGAATATCTGTAAAGAGTTTGCGAGAGGCGTTAGGAGATGCGTTGGAAGGCACAACGAGAGTTGATATTGAGGATGTTGCACGCATAATGTGTCTATTTGTTGTGGCGACTTTGCTATTACCAACAACTGGTCTAACAGTTGGATGGGCCTTTGTTGCCCTTGTAGAAGATTTGGAAATGATGAATTCGTATGCATGGTCGACTGCAGTTGCATCCACGTTGACTACTTCAATCCATTCTTCATTAGGAAGTCCTGAAAATGTCACTGGATGTGTACTTCTTCTGTTGGTAAGTAAATTGAACTACTTGAAATATTATGCAATCTATCTTTAGAGAATTTAACTAATTTCGATTTTTTATTTTATAGTACTGGTTATGCGAGCATACTACCCTCATTCAACCTGAAGGAAAAAATTTGTGTCCAAGGCTCCTGCGATGGGACTTATCAACATTGAGGAAAAAACTAATGAAGAGGTCATTGCAAACACTAAAGCCCGAAGAGGTATCATCTTTCCAAACTCAGCCCGAAGAGTAAAAGTTTACTTGAAATCAGAGTAAACTTCTACTTTAAATCAGAGTAAACTTTTTCTTACATTCAGAGTAAAATTTTACTTAGTCTTGAACAGAGTAAAAGTTTACTTTAAATCAGAGTAAAATTTTACTTACAGTCAGAGTAAAATTTTACTTACTCTTCAACAAAGTAAAAGTTTACTTTAAATCAGAGTAAAAGTTTACTTTAAATGAGAGTAAAATTTTACTTACAGTCAGAGTAAAATTTTACTTACTCTTGAACAGAGTAAAAGTTTACTTCAAATCAGAGTAAAAGTTTACTTTAAATGAGAGTAAAATTTTACTTACTCTTGAACAGAGTAAAAGTTTACTTCAAATCAGAGTAAACTTTTACTTTAAATCAGAGTAAAATTTTACTCTGAGTCAGAGTAAAATTTTACTTGCTCTTGTACAGAGTAAAAGTTTACTTTAAATCAGAGTAAAATTTTACTTACAGTCAGAGTAAAATTTTACTTACTCTTGAACGCAGTCAAAGTTTACTTCAAATCAGAGTAAAATTTTACTTGCTCTTGTACAAAGTAAAAGTTTACTTTAAATCAGAATAAAATTTTACTTACAGTCAGAGTAAAATTTTACTTACTCTTGAACGCAGTAAAAGTTTACTTCAAATCAGAGTAAACTTTTACTTTAAATCAGAGTAAAATTTTACTCTAGTGGTTAAAGTTTGCTTAATTGCTGGCTTCTTTTCTTTTTCTATTTTTCAATTGCAGGTAAATCACAATGAACTGAAGCCCGTTTCCAAAGAAGAAATGGAACTCATTTGCAATGATGATGAAGAAGATGCTTTGGACATAGAGGAAAATTTGGAGACTGAAGAAGATTCATTGGACACACAGGAAAAGTTGGAGACTGAAGAAGATGCATTGGACACAGAGGAAAAGTTGGAGACTGAAGAAGATGCATTGGACATGGAGGAAAAGTTGGAGACTAAAGAAGATGAAGATGATGTAGCTGAAATTTTAGGAGATGATCAACCTTTGAAGAACTTCATTGATCTTCAAAAGGAAAACAAGAGGCTGAAAAGTGAGAATCTGGCGTTGGTTGAAGAACTGAAGAAACTGAGGGAAACAATGCAAAAAATGAAAGAGGAGCAAAAGGCAAAAACAAAAGAAACGATGGAAAAGATGAGCAACACAGAGAAAGAAATGGAGAAAATGAGAAAGGAGATTGAAGTACTTGAATCTGAAAATAAACAGTTGGTTGAACAGATTGAAGAAAATGCAGTTCATGCGGCTACCCAAGGTTTATCTTCCAAAGAAATGCCACATGCTAAAGGAGTAGAACAAGAGGAAAACATTGGGATTCAAAGTACATTGGAAGAAATACCCATAGTCGTAGAGCCATTGCAAACATCCATGGTGAGGAAAATCAAAATCAAGTCGAGGAAGAAGAAAGAAATGTCTGATTTTGAATGTGAGCCAAGAGAAGCAAAGAAAAAAAAAACCAGAAAACAAGGAATTGAAGTGATGTCAAAAGAAGTCATTTGTGTTGAAAACTTGCCTCTAAGCCAAGCAAAGCCAGTTGAAAGGGTTTTGTTTCCAGATAAGGCTGCAATATGCAAATTGCTTGATGAGGATGACAAGTATCTACTGAACAAGATTTACAATTTGGAAACCACAGAGTAAGACCATGTTAATTTTATCAAACAACAGATTTTTACTATTATCCAACTGCAGCATGTTAATCAACATTTTTTTTACCTTATGACTAGTGCAATCATATGGTCCGGCACAAGACATGGAGTATATGTTACATTGCATGATGTGGATGCAATTCTGAGAGATGGTGATACTGCAAATAATGTAAGTGGCAATACAAGTTTCAATGACTAGTGTTCACTTCAATAACTAAAAATAGTTCACTTTATTAATATATATTTAATTGATTTTTGTTTTGTAGGTGATTGACAGCTTCATAGAAATGCTTGAGATTGAGCAACAAGTCAAGAAGCCAGAAAAGAATAAATCATTCTTTTTCTCTAGCCTTTGCTGGGTAAGCCATCAATTTGTATTTAGTTTGAATTGATAAATTTTTACTGTGGTTTAGTGTAACATATCAGTGTCTCTTATACGATTAAATGCAGTCTTTAGTGAAATGGGGTTATGGGGAGCTGAGAAATCATCTAATTGATGAAGTCCTTGCACAAGATTTGAGTGGATATAGATACCTTCATTTTTGCATGAATTCCAATGGGAACAAAAAGGAAGAAAAACCCTACCACTGGACACTCCTTCTATTTGACACTGAACTTGATGAGTGGAGACATTACAATTCTTTAAGGCCAAGAGACAACAGAGAAGATGATTACCTTAAGGATGCAAAGAAGATTGTAAGTGCTTTGCATCATATTAACAGTAATTTTTTGCTGTATTTTATTCTTGAATTTAATCCTGACCAAACAATTATGCAATGATGTTAGATAACATATGTGGATAGCAAGTTGGGCAACAAAACGAAGAAAGGTACAAGAAAGTTTTCAAACTTAGTTTCGGTGAAAGATAGTCCACAACAACGCCCAACATCGTAAGTATTTCACGCTACTATTATATGCTTGAATTGGTAGTTTTCAAATTTGAGTAAATCTAACAAGCGATTGATTTTTATTTAACAGTGTTGATTGTGGAATTATTGTATGTTATATCATGCGCCAAATCATAAGAGATGAGCCTATTGCAAATTCTATGGAAGAGGATGAAATTAACAATTTCCGAGCGTCAATAGTGCATCAATTTTTGAATGATTATCCAAAAGCATGGACTGAGGAACAGTTCAACCTCAAAAAAAAAATGCGCTAGAGCTAAGACCTCAAGGATGACAATGTGGACAAGTTTTGGGGAAGTACTGTGAATGATATATGTAATTTTGGTTTTTGTAAATGAAAGAACAGTGAAAAAGTGATTGTAAGTGAAAGAATACTAAGAGAGTATTAGATAGAGGCTTAAATTTTTTTTGACTGAATGTTGCTATGAATGTTGGAATGAATGTTGCTATGAATGTTGTTTTGACTGGGAATGAATGTTGATGATATATTTAGTTGTGTTGTTAGATTTTTTTTGCACAAAGATTGCATGATGATCATCAGGGGAGTTTGTGTGTTGTGGTAAACTTTGGTGCAGGTTGGAAATGTTTTTCTAAGGGGACTAACATATTTTCTGAACTGAAGTAAAATTTTACTCTGAACTGAAGTAAAATTTTACTTTATATTCTGAATGATGAGTAAATTGTTGCACTCTAAATCTAAAAGTAAAATTTTACTCTGCATGAAAGAAAAATTTTACTCTGAACTGAAGTAAAATTTTACTTTATATTCTGAAAGATGAGTAAATTGTTGCACTCTAAATCTAAAAGTAAAATTTTACTCTAAATCTAAAAGTAAAATTTTACTCTGCTTGAAAGTAAAATTTTACTCTGAACTGAAGTAAAATTTTACTTTATATTCTGAAAGATGAGTAAATTGTTGCACTCTAAATCTAAAAGTAAAATTTTACTCTGCTTGAAAGTAAAATTTTACTCTGAACTGAAGTAAAATTTTACTTTATATTCTGAAAGATGAGTAAATTGTTGCACTCTAAATCTAAAAGTGAAATTTTACTCTGCATGAAAGTAAAATTTTACTCTGCATAAACGTAAAATTTAACTCTGAAATAAGAATAAAATGTTACAGCCTGAATAAGTAAAATTTTACTCTGTATAAAAGTAAAATTTTACTCTGAACAAAAGTAAAATTTTACTCTGAACAAAAGTAAAATTTTACTCTGAGGGCCGAGTTGAATTTGGACTCTAAATCTAAAAGTAAAATGTTACTCTGCATTAAAGTAAAATTTTACCCTCCATTAAAGTAAAATTTTACTCTGGAATAAGGTAAAATTTTAATCTAAAAGTAACATTTTCTCTGAACATAGTAAAATTTTATTGTCAAACCACAGGCTCATCACACCCAACACAACCATTCAACCACAAAACATATCAGAAACTAGAACAGACAACCATTCAAGGACGTAGTAAAAATGTATTTTATTGCAATGTTTCCTTACAAATCTACTCTAAAAGACTATACTATTATTGCTATGGACTACTTATTGCAGAAGAACTGCATTATTTTCATACTTCTATTACAAAATCAATAATGTCTTTCACGGCAATGCCTCCTTGCAAGTCTTCCTATTATGCCCGTACTTCTCGCATCTACCGCACTGTACTCGTCTTATCTTCTCACCCCTAGATGGGATCCTATTCTTCCTTGGCCTACCAGGTGGCTTCTTACAAATTGGAGGAAGGACATCATCCATAGCTACAAGAGGTTTCTCAACAGTGGGTATTGGATAAACGGACTCAGCATAGCAATCTTTGAACTTGCTAGTGTAATAAAATGGTTCCACATGTGCATACAAATCACCTCCGCTCTTTTGGATAGCAGTCGCCGCGTGAGCACAAAGAAATCCATTCAATTGCCATTGGTAACATGAGCAAGTTCTATTCAAGAGGTCAACGCTAACCGATGGCCGGGATTGAACCTCAAAAACATGATCACTTGAACGACTAACCAACCAAGTTCTTCCACTTTTAAGAGCATTTACTAATGTTGAATCCATCTCCGGACAAAGAAAAGTATTCCATTTCTTAGCTTGTTCTCTCCTTCTCGACATCAAATCCATGATCTTCAACCTAATTGAATCAATCATCTTTGTAGTGGGCAAATGGCGAGCTTGACGGATCCATGAATTGAAAGACTCTGCCACATTTGAGTGCATTTCACCGTATTTTTGTCCTTTAAAATATGCATTAGTCCACTTGTCATAGGGCAAATTGGATAGAAACCCACAAACGATCCCTTTTCCCTCATCTTGTAATTCTTTCAAGCACTGATTAAAACATCCCACTGTCGGAGCGTAAGCACACGAAGAAAACAAAAAAACTATTCTACTCCTGAAAGTATTGCTGAAACTTGGACCAGAGAACCTATCCCTCAAATTGGCCTTCAAGTGTTGGAGACAAAAATAGTGGTAAGCAGTAGGTAAAACCTTGGGTAAAGCCTCCAAAAGTCCAGCGTTCCGATCAGATATGAAGGTAATTGGTCTTTCATCCAACAATATATTCGACAAATGCATAAAAAACCATTCCCAACTGTCTATAGTCTCCGTATCGACAATTGCCATTGCAAGAGGGAAAAAACCTGAAAAATAACATTTTACAATTAGTAAGTATATTAAACAAAAAGGACAAATCTGAGCTCAGAATAAGTAACTTGTTACTTTTGAATAAACTATAGTAATATCTACCTTGATCCCCATCCTTCGCTGTAGCTGTTAACAAGGTGCCCTTATATTTCCCCTTCAAAAAAGTTCCATCGATAAACAATAGAGGACGACAATGCCTAAACCCTTGAATGGAAGCATTAAATGCAACAAAAAACCTCTTGAACCGTCCACTTTGATGGTTATAGTCAAGACGCAAATAGCTACCAGGATTTGTGCTCATCACAATATCCATATACCATCGAATCTCATCATAGGACATAGAGAAATCTCCAAAACTAGTAGTCCTAGCTTTCTCAACTCCCAACCAAGCGTGATTGTACGTAATGGTGAGCCCGTATTGATCTGTAAATTGACGCACAACATCAATTGGACGAGTTTGGGGATTCCCACGAACTTCATTAACAATCAAACTTGCAACCAAATTTGAACTCATCCTTGAGTTTTTAGAAGTACGAACTGCAGCTCCACAAGTATGCTCATCATGTAGAGTCCTAATGTAGAAAAAATTATTAGCACTTTCTAGAGATGCATGTACTCGCCATAAACAAGCTTTCGATTCCCGCATTGAACACACAGCAGTGACCCGACACTTCTCATTCTTCACATACACAAACTCAAATCCTATCTCAATAGCATATTTACATAATGCAGTCCGGAAATCCTTTGCACCTCCAATAAATCTTTGACCTACATGAGTAATTCCATTCACCCATCCACTAGACAACAAAGTCCTTTCTTCATGTTGACAAAACATAGGGAGTAAATCCATTTCATCATCAGTAATGTTGGATCCAGTAGCGTCCCCTGATTCTCCAACTCCATGTTTTTCATTTGAAATGCCCATTTCAGTAATAGTCACATCAACCCGGTCAACACCAAGGGGATAAACAAGCGACAACATATTCTGAAAATCAGAATCATCATCAATCATGCATTGCGAATGTCCAGGCAAACAGTACGATAATAGTATGCAACCACTATTGTCAAACTTCTTCAATTTACAACTTAAGAAATCAGTTAAATCCTTCAACGTGCAGTTTGACACAACCTTGAACACAATGGTACGATCACCATACTTGCATAACAACATAAGAGGTGGAACCATTTTACAAATCTGCAAACAATTAACAGTAAAATTTTACTGTCACTATCAAAGTAAAATTTTACTATCAATATCAAAGTAAAATTTTACTGTCACTACAATTTTGGTTTAGTTTGAATTGAAACATGAATCTAAAAGTAAAACTTTACTCTGCACCAAAGTAAAATTTTACTCTGATATAGGAGTAAAATGTTACAAAAGGAATCTAAAAGTAAAATTTTACTCTGCATAAGAGTAAAATTTTACTGTCACTACAATTTTGGTTTAGTTTGAATTGAAACATGAATCTAAAAGTAAAACTTTACTCTGCACCAAAGTAAAATTTTACTCTGATATAGGAGTAAAATGTTACAAAAGGAATCTAAAAGTAAAATTTTACTCTGCATAAGAGTAAAATTTTACTCTGAAAAACAACTAAAATTTTTGCAGACAATTAACTTGTTTGTGCAACTTTTTTGCTAGTTAAAAATTGATAACTAAAATGCATAAGCTAAAAGAACATATCTCCCCTATCTTCTCAATAATCAAAATTTTACTCTAATTGTAAACAGAGCAACAGAACCAGAGTAAAATTTTACTCTGGTTCTATTGCTGTCTATTGTTAGATTAACAAGTCAATTTTACTCTGTGTCTTTTGTCAAAAACAAAATTCTGTCTATTGTTAGATTAACAAATCAACAAAAACAAACGAACTCGATCAAAATAAAAATAAATCAAACCAAAAAAACGAACAAAAACAAAAACAAAAAAAAATTAATTAACAGATCTGTACAACTCGAGTAATTGAGAAGAAAAACCTGTACTCGATCAACAATCACAAAATTGAATGAAACTCTCGTTTAATTTGAGAGCGTTGATCATCGGCCACCAAATGACAGTTGTTCGGCTGCGAGATCGTCTATTGTTGAACAATTGAGAGATATTCGGCTGCGAGATCTTCAGATCTGGAGGTCGTCTTCATCGATTTTGTGAAGTATGATCGATTTGCAGATCGGCTTCATCCTCTTCATCGGCTGCGAGATCTTTAGCTGTGATTTCAAAATTTTCAAACGTATGATACTATATATATATATATATAAGGGCAATATTGTCATTAAAAAAAATAAAAATTATAAAATGTCCTTATTGAGGTAGGCATTTCTTACTCATGGACTTTTTAAAAGAAAATTAATTAGATTATCCTTTATTCTAATAAAAAGGCCCAAAAGGGGGTTTTGACCAAAAATCCCATCAAATTAATCTATGCAAAATTTTAAAACTACCTATGAATTCCCATTAGTCAGAGTAGAATTTCTTCAGTTTTTTTAGAACATTACATAGTTTTTTTTTTTTTTGGTGACGTAAATTCATAGCCTCTGGTTATTGGGTGGACACACTGCCAACGAAGGGTTTTAAAAAGACTGAATAATTAATTTTAGGAAACATGTCTATCTTGAAAATTCAAGTTAACTTTACCAACTTGATGTGTATCCAAAATAATAGCCAATCAAAGTGCACAATTTCATAGACCATGGCACACTGCATCATGGCTTAAAACAATATTCCAGGACTTTTGAAAGTCTAATCTTTTCATTTTGAAGAGATTAATTTGAAGTTTGTTTAATATCAAGCTATTTCAGCTCTTGATCAAATCCTTGTACAGTCTTCCTAATTTGAAGATTTGAAAAAATCCACAAGTAGTTAGAGTCAACATCAAATTTGTAAGGTCGTTGAATTGCAACCAAACCAAATCAGATATTTCTATGATTCACAAAGGATTTGTACCCATTTTTTTTAAATTAATAAAATTGAATTTTTTTGCATCTTTTTTGTGTTCTTTATTGTATGATGATGAAACTAACAGATGCAGAGAAAGATAATTCCAACAAATAGGCCAAAAACTAAGCATACGTTCGGTAATGACTTTTTTAGTTAACTTTTTCGTTTTTTTAACTTTTTTAGTCTGTGACTTTTTTGTTCGTTTGGTATTCTTGATTGACTTTTTTGACTTTTTAACTTTGAAATGGTGGATTTTTTTTTTTGTCTTTTTGTGATTTTTGTAATTTTTTGACTTTTTTTAATCCTTTTGTAATTATTTAGCCCAACTCATTTACCAAACAATCCCTAACTAAAGGCCACATTTACCATAAAAATGGACAGGCATTGTATTTGTAGCTTCCAACAAAGGCTTAGCCACATGGGGAGTGGCCTTAGCCGATTTTGAACATTATTTTGTTTGGTTTCAGTTTTCTGCATTCAATTTTTTAAAAATTGAGTTTTTTATTTTTCGTTTATTTTTTATTTTTTATTTTTAGTGAATATTTTTTAAATTTTAAGCAATGTTTTTACTATTTTAGATACACCTTACTTTGATGTATCTAAATAGTAAAATGTTTATGAAAAAATATTTTAAAAAATTTATAAATACACAAAAATATGAAAAATGTCCTGAATTTTCGTATTTTTTTGTATTTAGTGTATTTTTTAAAGATTTTTTTCACAAATATTATATTTTTTAAGTATATTTATGTTTGGTGTGTCTAAAAATTAAAAAAAAAAATTTGCTTAAAATATTAAAAAAATTCATTGAAAACATTAAAATAAGAAAAATAAAAATGTATAATTTTCTTAAAACTGTTTTCTGAAAACTAGAACCAAACAAGTTGTTATTATCAGAAATGATATAGACTTTTTTTTTTTTTACCCCCACAACCCTCCACAGATACATGTCAGCCAAAGATAGGAGGAAAAAAATAAAACAAACAAAAACAAGAAATTAACCAATCACAATATATTGGGAATGATGGAATTCCCAAAAAGGGGTCTCAACATTTTTCCTATCATTATTATTATGGCTGCCGGAGCCAATTTTGAAGTACACAATAGGGATTTACAGTTTTACTTATGATAATGCAATTAATGACAATGGGTGTTCGGAGGAAATATGTCACATAAAAATTAAATTATATATATAAGCGAAGTTAGAGAAGTAAATATCGTCCATTTCCCTTTTCTTATCCGAGACAGAGTAGCCAGTGAGATAATTATCATCCCTACTCCCAAACACCACCCGTATCATGATTCTACTTAGTATGAGCCCCCCAATACTAGCATATACATTCTGAATCCTTTTATGTAATTTGATAATTGCGCATTTATACCAATGCTTAATTTTTCTCATTTACAGAGTCAGCTTGAATCACTTGCCATAATATAATTGTCAATGTATTTGTTTGTCCAATATTATGGGTGCTTTAAATGGTATATGGAAACATCAAAACAGCCCTCTCACAACCTTCCTCACTGTCCTCATTTTTCTGTGGGCTTGATGGAGTTGCAAATAATATGATTTCTAGTGGGATAACTTTCATAAAACAACTCTTCTTTAATACCAACAAACACAAATGGATGTTAAATAAGAAAAATTTTAGCAGTGTAGAAATCGAACACAAATTCCGATATGAAGTGAGACTTACCTTTTCATGGATCCCACATTGATGTGACAAGATTTTGTCCAATTTAATGAAGAGTTTATGTGCACATAGAAAAATTGTAAAACAAAAAATGCCTCTCTTTCTTTCTTTTTCTTTTTCTTTTTAAAACAACAAATTCTAGTTGCACAGAAACAAAATAAAAAAACTACATAAAAAAGTTGAGGTGTGGTCTAGATTTATTCTGCATGTAGTGGGGACTATACACAAAATGAATCTCAGCCACACATTTTCTTGTGTTTTGTTTATATGCAAAATAGCACACTGTTGTTTTTCAAACCAGAAACTGCCCTGCTTCTTTTTTTTTTGACACAAGCAACTGCCCTGTTTGGTTCACATTATTTTGTTGCCTGAAATGAGAGGAGATTTTCTCCTTGTCCAAAGACAATGGGACCAATATAGATCAAATAGTCCTGCTCTTGAAACCTTTTTCAACTGCCCTCTCTCCCCCCTAAAGGCCATTAAAGAGCAAAGAGTGTCCTAACTTGGTAATACACACACATTAATTGAAAATTGTTTTTGCAGTGCCTTTCAATTTCATTGTAGCCTTATAGTCAATATCTACTTTTCTCTGAAGAAAACCAGTAATGGCATTGCCTTGGGGTGTAAGTAAAGTTGGTCAGTGCAAATGGAGAATCAAGAATGCCTTTTTGATCAATGGTTGCATCAACGCAGTCACGTTAGAAAGTTGTAGCACTTAATAATAAGATTGGAGACAGACACTACAAAAATAAATATATATATATATATATATAAATTGTAAATCACACACACAATAATACAAGATTTACGTGATTCATCTTAAAATTATAGTTACATTTACGTTCCCAACAATTCCACTATGATGAGAAAATGTTACACACGAAATACATATTTAGCAGCCCCTCAACTACCTATACATTGAACCAAGATCATAGGTCTCAAGTGTAGAAATATTCACTCTATTTACTTTCCTATGCAAAAATTGTTTATGTTTGTTTTTTTTTGTTTTTTTTTTGTTCAAATCTAAAACTAGTATACTAAATAAAAATTTGAAAATAAAAGCACTCACAAAAAACAGGTTCTCTCTTTTTAGGGCAACAATATTTTTCTGATGTTTATTTTTTATCAAATTAATTTTTTTTAAAATAATTTCAAAAACAAATTCTAAAAAGGAAACCAAACTCCAAAATTGAGTCGGCCCCAAAATCCCACCTTGGGGAAAGGGGGCTCTGCCTCTTGCAACCTACCTACCGCCAAGAAAAATTAGACCGACCATGTTGCATCCTAGTAACTTACTAGTAGTAAGGGCTAGTCAGTGAGGGGTCTCTCTGTGGCTGGTGAAATCTCCTCTATTTAAGCCAATATCAACCAGCTCTTTGCTTCTCAAAACACTTGCATTCCTTCTCTCTCTGTCTTCTGTTGCTTCAGTGCTCCAAAAATGGTCATGACAAGGCACTCCTCAGCCTTTGTTGTTCTTGCTCTCACTTGTTTTCTGTGTTTCAGTGCTTGCACAGGTCTCTTACATTTCATTTCAATTGCCCCATCTTATTTTTTATTTCTGCAACTTCCAATAAACTAAGTTGTTTTATCTTTATTTTTTCTGTTTTTTACTAATTTTTTTGAAAATGTTGATTTGATGCTTGTTTAAGAGTCTTAGAAGTAGAAGAATTTTCATGGATCACCTTTTAACTGTGGCATAAAATTATGCAGAGTCACAGGACGTTCGACATGAAGGAAAAAAGGTATAATTCTTTCATCCTCTTAATCTTTGTCCAAGCACTACAAGAAAAAGCATTTTTAGCAGAATTTTGCTGCCAATTCTTTTCCTTTTTATGATATTTAAAATAATAAAATAAAAACCACTTTTTTAGAAAACACCAAAAATTGTTTTCAATTTTCCAAAAGCTGTTTTCAGTGTTTTGTTTTTGAAAAAAACGAAAACAAAACCAAACAGCCAATGCTCTGTCTTATAATAACTGTTGATGTAAGTGCTCTAACCGGGCAGGCTGGACCACTTGTGTTTGTTGGTGTAAACAATGTGTTCACCAAGCCTCAAATTCCGAATCATGCTCCAAACGGAGTTAGTGTCAGGTAATAGCACCACTGTTATAATCCACAAAAAGTAATTCATTAATTTCTTCATTTCTATTCTAACCTTGTCATGAGTCGTCCTTGGTTTTTTTACTTTGAAAAACAATTACCCAGTGATCAAAAAACAAGCCTTCTGCCAGTGGAGAACGCGGGTTCACTATCTGTCCCAAATCAGGTGATATACTCTGTTCTTCTTCTTAACAACAGATTCTCAGTGTTTTACTGTCAGTATTCTCAGTGTTTTCTTAACAACAGATCAAAGATGTTCAGGAAAAATGGTGCATTGTAAAGCCCTCCACTCCGGCTGCTAAACTCGATGATATTATTCAGTTCTGTTGCATCCAAATTGAAGTTGATTGCAGTGCCATCCAAGTTGGCGGCATGTGTTACAATCCGGCCACCAACAAAGTCTCCGATGCATCAGTTGTCATGAATATGTACTACCAAATTGCCGGACAGTTCGACCACGACTGCGATTTTGGTGGCAGCGGACTCATAATCACCCAAGACCCATGTAATCACTTATGTCACAACACGATTTTTTTTATTCATTTTTTCCCAAAAAATTAATTCATTTGAAGTGTGCTCTAATGTGTTGTGTGCGCTTTTTGCAGCTGTTGGCCAATGCATATACCAGCTTGGTGAGTAAAAGTGACGCTTAAGAATAAACCGAATAAATTGGTGGGAGAGGAGATGGTTGGATGGTATAGCTAGTTCCATCATTAGTTTAATGACTTAAATAGTGTGAAATGATAGATTGGAATGAGATGGACAAGTGTTTCGCCTATGAACATGTAACAGTTTGTTTCTTTTTATCATATATGCATGGTTCCATCCAGGGTTTTAAATATTAGCCGATTTTATTTCACATTGATTGGTATTGCGTTTACTTCATGGGACAAGGATATGGTTCTAATTGGAACTCTACAATCGACACTAATTGTGTATCTCCTTAATTTTTCTGTTTTTTAAATTTTTTTAAAAGTTGATTTAGCTTGTTTGTTTGATCAAAATTAGGTCACCTTTTAACTGTGGCATAAAATTATGCAGAGTCACAGGACGTTCGACATGAAGGAAAAAAGGTATAATTCTTTCATCCTCTTAATCTTTGTCCAAGCACTACAAGAAAAAGCATTTTTAGCAGAATTTTGCTGCCAATTCTTTTCCTTTTTATGATATTTAAAATAATAAAATAAAAACCACTTTTTTAGAAAACACCAAAAATTGTTTTCAATTTTCCAAAAGCTGTTTTCATTGTTTTGTTTTTGAAAAAAACGAAAACAAAACCAAACAGCCAATGCTCTGTCTTATAATAACTGTTGATGTAAGTGCTCTAACGGGCAGGCTGGACCACTTGTGTTTGTTGGTGTAAACAATGTGTTCACCAAGCCTCAAATTCCGAATCATGCTCCAAACGGAGTTAGTGTCAGGTAATAGCACCACTGTTATAATCCACAAAAAGTAATTCATTAATTTCTTCATTTCTATTCTAACCTTGTCATGAGTCGTCCTTGGTTTTTTTACTTTGAAAAACAATTACCCAGTGATCAAAAAACAAGCCTTCTGCCAGTGGAGAACGCGGGTTCACTATCTGTCCCAAATCAGGTGATATACTCTGTTCTTCTCTTAACAACAGATTCTCAGTGTTTTACTGTCAGCATTCTCAGTGTTTTCTTAACAACAGATCAAAGATGTTCAGGAAAAATGGTGCATTGTAAAGCCCTCCACTCCGGCTGCTAAACTCGATGATATTATTCAGTTCTGTTGCATCCAAATTGAAGTTGATTGCAGTGCCATCCAAGTTGGCGGCATGTGTTACAATCCGGCCACCAACAAAGTCTCCGATGCATCAGTTGTCATGAATATGTACTACCAAATTGCCGGACAGTTCGACCACGACTGCGATTTTGGTGGCAGCGGACTCATAATCACCCAAGACCCATGTAATCACTTATGTCACAACACGATTTTTTTATTCATTTTTTCCCAAAAAATTAATTCATTTGAAGTGTGCTCTAATGTGTTGTGTGCGCTTTTTGCAGCTGTTGGCCAATGCATATACCAGCTTGGTGAGTAAAAGTGACGCTTAAGAATAAACCGAATAAATTGGTGGGAGAGGAGGGTGTGGATGGTATAGCTAGTTCCATCATTAGTTTAATGACTTAAATAGTGTGAAATGATAGATTGGAATGAGATGGACAAGTGTTTCGCCTATGAACATGTAACAGTTTGTTTCTTTTTATCATATATGCATGGTTCCATCCAGGGTTTTAAATATTAGCCGATTTTATTTCACATTGATTGGTATTGCGTTTACTTCATGGGGACAAGGATATGGTTCTAATTGGAACTCTACAATCGACACAATAATTGTGTATCTCCTTAATTGATTTCATCCATTATTTTGGAAATCATAGCACAAGTTGATAAATTAGGTCAGTTTGTTTGATCAACGAAGCAATGCAAAGCTCTTGGTAAAAGAAGAAACAGATAGTAAAAGTGCAATGATTTTCACCGGGTCCTTTGAACTAAATCATAAAGGTGTTGGGAGTAGAATTAGCTGACAAGAATTGAAGGTGGTTGAGACAGTTTCAAACAGAAGATCATAGCCGTGAGAAAAATAGCTACCTGCCTCTGTTTTACTTTTCTTTTCCTTTCTCCAATTTTCGTGGAAACCAATCATCAAACCAAGCCACCGACTTGCCCAAATGTAGTTTCATGCAGTTCTTCAAAACAATCACATTTTCCATTCAAACAATAAGATGGCATTAAAGAAAAATCAACGGAAGAGCCGGCTTATGATTAGTATTAAAATAAAATCTTTGTAAACAATCACATAATTTCACGATGTACTGTCTAGTGCACTCATTTTCTTGTGGATATTACTATGTCTGTCAGCAGCAATAAGCAATACATAGAGACTACAAAGGCAATCCACACCCACTTCTTTTGTTTTTCACCTCCCATAGCCAAAAAAATGAATAGCAACAACAGAAGAAAAAAAGATATGAACCGATAAGCAAACTCCCATAATGGTGCAAACATAAGCAGCCAAAAAAAGTAATATGGTTCGGTAATCCATAATGACGCCTTAATTAAGCCTGAATCTTCTCTGACTTGAGAGGCTTCACAACTTCCCATGTGAAGTCGGGGTCATCCCTGCCAAAATGCCCATATGCAGCAGTCTTCAAGAACCTGCCATTGCCACCCCTCTTAAGATCCAGGTTGATGGCAATCATTCCAGGCCTAAAATCAAAGCTCTCTTTCACAATCTTGAGAATCTCTTTGTCCGGAATCTTTCCAGTCCTGTACGTGTCCACAAAAACAGACAAGGGCTCAGGAACACCAATGGCATAAGAAACCTGCACAATGCACCGCCGGGCGAGCCCATTGGCCACAATGCTCTTTGCAGCCTGCCTGACAATGTATGCTCCACTCCTATCCACCTTGGTGGGGTCCTTTCCAGAGAAAGCACCACCACCATGAGCACCCCACCCACCATAAGTGTCAATGATGATCTTGCGGCCAGTAAGACCAGCATCACCGTGAGGTCCACCAATGACAAAGCGACCGGAAGGGTTAAGGTGGAAGATGGTCTTCTCATCCAGGTACTTCTCAGGAATAACAGGCTTGATGACATGCTCTTTAAGATCAGCAGCAATCTCATCATTTGTGACGGTCTCATCGTGTTGGGTGGAGATGAGGACGGTGTGCACACGAATGGGAACCATGGCACCATTGTCGTTGTAATACTCGACAGTCACTTGGGTTTTACCATCTGGTCGCAGCCATGGGCAGGTACCATTCTTGCGAACTTCTGTCAGGCGAGCACCAAGCTTGGTTGCAAGAACGTGGCTGAGGGGCATCAATTCAGGGGTCTCATCAGTTGCATAACCAAACATGTGACCCTGGTCACCAGCACCAATCTCCTCAGGTCGCTTGGTTAGATGACCGTGGACACCCTGAGCAATATCGGGGCTCTGCTGCTCAATGTTAACAAGGACCTTGCAGTTGTCGGCATCCAAACCTACATCATCAGAGATAAACCCAATAGCACGGCAAGTGTCACGCACGATTTTCTCATAGTTTACATTGGCCTTGGTTGTGATCTCGCCAAAAACCATGACCATGTTGGTCTTGGTGCAAGTTTCGCAGGCAACTTTACTGTCAGGATCCTGGGCAAGGCAGGCATCAAGCACTGCATCAGAGATCTGGTCGCACAGCTTGTCAGGGTGTCCCTCATTCACTGATTCAGATGTGAATAGGAAGGTCTCCATTTTGTTCAAGCTGCACAGCGCAAAAGTGAAAATGATCTCTCAGCAAACAGGTGTACCAAGCACAAACAAACATAAAGGCACTTAAGTAGCATCTTCCCAAGGCATTAACGCAAATAAAAAACACCCCTTGGATAAGCTTTGCAACTAGGTGGTCCTTGTAACAGAAGAGACATTTAGCAATACGCTTGTGCTTGTTTGGATGTATCATATCATAAATGATTAAAGTAAGTCATTAACAGTACATAATAGGATTCCATTAGTAATGAGGATTCAGAATATCAAGCAAATAATCACAATGTGGCGGGTATAGTTTAGTGGTGAAAGTGTGATTCGTTCTATTAACCCCCTTAATAAAGAAACACTTAGCTATGTTTGAAACCTGGATTTGATAAAGGAAAAGGAAAGAATCAGGGGAAACACGAAAAGGAGAAATAAAATCAGATAAAAAAAATTGTTCACTTTTGTTTGGTTGGGGATATAACATAAGAAGAAGATGAACATGCTTTTTTATTAAAAAAATAAATAAAAATAAAAATAAAATCATTTTTCTTATTTGGTTGTTTTCTATGAATTTAATTTCCTTTCTATTCCATTCCATTATCAAAAATCTAGATCAAAACGTATCAAGGTACATGAAATAGAGCAAGTCTTATTAATAAACATTTTTACTAAATAAAGATCATCAATCAAACTACTAAACGCACAAAAATGAAGTTAGTAATATGCTGCAATATAGAATCAGAAA
Organism: Camellia japonica; assembly: GCA_030407325.1. Lineage (NCBI taxonomy): Eukaryota > Viridiplantae > Streptophyta > Magnoliopsida > Ericales > Theaceae > Camellia > Camellia japonica. The sequence goes on from JAPPVO010000036.1 coordinate 1,321,631, forward strand.
AATATCCTAGAAAAATAATTGGAAGCAGAAAAAATCCAAACAAACAACCATGAGAGAAAAAAAACCCATGAGATCTGGCAAGGTTAAAACTTGTTAACAAAGATCAAGTAACCTCTGCGAAAGCGAGATGGATTAACCAAATTTAAATCCTAGAAGAAGCGTAAATTCTGGATTTTTTTTTTTTATTTTATATATTCCAAAACCAGTTCACAACTTTAGGTTTAGAGTCCTGAGATCAATCAAAACACAAAGAGCAAGAACAAGAGCATAATGCATAGCAATCCAAAACTCTTAACACTGTTAATAGGATAGCAGTTAAAAGTAGTGATTTTGAAAGGAAGATTAGTTAGTACAAGATAGATCACAAAATTTCAACTAAAACACCAGAGCATAAAAACAAATCAGCAGACAAAAGAGAAAAGCAATCCTCACCTTGCTGAGAGAGAGTTAGCTTTGCCTTGTGCTGCTTGTTTGCTTGCTTCTTTCTCTCTCTCTGTCTCTCTCTGTGTGTGTGGGTTTGTAAGAAGAGGGATGTGTCTATATATACCCGAACACAAGGGGGTAAGTGAAAGAGAAAGAGAAACGAAAGCCCCCTCTACGAAAGCCCCCTCTCTGTGAGTCGAATATTAGGCTAGATTCATTCCAAACGTGTCTCGCTCTTGGTCTTGGTATTGGTGAGGATTGACGGCTCATGTGTGTTTTTAGTTAGTCAGATTGAAGCTGGACCGTTGGATGTTCCCCACTCCTCCCTCGGGTTACTATTTGGGGTCGGTGGCCGATTACGACCTGCGGGCAGCTGGCCCTTCCTGTTATCGAACTGGTAAAACACATTAATTAATAATTAATTACTATTTGTAAAAAGGTGATGTATTAGAAAATTCTGTTTTAAGTGTTTGTATTTTAATTAATTCATAAGATATTTTTATATTTTAATAAATTTGATTATTTAATCTATAAAATCATAATTCTCATATTTAAAGTATTTAGCAATTTAGTGATGTGAACATTTATATTTTACAATGTAAATATTCACATTACGGAACATTCACACTGTAAATGTGAATATTATTAGAGGTATTTGATAACTATGTCACTCATAGGATTTATTGGAATATAAAAAAATAATATGGATTAAATAGAACATAAGTAAATGAAAATTGATTTATGAAAAAATGGCCTTTGTAAAACACATAATTACTGATTAATTATTATTTGTCATTTTTTTACATATTTTTTCTTAAAATTTTAAAAATATTAACTTTAAAAAGTCATTAATTGAATTTAATGTATAAAATAAGGGCAAATTGCGACAGTAGTCTTTCTAATTTGGTCTTTGTGTCTTTTTGGTCCCCATAATTTTAATTGATTCGATTTTGATTCTGAATTTATGATTTTATTTTAATTTAATCCAATTGATTACAACTATTAACATTTTTTTAAAAAAAATACATACATATAAGTGCATCTATTATATTTTTAAGAGTAAAATTATAAATTTATTAAACTCAGTAAATGAAACTCAACAAATTCTGTAATTATTTTCTGTCAAAAACAATAACGGTATTATCAATTCGACCAAAATGACACAAAACTTAAAATTAAAAATCAAAATTGAGCCAATTGGAAATGGATAGACTAAAATGAGGAGCAATTGTAAGGACAATCAGTGTAATTTGCCCATAAATTAATCACATCAAATTAAAGACTTTTTTAATAATTTTTTTTTAAATATATATATTATGTTCAAATTATGTGTAATATAAAATTTTTATTTTTGTAAACATTCTTAATGTATGTCCTAGACACACACGTTGACATGATTCTTAATTCAAAATATCATATGATAATATTTTAAAATTACCAAATAACGTCTTCAATCTAATAAATACTTTGGATGTTTTGATCACCAAAACTAAGCACTAAAAAATGTGTGAATTTTATTTTTTAAACTTTCAGAGTTTTTTTTATTTTTAAATTTGTAGATTTTATGTGCATTGATTAATGTTAATTCTATTATTTTGTATTCTAAAATAAGAAAATATTGTTTGGCAAATGCAAAACGTGATATATTTTTGAGGTAAGAAAGTGGGTTGGTGAGACATTTGTTTTTTATTTTGAATGGGGGTGGGTGACCCCTGTACCAGAATTCAAAAGTCAAATGGACATCGAAAGAGAGACCAAAGTGTGGGTGTGGTTTGGTGGGTGTGGTTTGGTGAGGCTTTCATTTTTGTTTTTATTTTATAAAATTATATATAAAAATTTATTTAATATATTATTTTATTTTTTTAAAAAAGTTGAATTAATTCTAAAATATTTAAAATAAAAAAAAAATTCATTTATTTTTATAACAAATTCTTACTTTTTTCTCTCTCTCCCACCACCTCTTTGCCACAATTGGCCGTCAATAACTTTCTGACAAATCAACAAGGCAATCCATTAACTGGCTTTAATGACTACACAATCACCGTCTATGACCTTTAACGATCACTTCCAACCACCAGCACATTCGATCACTCTCCACTACCTAATTAACACTTTTGACGATTCACCAAATATATAATTTTTAATTTTATTTTAAAAATATTTATGTACCACAAAAACATTTTTTGTTTTTTTTAAGAGAATAATCTTTGTTTTAAATATATTCAATTTCAAATACTATTATCTCACTATAATTTTTGTGGAACTTTTCTAGAAATAAACATAAAAAATTTATTCCTAAAATTACTCAGTTGCTAATATGAATTTATAAAGGTATTTTGTATTTATGAATTCAAATAAAATAAAAGAATTTGATATTATTTATCCTAGAGATGAAAATGGTAGGTGAAAAAGGGTAATGATTGACATCAAATTAGATGCAGGGCTTGACATTTTTTAGGACCGAAGCGAGTTTTCCATAAGAAATCTTTTATGCGTTTAAGGGGAAAAATTTATAATCAAAATATTATTCAACAAATTTTTATTTTTTTATTTATTCTTGACATAAAATTTACTTAAATATATAACGAAATTTACAATAGGAAAAATAATTAAAATAATATAAACTAAAATAATAAATAAAAAGTAAGTAAATTGTAACAAAATATTATTAACACGTTACTGTTCTCACATTTTTAGTTGTAAAATTGGTAATGCATAATCAAAGTTATCAACTAAATATTTTTCAATGGATAAAATTTTTATTCCATTTAATCTTTGTTGTGACATAGTTGACCAAAAAAAAGATTTAATTAAATTTTTTTTTTAAACAATTATAATTGATATAATTAATCGTATCCTATACATAATTTATCAGTAGTGATTTAGACCCCCTCAAACTTCAACCCCCACCACCCTCACACACATGTGGCGGGTGGTGATTGGAGGAGGAGAAAAAAGAAAAAAAAAAAAAAAAGTGACCAATCAAAAAAGAAAAGGGGTCAAAAGGGGGTAGGGAAAAGGGGGTCCCAATCTTTATTCTTTATAAATTTAGGAAACATTCATCCATTCATTAATTTCAAATAACTCATCATAACAATATGCTTTTTAATTTTGGAAGATTAACCAATAAGTCTTATATTTTGGACTTGTAATTCATATAATCTCAATTTTTTTATTGTCATCCATTTAGTCATTTTGGATGTATAATGACTCATTTGTCCGCTACATTGGAGTGTCAGATTTGAAAAAAGTACACTAAGGAGTTTTTTAGTGTCACATCAAACTCGTCACATTGGAGTGTCACATTGAGAAAAGTACACTAAAAAGTTTTAAATTTTTTTAGAGTGTCACATCATATCCGCCATGTTGGAGTGTCATATGTCACATTTTGAAAAAAAATACACTAGGGAGTTTTTTTTTTTAATGTAACATCATACCCGCCACGTTGTTACATTTGGAAAAAGTATACTTAGGAGTTTTTATTTTTTTTGGAGTGTCACATCATATCCACTATATTGTCACATTTGCGAAAAGTATACTAACGAGTTTTTAATTTTTTTGAAGTGTTACATCATATCCGTCACGTTGTCACATTTAGAAAAAAAAAAAAAATACACTAAAGAGTTTTTAATTTTTTTTAGAGTATCACATCATATCCACCACGTCGTCACATTTGGGAAAAGTACACTAACGAATTTTTAGTTTTTTTGGAGTGTTACATCATATCCGTCACGTTATCACATTTAGAAAAAATTATATTAAAGAGTTTTTAGTTTTTTTGGAGTAAAAGTCTTTGAGTGTCACATCATACCCGCCACGTTATCACATTTGGAAAAAGTACACTAATGAATTTTTAGGTAGCGTTTGGTAGAGTTTTCTAAATATGATTTGAGAATAGAATTTATATTTTGAGTTTGTGAGTTTTAAAATTATGATTTGAGTGTGAAAAATTTATTTGCTGAATGAGTTTTGAAAAGAGTTATTGCAAAAAAAAATAATTTGCACTGTTCCAGTCAACCAGCCGGACGATTGGTTAGCCTAATTTTTCCCGTATTCGACCGAGTTTTCAAAAGTGAGCGTGGAATTAATTTTTGAAAGCTGCAAACAAACACCACGCGAGAACCAATGACTATAACTAAACTTCCAAAGCTTTACCAAACAGAGCCTTAGCTTTTTTGGAGTATCACAGTAATACCAACCACATTAGAGTACCACATCATACTTGTCACATTAATAAAATGGTATAGTAGTCCATCAAAACACCACTAAAATAAAAAAAATATGACTATACGGAAAGAAACTCTTCACTAATAGGATTTAATAGATTAATAGAAAAAAATTGAGACTAATTAGAGTACTTGTTTGTGAGATGAGATTTATTGATAAATATCCCTTAAAATTTTTCAAATAAAAATAATTATTTATTAGTTTTACATAATTCACTGCATCATCTATTTATTAATTTTTAATATTTATCTAATTTTGTCAATGTTTTTAAGTTTAGGTATTTTTTTATAGACTAAGCCCTGGTTTGACATCTTAAAAAACATTCAAAAAGCCAAAACGTTACTAAAAAAATTAAAAAGTTATCACTATTCACAAATTAAAAATATAAAAAAATTAATTTACACAATCTTTGAATACAAATCAACCAGTTGACGTGACTAGTACTGAACTGATGGAAGTGGGTTGTCAAAGAAAAAAAAGAAAATTAGGTATATATATTCATTAAATTAGAGGGTAATGTTGGGCCAATGGAGACCCATCACGGGTCTCGTTTTGATAATGTGAACCGTTCAATGTGTAGAACTCGTCGAGTACTATATGTTTATGAAGAATCATGTTAATCGGATATCGCTAACTATATGATCAAATCAATTTTGTATAAAAAATGGATGGTGTTATAGTTAACGGTTGACAAAAAACAAACACGATCATATAGCTATCGATATCCGATCACCTTGATTTTTTAAAAGCATATAGTATTCGACGAGTTTTACACATTGAACGGTTCCGATTAACAAAACGGGACCCGTGGTGGGCCCCCAATGGCTTAACAATACCGTCCTATTCAAGCCCGAAAAAGGACGCAATCATTTCTTATCTCCTAATCCGCCCACTGCACTGTCAGACTGTACGAGCTACATCACTAACTTCTCCTATACACTTATTTATACAATTTTTTAATATACATTTTTTCATAAAAATTCAAAAAGTTAACTCAAACATCTATATTTTTTTTCTCAATTTTTTAATCTAAAAAGATAAAAAAATGTACTTATTTAGAACACCCCAAACAACCCCTAATATAACATCTGAAAATATTTTTTAACCCTTTTTTTAAATCAATTTTTGAGACCCAAACGCCCTCATTAGAAGGGAAATGATTTAACTGATAAATTAAAAGCTAAGATTTTATTTTACAAAGCTAATCTAGAATTATTTTGAAATTCAAAGTCTGGTATTCCAGATTTGTGGCAAGAATGAAATATATGGTGGAGGTTAAAAGTGTGTATTGTAAAATTCATATAAAAAATGAATCTGAATCACACATGGGTGTTTATAGACAATTTCTAAGTAAATTTTTCTAGATTTTGTAACAATTTAGATTTTTAATTATTCTGTAGAATTTATATTAATATTATTTAATCTCAGTTCAAAAAAATATATAATTTATTATATATTATTATGAGTAATTTTGTAAAATAATATAATTATTAAAAGTTTAGGAGTCAAAATATAATAATAATATAGATAATAAAATAATAATAATAATAATAATAATAGGTGTGGTACTTAAATAAATAAATAATTTTTTATTAGTATACAATAAAGTGTAATTTAATTAAGAATTAAATTATTTATATAATTATATTAAAATATTAGGTCAAAATATAATTATCTTAAATATCTATTAAGAATAAAAATAAATTTATATAATTATTAACGAATCTTGGGAAAAGATATCGCTGGCCATGTGTTGGCCAGCCAATACTCCCACCTCCTTATAAAAGGAGGCTCCCACCTCCTTATAAAAGGAGGCGTTTTGGCTGGGTGAAAGAAAGGAAAAAGAAGAAAGAAAAGGAATAGAGGAAGGAAAGAAAGAAAAGAGAGGAAGAGAGAAAAAATAATGGAAGTTAAGAGAATATTTGATAGTAGAAATGAAGAGTAAGGTATTAAAGTTAAGGTGAGTTATATTATATCTTGAGTTACTAAATATATTTTACGTATGTTTTGACTTACCAAAATCTGTTTTATACAAGTTATGTTTTATTAGTATATTTATAAAAGTTATGTTTTATAAAGATTTCAATTACGTGGTTTTATATCTGAACCCTATTTGCTTAAAAAAAAACCATGGATATGTTTGTTTATATTTTAAAGAATATTTGGCTATGACCTTATAAACAATTATGTTTTGTAAGTACCACCACGGCAGTCCCACGCCTTGGGGGACCTAAATAACCATTGACATCTGTTTGACCACTTTGTGGCCCTTTGTTTGTCATGGATCCATTGACCTCTGTTCTGTGCGGACCAAAGTGTTGTGCGGAGCTAAGTGCTACACTATTGTGGGAGCCACCTCTAGAATCCATACGAGCCACCTCTTGAATCCGTACCTCTGTTCTGATTGTCACTTATGTGACCTCTATTCTGTTCGGTACCGTGGTTATGGTTATATATTTAAATAATTTCTGTATTTCAGTTCTGCTACTTACATGATTTATTTACCAAACTGAGTTATGTAAATGTTTTGGCCTAATTAACTATCCATGGTTATTTCATGTCCCTTATACTCTTGGTATAATATTTCTCACACTGTCATGTGCTTATAGTTGTTTACCAATTTTCAGGAAATAGCTTTTGGAAAGTCTTAGATGCGGGGCTGCGGAATAGACACACACAGCACTTTTATAATATTTTTTCTATGTAAATATCGGCCTTTTTGGTCAGTATAATTTTGTAATATTAATAGAAGCTCCAATGATTATTTTGGTACCCTCATTTAAATATTACTTCCGCTCGTGTTTATTGATTTGTTTAAGGATTGGCCGTAGGTAATTTCAGTTACTGGCCATCACGATATTTAACCCTTGGGTACGGGGAGCAGGTCGTGACAGATTTACTCTTTGTAATTTTCTCTTATATAATAAAAAAATGTTAATATTATTATAAAAATAAAAAGGCATTTGGTTTATAAATTAAAATTTTAATTTTGTTTGGTCAAAAGTTCAGGTGTTGAAATACTTTGTTCAAAAGGTTCCACTTAAGCAAAATGTCTAAAATACCCTTATATATCATATACACGGTTCCATTCCATCACAAATAGGGCTGCAAACAAGCTGAACCGAGCTTTAATATGTTTGGGCTTGTTTATTAATATTTTAACGAACTCGAGCTCGAGCTCAATAAAAATATAACGAACCGAGCTTGAGCCAAGTTGATTTAGGTTTGACTTGAGCTTGAACTTGTTTACGAATCTTAACGAACAAAAAAAATTATAAATTCATACTTACATATGAGACTAATACAATTTTATAGATAACATATAAAAACATACTAGAAAAAATTAATATTTTACTAAAATAATAATATCTATTGCCACTATTACATAAATGTACTATTTATAATTAATTATTATTTACATTTATATTTTTTAAATATATAAATAACATATTTACTTATTTTTTATATATATTTTACATTATTTAATATATAAATAATAAATATTAAATGAGCCAGTTAACGACTTAAACTTAGAAGTCGAATTTTAAAATGTTTGGGCTTATATATTAAAATTTTAACGAGTTCGAGTTCGAACGCAAAAAAATAATAATAAATCGAGTTCAAACGAGCTCTTACCGAGCCAAACTTGAGCCTGTTCACGAACGCCTTGGTTCATTTTCAGCCATAATCATAAACAGTCACACTCACTCTCTCTCTCTCTCTCTCTCTCTCTCTCTCTCTTTGCTCCTTCGGCGTTACTCCTCTACCGTCCTCCGTCGATGCTCCTCATCGTTGAAGCGAAGCTCCATAGCTTCGCCACCCCGCGCCGACGGTTCCAGTGACAATCTCTAGTCGCTGTCGTCATCTCTTGCAGTTAGGGGTGTACAGCGTATATTCCGATCCTCCCAAATCAATCGAATCGAACCGATCTGCCGCATTTTGGACGGATACGTAATGACGAGCAGACGGTTGCGGATTATTTTTTTTCAATTCGCCTAATTTTGAACAGATGGCAGATTTGAAATTCCTCTAACTGCAACCAAACCACGACCACCCCTTGTAATTTGTAAGATTTTGTATTTTTCAATTTGTTTAGATATTCTGTTTGTATTTTCAATTGAAAAACACTTTCAATATTCTGTTGTGTTTTTAATTTATTTTCAATTTGGAAATCCTTTTATCAAATGGCAAGTGTTGATATTTTGTATTTTTTGTGAAAAATATAAGGCTTAATTTTGTCATTTAAAAAAAAAATTCAAATTAAATGGTTTTTGAATAAAAAAAATAATGAAATAGTTTTGATAATGTATGGTATTCTTATATGTATTTATTATTGGTATTTAACAATTTACTTGATTATCTTTTAGTTATGTTGAATTGAATTGTTATCCAATTAAAAATATTGACAAGTTGTATTATGTTCAAAATTTATAAAAGTTTAAACCGTCAAACTAATTCGCATCCATCCGCTAATTTGCCAATCTACTAAATCTGCATCCGTCAATTCGGCAGATGGATGCGAATTGATTTTTTTCCAATCCACCAATCTGGCAGACAGATGGTGGATTGGAGGTTCCCTAACTACAACCGAGCTGCGAACACCCCTACTTGCAGTGCACAACTTCAAATCTGAGCGAATCTCTCTCTCTCTCTCTCTCTCTCTCTCTCAGCTCAGATCGTGGTTGTACCTCTCATTTCCTCCACCTCATGGCGTCGATGATCGTGAACAACCATTATCCACATCGGCAAGACTCCATATTTTCCAACTCCCAGATCTATATTGTTTCTTCAGAAACCCCCAGATGTGTGTTGTTTCTTGACCAAATCAACGTTTCAACTTTGCAATTTGAACTTCGTCAAGATCTCACTTCGTTCTTTCAGATCTGTGTGGCTTTTCAATGCTTCTCAGAAATTCAGGAATCAATGGTCATTCTCTCTCTCTCTCTCTCTCTCTCTCTCTCTCTCTCACTCTTTTTTCTGAAGTCCACCACCATGAACATCGTTTGGTAGGTCAGTTGGTGCTCTGTTACTCACCTTCAATTGTTCAATTCAATCAAATCTTTTTTCTTTTTTTGATCAAATCCGTTCATTTGTGATATATTTAAGCTGATTTATGTTCATTTATTTTCGTCCATTAGATATCCTAGATTTGATCTGATTTTTGTTATTTCACATAACTCTTGGAATTCTTAATCTCCTTTTTGTATGTTTATCTTTGATAATTCTGTGCAATTCTTTTAGATATTATTTACTCAAATGCTTCCAACTTAGGCCATCTCCAACAGTTCATCAGATACATCACCAAATTTGGATTTGGTGAAAAAGTACACCTTTTTTGGCTCCAACGGTTTTATCAAAATGATATCAAATTGAGAACGCCCCAAAATTTTCACCAAACTGAAGATGCCTTGTTCCTTTTAGCAATTTACTGTGCATAGCCATTAAGTGTGGACTCACCGGACGACCGGCCAAACGTCCTCCCAGATGACCACCTCAAGCAAGATTTTGTGAAAATTTTATACTGGGAGGTCGACCCCCTGGTCGACCACCTCTTTAACCAAATAAAGCTATTTTATTTCCTCTCTGCAACTGTGTCCCTAATGAATACAACAGAGCAGCTATATCATTTGATCTAATTGAAACCTCAGGCAAATTTGAAACCGACCCGACACTCTTAATCAAATCAATAAAAGATGTAACTTTTGAATTTGAGTTCGTAACAATCGATGCAAAATTTTCAGAACCTAGAAAAATAGATGGTAAACCAAAGCCTTTAACTTTTTCCCATAATTGAGAAATAGTGATGATAAGCTTTGGTTTGCATTCTTTGATTAGTTTCGAAAGCTCAGAGACTGTGTACATAGGATTTACAGTAGTTGCGATAGCGCTAGTTACGATGATTCCGAAGAAACAAATAGGGAATTAGATTGAATTTGGGACAAAAATGAGTACAACATCGTTTTTCTTGATACCCAGATTGAGCAAACCATGAGATGGGTTATGGATTGAGAAAACCATTGTTTTCCTGGTTCTGGATATGGAACACAAAGCAGAAATTTATTTTTTTTTCATTTACTCTTGCCGGTCGACCTTTGTTTTGACAATAGCTATAAATTCACCGTTTGAGTAATTGATATCAGATAGAAGAATTCGTACTTTTTTTACTAAGATTTGATGAAATATTTAGTGAACCGTTGGAAATGCACTTAATAGTGTCTATAAAATTTCAAATATATACATAGGTCTTTAATACATTTGAGGATTATAAAACAGTTTTGAAGTGCATTGAGTAGTACCTGTTCCATTATTTCAGTCAACTAAAAGCATTAGCTTCACACTGCATGCATAACTATAAAAAATTGTATTAAGTTTTGTACTGTGAAGTTTCTCTCACATCCAACATTGTGAGGAATTATAATAATTATTTTTTTTACCGCACTTAGAAATAGATTTCTTGATTTTCAAAAATAGTAAATATTGTAAATATGACTAAGTTCCATTTTTCACTGAGCAATGTGGGGATATTTCTGATACAATCCATTACCATTGCCTTCTTCCATATTATAAGTGAAACAGCATCTCTTTCGTGATGACTAGCCATATACATCACATAATATTTAGGCCCCACTTATTATCACATCATTAGAACTCTCTTTAGAGTTACAAAATTAGAATTCTCAATCTTTATTCATTGTCACATGGTGCCAAATTCAATATGATTTGTTGAAATTGTGAGACTCAATATTTTTATGTTAAATTAACAGAGGACAACTTGACATGCGTCAAATGCTTAGGGGTGTGGTACAATATCCCTAACCATGCAATAACGTCTCCACACCAAGAATACGTTTCGTTTAATTTTGAAATTATTTTTTGAAAATAGTTTTTAGATCAGTTTTTATAAGAGTTTTCAAGATTCGAAATCTATTTGATTATGAGTTTTCAAACTAATTTTCAATTGTATATTTTGTAAATAATTTTAAAAAATTTAAAAATTCAAAACTTGTTTAGTTACGAGTTTTTAAAACTAATTTTTGATTTTTTTGAGACTTGTGTTTTATTTTATCTTGTAGTCAGTTTTTTTTTACAATATTATAGTTAAATTTGTTTACTTTACATATATTTAATTTAAATTTGTTTTTTAGATACATCTAATCTAATTTATAGGACAAAGTTTTACTTCATATTTTTTATGGATGTTTTAAAATTTTTAATATTTCTTTTTCTAGTTTTATATTCACTCAATTTACATACATTTAAAAGTTTCACATTTAAATGTAATTTTTTTTTTATAAAATTAGTGAATAATGAGAAAGATATAAAAAAATAAAATAAAATGATCAAGTTTAAAAATAATACAATTTTAATATTTTATAATTTGTTATTATTATTATTTTGCATTCTTTATATTTTGCTTACTGTTTAAGCCTATGTAGATCATACACATCTAAAACATAAAAAGTTATTTAGCCAATTTGTAAAACTAAATAAAATCAATTTTGTGAAAATCATAAACCAAATAAATTTTGAATTTTAAACTAAAACCAAATAAATTATAAGTTTTAAAATGAGTCTTTAAAAATTCTAATTTTTAAATTTTAAATTTTGAATTTTAGAATAAGGCCAAGTTTGGGAAGACTAAATAAGTGTACTTTTTGACTTTTTATGAAATATGAGTTGGATTTGGGTTGGGTTTGAAGTGATATGTTAGAGAAGTGATGTGACTTAAATAAGATGATGTAACTTAAATAGGATAGTGACTTTTTGACTTTTTGAATTTTTTTGAGGATGTCAAACTTGGCTTAAGTTTTTAAAATTTTGAAACCAAATGAATTTTAGATTTTGAAGAATTGATTGAAAAATTCAACCAGACGGAGCCTCAAGTTATTCGTTAGACCGTAGTGTATACAGTGCCGGTTTGACACAGTTTATAAGCCGTTTATTTTAATTTAATTTAAACTATAAATATGTGTTTGGTATGACTTAGATTATAAAATTATAACTTATTTGTAGTCTGTGACCCTGTTTGGTAAAACTTAAGCCCTGTTTGGTAAAATTTATAAATTGTTTATTTTAATTTTTAACTTAATTTAAGCTAGAATTGTGTGTTTGGTACAACTTAAAGCACCAGATTATAGCTTCAAAAAAGCTACTTTCAGCTGAATTGGAGGAGCAAAGATCCTCTCTTTACCTTCCCTACTTCACTTCCTCCTTGCAATAATCAAGATTCATTTTAATAGAATTGAGTGGTGTAAATCATTCTAAAAAAATTATTTTTTAACTTTTAATATTTTTTTATACAATGATTTGAACCATTAAATTTTCTTAAGATAAAATCTTGACCATTGCAAGTACAGAGTGAAATAGGGAATCCTTGCTCGAATTGGAGAAGCTGCTCGGAGATGGTTACAAATTATAGCTTAAACGTGCAGCTATTGGGAGGGTCATGAAATGACTTAAATGCCCCTCCAAAACTTCAACAATTACGGTTATGCCACTATATAAGCCCTCTTTCGTGGCCCTAGCCCACCCCGCTCCTCACACTCCGCTTCTCATTTACTTGGCGACCGAAGGCGATCCTCCACATCTCTCAAAGATCAGCCGATCGAAGTCGAAGATTTCTCCAAGATCTGCACCAAAAAGGTAAGAGTTCATGCCTTTTGTTTGTGATATATATATATATATACACACACACACATCGAGCTAGGGTTTACACAGACCAAAATCAGATCACACTCTCTCTTCTTGTTTCGATTCACCCTTTGGTTTCGAGTTGAAGGCGGCCTCTCCCTCTGAATTTGCCTCTTCCATCTTGCCCTTGGCTTTGCCTTCTCCCTTATCTGTCATCTCTCTCTCGAAGAAATGCATACTCTGTTTCTGAAGAGGAAGATATATGACTGAATATATATGTGGAACTTCTTCTTCTTTCTGAAATTTGTGTGTGTCTGTACGTGAAGTGTGAACTCAAGTTCAAGAAAAATCCAAAGGCCATATATGTGTATATTTGTGTATGTGCATGTATGTACGCGTAACAGAAATGCTCTCTTTTTTTTAAAAATAAAATAAAAAAGTTATGAATGGGTGTGATTGGGATTTAACAAACTTGTCTCCCGTGTATGTGTGAACTCAAATAATTAAACCTAGTAATTAGTATTAGTGTTGGTGTCACTGTATGCTTTGTTTTTGTGTGGTGTGTGAAGATAGTGGCATCTTCTTACCTTCCATTAATACATACAAGTCTGGGAAACACTATGGTAGGTAATATATGTATCTTGTTACATACAAGTCTGGGATTTATCTATCTATTGTTTAGTTTGGTTTTCTTTTCTAATTTATCTCATAACTAGATAGCCACACTTTTAAGCTGTGTAGACAAGATAAAAAAAATAAAATAAAATTATCAATTCACACTTTTAAGCTGTGTAAGTACTTGCCATTGAACTTTCTATAGAAATCTGTTTGGGGAAAAATCATTTGAATTTTGAAGTCACTCTAGCTGGTGGGATTTTTCGGTCTATGGAGTTTCAATTGTGATATACTTAGAAGAAGATTATGACCCCTTCAATAATTTTGTTCTTGTTTGGACAGTCAGTCTGTTGGTTGAGTTTTGCTGGTGAAACAGTAAGTCAAACTTAAAATAGGGAGCTGATTTGGTGCCAAATGATTATAATATTCTAATCTTTTTATCATATTCTAATCTGTTGGTGCCAAATGATTATGACCGCTTTGGTTGTTGAGTTGTTTAGGAGAGTGACATGTAGGTATTGGCTCACTGAGTGTGCAAAACCTGGAATCATTTCATTTTTTGTTTAATGTCCAAATGTCTAAAAATTTAGTTACGATGTTGCATGTGACGGCAATGAGATGGAAGTGAGGAGACATAATATTTGTATGTCAATTTGCAGATGAAATTAGGAGTTCTTTAAATATCTAGGAAGTTTTATTTTTCTTGCCTTAATAGTAATTTATTGTATTTTTATTGCAATGACATTTTTTTGTTCTCTTGTGAACTCAATATTATTAAAAATAAAAATAAAAATAAAAAATTGAGGTAATGTAAAAATGTAATAAATTAGGTATTAATTAATCAACTTCCATTAATGAAATAACTTTTTCAAAATTTAAAGTGAAGAAAATGGCAAAATTAAAGTTTTTATGTTCATAAGGACAAAAATGACAATTACACAGTAAAAAGCTATTTTACAGCTTATTTACCAAACACTACTATGCTGCTTAAATCTATAATCCTACAACTACGCCAAACAGGTTACCAGCTTATGCTCACAGCTATAAGGTATAATCTGTTAAGCTATAATGTATAATTACTTTCCCACAGCTCTACCAAACGGGGCCTATTTACAGCTTTGGGGGCAAGCAACTCGGGAGATGCTTATTCAAATAACTTATGGGCGCAGCTGGGTTAAGGGTGAAATGACTAAAATTCCCCTTCAAAACTTGAAAAATGACGGAATTGCCATTTTATAAACCCTTGTCTGTTGCCCTAACACGCTTCTCTCCCTCACACCTATCCTCTCCTCTCCTCTTCTGGTTTCCTCTCTGGCGACGACGACACATCTGGAAGATCGCAGCCGATCGAACTCCTTTCCTCCTTGTTTTCCGTTGATCTGCACCAAAAATGTAAGATTTCATGCCCATTGTTTGTTATATATATATATATACACATCCAGCGTTGTCTCTCTCCCTCTGTCTCTCTCTCTCTCTCTTTCCCTTCTCTCTCTGATTGGTGATCTCTTCCATGTTCAAAATCAACCAACAAAGCTACAAACCCTAATCTTCACTTGTTAAATACTTATATATTAATCAATGTATTTCCTCACAACCAAAAATACAAACTAGACACACAGATACATCTAAGACAGTATTTTACTGTGAAATGGTGGCAAACAAGGCTTGCGAAGGGCTCTGTTTTGTTTAATTTCTGTTTGGTTGGTGACAATATTTCTGTTTAATTTCTGTTTGGTTGGCAAACAAGGCTTGCTAAGGGCTCTGTATTCACACTTTTCTTAACTTAAGGCTTGTGATATGTTCAAAATTTACTTGGGTGAAATATTGAAATGCTAAATAAGATCCTAATGACTGAAATCTTGAAATGCTAGTATGTAAACAAAATAAAATAAACCGAATAAAGAAATGGTAAAATACTAGTACTAATAATGTTTTTGCTTAAGGTTACCTTATCAGATACGAGTTCAGGTTATTAAGTGCCATGGAAAGAGTTGCTCAATATGTTATTTAAGTGCGTCTGTTGGTGAATTTCCAAGATTTTTAATTTGTGAGACTCAATTCACAACTTTATTTATCAAAGAGAGAGAGAGAGAGACTCTGTCAACAAGTTCTAGTGAAGAGCTGGTGCCCTTTGATAATCTAGATGCTCTGAAACACTTTTAATGTCATGTTATTATTGTTCCATTTAAAGAGACTTCAGTTACCATATTATTTGTTCTTCAAATGCATTTTCCTTTGTTTAAAAGTTTAGTTGAAGGGAAAATCTTTAGGAAAATGATATTTTCTGAGGTTTGTTGGTTTGATTGATTATCTAATGTTACTATAGGTTTCTTTGATTCCTAAATGATAATGCTCCTCTGTGGTTGATTTTTCAGTTTGATTTGACTTTATTGTTGTTGTTTAACTAGTTTCTCCTTTAAGTACTTTTGTTTGAGTTGTGATTGTTGCTTTAGTTTCACTGCAGAAACTTTCTGACATCACAAACAAGGTACATTTCAGTCTTAGCTTGCATCCTTAAATAGTCTAATACAAGTCTTGTTGGTAAACAATTTGACTTTGATGATTCACCTAATTTCTTGCTTGTGAAATTAACTTGGAGTATCATCTGTCCATTTGCTTGTGAAATTAACTTGGAGTATCATCTGTCCATTTTTTTTTCTAAAATAAATAAATAAATTCCTCTACATTGGTTAAAAAATTTCTTTTTGAATGAGACTCAAGCTTGAGACACTTCCTCACACAGAGAAAGCATTATAATTTTTTTCAAGTAGGCCAAATGCCAATCGTGGATGGCTATATTTTGTAATTTGTGTTTATTGTGTTTTGATTTTTGATTGTTGCCTATATATCAATTAAATTGGCTTAGTGAACCTTTGATAGATTGAAACTGAAAATGAGCTATACTATTTCTTTTGCAATAGAATTGCTTCAAGTGATGTCACTTGGCTAGGCAAGTAGTAAAAGTTTAAAGACATGTTTGAGGATTTTCGGAGACTACTTTGTAATTTATTTCTGTGGAGTTTTACAGAGAACCTAGCTTAGAGGATGTAGTGCACCCTCACTTACAGTAAGGCATTGAGGTCTCTTGATAGAGAGGAATTTGGATAGCATCTAGATTGTAGTGCCAATTTGCGAGTTCTTTTTTTTATTATTCACTTTGGCTATGTTTTCATATAAGAATCTTGCTAGTAAAGAGTTTATAATTATGTGAGTTGACTTGGGTTGTGATATTCATTCATTAAGGTTAAGTAAAAAGTATAATAAAAAACTGGGTTGTGATATTCATTGATTGAGGTTAGGTAAAAAGTATAATAAAAAACTTCATCAGCTATACTCCTTGATTCAATGGGCCATTCTGAGAATCGAACTCGGGACCTCGCACCCAAAGCGAGAATCATACCACTAGACCAATTGCCCAATTACTGATGACTTTCATCTGCTAATTGTTGTCAATGTGTTTTTGGACTTGTGCTGTTATCAAATCTGAAATCCAACCACTACTTTGGACTTGTGCTGTTATCATAACCCAATCAAAACAGCATTCCCAGCTGTTTCTAGTTGCTTATATAACTCTCATCATGCTCTATATACCATACCTAGTGACTGATGAGTCATCTAAGATTATTTGGGTTCTATACCATGGAAACCTGGTTACTTTGTTGATCACACTGCTTGCTTGCTGGATAACAACATTGATTGATATAATACCTGTTAATGGTGCTGCATGTTATTTGCATCAACATGTATACATGCCAAGTCATGATAGGGAATAGAGCTAAACATGAAAGGATATCTTGCACCTTACAAAGGAGAGAGATATCATCTAGCTTAATTTGAACATGGTCAACCCCCCCAAAATGCACAAGAAAAATTCAACCAAGCACATTCATCACTGAGAACTGTAATAGAAAGAACGTTTGGGGTTTGGAAAGCAAGATGAACGACGATAAAGGATATCCCACCAAACTATAAGTGGTTGACCCAAGTCAAACTTGTTTGTGCAACAATGACAATTCATAATTTCATTCGACGAATTGAGTTCTGCGATATTGTATGACTCTTATGATAGATTCACGGATTATGTGCCTAATGAAGTGGAATGATCTTCGTCTCAACAAGCACACCATGGAAATGATGTTGCATGTGATGACAATGAGATGGAAGTGAGGAGATATAATATTTGTATGTGCTTTTTGGGCGTCGGGAAACTCTTTATTTAAGGGAGTCCCACTCTTTTTGTTCGCTAGAGATTGGTTGGCGGTGTGTGCTTTGTAAGCTTTTGCTTGTTTTTTAGTTGGTTAGGGGTTTTTCTGTTTGTATTTTCATTGTCTTGTGTTTAGAGGATGCCTCATGCTCTCTTTCTTTTTTAGATCTATCAATAAAGTTTTTGTTGTTGATAAAAAAAAAGATATAATATTTGTATGTCAATTTGCAGATGAAATTAGGAGTTTTTTAAATATCTAGGAAGTTTTATTTTTATTGTCTTAATAGTAATTTATTGTATTTTTATTATAATGACATTTTTTTTTGTTCCCTTGTGAACTCAGTATTATTAAAAATAAATAAAAAAATGAGGTAATGTAAAAATGTACCAAATTAGGTACTCTAATTAATCAACTTCCATTGATGAAATAATTTTTTCAAAATTTAAAGTAAAAAAAATGACAAAATTACAATTTTTATGTTCATAAGGGCAAAAATGACAATTACATAGCAAAAAGTTATTTTACAGCTTATTTACCAAACACTACTCTACTGCTTAAATCTATAATCCAACAGTTACACCAAATAGGTTACCAGCTTATGTTCACAGTGGTAAGTTATAATCTGTTAAGTTATAATCTATAATCACTTTTTCACAGCTCTATCAAACGGGGCCAGACAGACACCCCCGGCTTTCCTCTTGTTTCCATCTCTCCATCTACCCCTGAAGCCTAACCCTTCCTGTTCCACCACCATCAACGCCCTCATCCGCAGTTTGCAGCTACTGATCTCTCTCTCTCTCCCAGATTGGAACCATCTCATAGGTACTCTCGCTCTCTCTCTCTCTCTCTCTCTCTCTCTCTCTCATCCTCCCATCTCAGTTCTTATTTTTCTCACAGATCTATCCCTTCCGTCTCTCATGTGTAAATATTTTGGAAATTTTCTCAATTGTTTTTTTGTTTTTTATGTATGCATGTATGTGTATAGATTTTTCAAATGGACTAAAATCCACGAGATAGGTTTTCGATCTCTCAATTGTTTTTTTTCTTCTTTAACTGTTTACAAGAGGCCCTTAGTTAGTATGTGTTTGTTTGTATGGAATATTTTGTTGCTTTGCCTAATGAAGTTCAGTAGTTCTGCAACTAATTTGAGTTGCTAATATCTTGTTGTGTATTTTTGTTATTTGTAATCAAGGTTCATGATGAATGATTTTAGAAAATAGGTTTTCTAAACCCCTAGAATACTTCAATCAACCCACCAGTTTAGAGGATTAGGTGGTTTTGGTGTGTGGGAATATTCCCAACTTGCCAGAGGGCTATTTCGTTGAAAATTTCCCCCCAACCTGACTCATGCACATCCCTTCTTTCTTTGTATCTAAAGAGCTCCAAGCAAGTCTCCTAAAAAAATATTAAAAATTCTGGTTTAAGCATGTTCCAATCAATGCCTAGAAAACTTCTTGGATCTACACATCTGTTTAAGTCGGTTCGGTAGTACCCATACCACATTAGAAAAACCGTTGAGACCCATGCTACTACTACGTATCATCCTCTAGCAATTATGTAAGGCATTAGCTAGCTGTAGAACAATTCCTACCATCTGTCACATAACATATCAGTCGACAATTAAGATTCAGGTAAAGGTTTTCTCTTCAGTTTTTGAATCTTCTGATTCGGTTGTTATTGTTGCCAAAACTGACACTGTGCTACTATTGAGCTTAGATAGACAGATGCGAAGGTTATGGAATTTCATGTTGTGTTCTGGAAATCATTTTTCCATCATAATTTACAAGGCTTAAAAATGCAGTCAAATAATCTGATTTTGACCACTGACTCCGTGTTTAAAGGTTTTTCGTCCTGATCAATGGGGCCATTAAAACAGTTGCTGAACGGTTTGCTCAAAGTTATCTGTCTATCCTTTACTGTATATTAATTCATATGCATATTAGTGTCTCATGATTTTTTCCCCTTACTTTTAAGTGGCTGCATTACATATGTTGGATTTTTATATGATCAAATTTCGTGCCACTAAAATGTTACCATAAAAAAATAATTGGTAATTTCAAATGCAGAGGAAAGGTTTGAATTTGTTAATGTGTTTGAGTCTAGGAAATTGTTCATTTCATCTGTTAAAAAATCTTCTTTTTTTTTTTTTTTGAAAATTAGTTTAAATGTTGGAAATCCTATGTCTCCGTTGCCTTTTTATTTTATTTTGTTTTTTTTGGCATTTGGTTGGGGGCAGAGGTGGGAGCTAGGGGTGTGTTTTTTTTTGTTAAGGATTGAGATGTGGATTTATGGACATGGAAAGCTTGACTCGCCATTCAGGTTAAGAAACACCACTACTTATTGAGAATGGTACGTATCTGAGTGATTAGATGAATTAAAATTCAGATATATTTTGTGCATTAAAAAGAAGACTTTAGACAAGACTTTGATAGATGTTGTACATTGACATATGTCACACAGTAGTATACCGGGCTAAGATTGAATACTATTTATTTCATTATGCATTTCAATAACAATATAGGTTACGAGGCAACCTGTATTAACGCAGAAAGGAATGGGTTTTTGAACCATTCAGTATACCGGCCTAAGACTGAATACTATTTATTTCATTATGCGTTTCAATAACAATATAGGTTACGAGGCAATCTGTATTAACGTAGAAAGGAATGGGTTTTTGAACCATTCACTTGATGTGTTATGCTTCTCTTATTCCAGTAACCAAAAATGTTGTATGTAAAGAAAATTAAAACAAGTAGCACCTCTATTCTTAAGTTCTCAGGATCTCTAATTATTAGGGATTAGTCTATTGCTAATGTCTGAAATATCAGTGGACAAATACCAAAGTGTATGATGTAGCTCAAGCCTCAAGTTTGTAACTGTCCATAAACGGGAGCTTTTAGTGCTTAAAGTGCGCTGGTATTTCTCTTTTCACTGTTAGATCTATCCCATTATGTTTTCCAATGGCATTCTATTTTTTGTTTTTTATTTTTAAATTCTCTTGCCTCGAGTTCCCTCCATGTTCATGATTTGACATGAGGCACTAGTTCAATGATATTATCTTTGTTGGGTTCACTATTTAAAAGCTTTTCTTCTAGTATTCCCAGGAAAATGATTTACTTGTTTATATAGTGATTACGACGTTCAATGTGGTGCTGCTTTTTTACTATAATTTTTAATTATCACCTTTATCTGTTTGAGCTTCTTTTAGCATGTTATGTAATGGGTTTGTCTTGACAATCTGATCTGTCACTTTCTTTAGAGGAGGCATGGATGGAGAAATCTCTAACATAAAGAAGTGGATCATATTATATCCTATTTACATAAATTCAAAGAAAACAATAGCAGAGGGAAGGCGAATAAGCACAAGCAAAGCCTGTGAAAACCCTACTTGTGCTGAGATTGGTGATTGTTGCTCTCATCTTAAACTCCCGTTTGCAATTGAGGTTTGTTGTTTTGAAATCTGCAATAATCTTTGTCAAATATTTGATTGCCATTGACACTCCCCTTGTCTCACTTTTTTTAAAGCGAGTCTGGTGGCATTGTGATAATGGGTGGATATATTTAATTATTTACATATTCTGTGAAATGATTTATTGTTGAAGATTGATAAGGCATATCCACGAGATTTCATGCAACGAGGAAGGGTGAGGGTATTGCTGAAAAAGGAGGATGGAACTTTCTCTAATCCAGCCATTTCTTCAAGTAAGGATAAGCTTTATTACACTTTGCTTGGTTAGAGTTTTCCAAAAACCCTTTTTAGAAAATTATACTTTCTTGTTTTTCGTGTTTTTTTGTTTTTACTGATTTTTAAAAATATTTTAAACAATTTTTTTTTTAAAGTTTTAGACATACCTAACATAAATATACCTAAAAAATAAAAAAATTGTGAAAAAACCTTTTAAAAATTCACTAAATACCAAAAATACAAAAAAAATACGAGAATTCAGTATATTTTTATGTATTTATTAATTTTTTAAAATATTTTTTCACAAATTTTTTACTTTTTAGATACGTCTAAGTAAGGTGTATCTAAAAAAGTAAAAAAAATGTTTAAAATTTTAAAAATATTCATTAAAAACAAAAAAACACAAAAATCAAAAAACTCAATTTTCAAAAAACTTAATCCAAAAAACTCAAACCAAGCACACTTAAATTTCTCGTTTTGCTGCTATTCTCTTTGTAATTGCATGCTAAACAACACAACATTTATAAAATGTAACCTTCCTGCATAACATAAGAATTTATGACTCCATGATTTCATTTAAGCCGTAATCCTTTCCACCAAACTTCTACAGTCCTCAGGCCTCAATGTGGTGGAAATGAGAGGTACCACAAAATATTGATTGGTAATATACCCCATTGAAAACCAAAACACTAGTACAATGTTCTCTTTGTCTGGTCAACAACATTTGAAACGAATGGGTTACTTCTATTAACAGTTGGCTGCAAAAACTTGATAAAGATGAAAAAGTGTGCGTGGCCTTCTTGATCACTTTTACAGAACTCATAAGCAAAACATAGGTGAGTTATAATCTTGTTTTCCCACACCTGCAATTATAAGGAACTCATCTTATTGACAAGAATATGAAACACATGAAGTTAATAAATTTCATTGCCATGGGTGTCTGATCTGAAATGTAAATTTGGGCTTGAAACAATAATTGAACATCATGACTTTAACTTCGCATTATCTTGTTTATTTATGTTGCGGTTGTTTGCAGGGAAACAGCTAATGCTCCGCATAGCAGAGTTGGTACCCAGACATCCTGGGAGGACCAAGAAACAGGAGCCTGCTGCTGCATCGACTTCGGGTGCTGGACCTTCAAAATCTGGGAAAGGTGGAAAAAAGAAGAGATAGCTTCACTAGTTTGTGTTTCTTCCCCGTTGTCAATGTTAGGCTCTAAAATTTCTACATCAAATATATATATTTTTAAAACCTCCCGTGTTTTTGTTAGTCACCATATTTTTATTTGTTTGGAATATTTAAAGATACTTTTTTTTTCCCCCTGAAAAGAGCAGCCGCATTTTTGTGGGGATAGAAATTGTGGTCGTGAACTAGTTCAAAGGAGAAATGCATAATTAATACTTTATAGTGCAATGTGTAAAATTATCCAGTAATCTTGGGAACATGTTGACATGGTACTTCCGGATCAATAAGAACAATAGTCGCTGGATAAATGTTGTTGACTTGATCCACATTGATCAGTTGGATGATGGGAGACGGGTTGCGTATGAGTTTTGGGCATTTCAAAAGTTTCTGCGACAATTTTCAGCATGTGCATTGGCAGTAAAGCTTGTGCACATCCTATATGCCTTGTAGATCTTAGATCTGACAGGTTGAGATACTCTACAATGAAGTGAAATGGTACCTACATATATATATAGGTAAACATATGTAAGTTAGCTGAAGTTAAAATTAAAACCAACTTTGTCAATTCCATTATTATTGTAAGGCTGCAAGTTGTTTTATGACATTACTTGCCACGAACATAAAAAGAAGGTTGTTATGCCATGGACCTGCCAACCATAGTTCTAATAAGTGCTAGCTAGCTACTTGTTCTGAATCTTCCTCATGACTACCTTTTGTGAAAAGTCCAAACTCTCTTTCTTTCTTTTCCTTAATTTTTTTTGGTACATTAAGATCATGTTTGTTTGGAAGAACATGTGCTTGGAATTAGACTAATAGTCCAATAAAATTATTAATTTAATATTTGGTTAAAAAATTAAAATACGGACTAATAATTCATCAGGATATAGTATTCTATATATGATGGACTATTCAATTTCACATAGGGATTGGGACATAAATTAGGGGACTAAGGCCCCGTTTGGGAACAGGCTAATTTAGTAACTTTTTAGCTATTTGGCTAAAATATGAGGTAAAAAAAATTAGTATGTTTGTGATGACTTTTTGGCTTTTTATGAAAAGATATGCAAAAAGTAGAGAGAAAAGAGAATCTTTGACTTTTTGGTATGGTTGTTGGCTTTTTGGCTAATTTTAGTAACTTTTTGACTTTTTGGCTAAAAGGGAAGGTTCCCAAACGAGGCCTCAAAGTCTGGATTAATTTATCAAATGATCATAATAGAGGTATTATGGTCAATATATTAGATGTCTAATGTCCTGTCATGTCATATCCATTTCAATCCTCTTAAATAAACATTGGATTGGATAATATTTTGTTAATCTCTCCTTATAATCTTAACTCAATCCAAACATAGGATATGATACATAATCTAAAGGGATTCGTAGTCCTAGGATTATTAGTCATGAGAATACTAATCTAACTTAATCCAATCCGTCCACACAAACATGGCCTAAAAGTTGTAATTGATAGGGGGAATACGTTATATGACAAGATGAATTCTTGATCTTTTAGTAGGGTGTAAGAATTTTTTTGATAATTGAATTAGTCCTAGTTATTTTCTATTTCACATTGTATTTTGTAATGGTCAGAAATTACCACAAAAGTGCAAAACTATCAACCTTTTCTATTACTTTATCAGAAAACTAGAAAGAGAGAGAGAAGATATTCTATTGCCCTATAGTATAAGGTAATAAGAAAAAAAGAACAAAAAGATGTGCAACTTGAAAGTTAGCATTTGTTTTGGTTAACCATGTATGTGTGTACCAAAACCATTCATTTTCACTTTCTTTTGTCAATGGAGCAATAAATTTCCAATGTAATAAGAGCATCAAGTTAAATGTAAAATGATGCATGCGTGATGGATGAGGATGAATGGGCCCATGGTGCTGGGTGGGGATCTATCTCTTAGTGGCTTGTCCCATCATACATAAAGGATGAACATATCCCTCTCTATATATATTTATACTTTCTAATGAGGAATTGTTCTTGTATTTGATACATGGAAGAATAATTGGATAGATTTATTTATTTATTTTTTAGTACATTTGAGGTGAGGGGGGAGGAGAATCAAAATTGTAATTTATACTGGCTCTGATTATTAGATTAATTTTACCACTTAGAAGACAAAACAACTTCAATAAGGTATATGTTCTTACCACTAGGTTAATTCCATCACTAACATAATAGTCTTAATAAGATATACAGAATTTAATCATCATCACTCATAAAATAGAAAGAAAAACAAAAAAACTCAAGATTTAATAAAAAAAAAAAGAGAGTATAATACGTTATAAATTTGAATTTAATGTAATTTGGCCAACGCCCACAATAAATTCACACACATCCCACAGCTCAAACTTGCTTGTATATGGGTATCCCATCACTGTAGGAGTTGGACTTCAAAAACTTAAGCATTTTTTTTTTTTAAGGACTAAAAGATTAAGGTTAGATATCACACAAATTGTATTTAAAATTAGATACAATTATCTTATAAGTGATGGATCTCAGTTTTTTGAAATTTTCCTTCTTGTTTCTTTATTAACCTTTATGAAGCCTTATTTCATATAAGAAAGAAAATAAATAAATAAAATCATGAAAGATTCTCTCATTTCAAACTAACATGTTCTTTTTTTGTAACATCATTACCATACTTGCAAATAGATATGGCTGATCTAAAAAAGTTCCTCCTAGTCTCTCTAACCATTAACAATCTTAACATTATTTATAGGCCTTTTTCTCCAATCTCATGCATGATTAAATGTCTCTCAACCCTCTCTCTCTCTCTCTCTCTCTCTCTACACATAAGTATACTCAACAACGAGGCCCTCTTGCTCTCTATCCTATATGTATTGTTTGAGATCTCTGGGGAGATTATCATCAAGGCATAAGAATTGATGGGTCTTTCTCAAAATCCAAGCCCTCCTGCTCACCTATACTCCCAAGAACTTCAACTTAGGCTTTACCAAGCTTTTATATTTTCAATACCAATCCTCTTTTCCATAATTTTGTTTCTTTTGTTTTATTTGTTTTACCTCAAGAGGAGGTCCTCTACCCTCGCTTCTCCTCCCCCAATACTTCCAATTACTCTGAATCATCATCATGCTACTTCTTTTTCCCCCTTGGTATGCCATCTCTCTCTCTCTCTCTCTCTCTCTCTCTCTCTCTCTCTGCAATATCCAGCTGCATACAATCATTTTGCCAAACAGTGGAGTCATAGATGCATGCAGAGTGCAAGTATATGTAATAATTTTACTTCAAAATTCAATCTGATTTTAAATTTTTTGACAAAATTGCTATTCATACATAATTTTTATATAGAATTCATCAGGATGTGGGGGTAGCATTTGTAATTAAATGTTATTTATATGGATGCTTAATTTTAAAATGATAAGTCTCCATGCAAACACATCATTCTGTATAGTTTTTCTATTGATATATTTCAACTTTTTTTTTTTTTTTCTTTCTTTATTTATATTGTGTTTGCACAGACTGCAGAGATGGGGTTGAAGGGAGAGCTGAAAGAAAAGCTTCCAGTTGTCCTGTTTGATGAAGGTTTAAGGGAGAAGGACTCACAGTAAGTTCTCTTACATTTTCTTCATTTCTTCATCTCATACTACAACTTCATAATTAAAGTGTGTTAATTAAGGTCTTGATACTAGAGAAATTAACATTATTATGATCATAATTGTGCTTCTCTATAGAGAGTTCCACTAGATCAATCAAATTGACACGGTGGGTCCACCAAAAAAACAATCCAAAATCTTTTTCTTTTTCTTTTTTTCCTTAAAAGAAAGTGCACATAATATAATTTATCATCATGAATACAGTGCGGTTATGATTGTATCTTAAAAATAGACCACTTACAAAGTTTGTTTGTTGTCTCAGTAAACACTTGGAAGTGTCTGACATGTATAATATATCTCCAAAAGTACAAAAAAAAAAATAGTCATGGAGAATTATTTTTGCAACCAATCATGACATCCATTGATAAAACTACTTGCAAACTTTTATCTTTTTCCATAGAAAGTTAGAATCTCTAATAACATCCACTATTTTTCAAGAAGTGCACGGCTCTAAATTATTTCAATTAGAAAGAAAGTATTCAAACTAGTATGAAGATCAATGGCATCTTAAAAGGGTCTGCATATATATTTCCAATATAAAAATGAATAATGAAAAATTAAAAAATTTGTTAATGAGTTCACCAAAGGTCTATTTGGTGTAACTTCTTTCAAATTGAAAGTTGATATTAAAAAAACATAAGTTAAAAGTATAAGTATCTTTCTTAACTTTTCAATAACTAGATTTTTCAATTTATTTAAATTAATTTTGTCATATTAATTATAAGCCGAAATTACACTAAACAATTTTATACAAATTTTCAAAATAAAAAAGTTATACGCAACCCAATAAATTGCACCAAACAGGATCTAAGGATATTTGTTAAAAAACTTAAATTAATTATACATTCTTTATAAAAGTGTGTTTCTATAAAGAATATACAAATATTTTAAACTTTTTTTATCAATACCCTAAAAGATTAAAAAAATTAAAGCTAGAAATTAAATGACTCCTCACTCCTGTCCTTGCTTCTAGAGAAAAGACATGGTAGAGGGCAGAGAAGGAAGACTAATCAAAATACTAATTTCTTTTTCTGTCATCAAAGTTTTAAGATTTGGAGAATTTTGAAATGGAGAGATTTTCTTACCAGTGTGCCACTACTATGCATTGTAAGTGTGATTTGGTAGCAGATACTGAGGATTAATAATCAAAAGGTTCCACAAAAAAGACACTATTATGAATAAACTATTAACGAAATGATTAGATCATTTTTTTCTCTCTTCTTGCTTAATACCTTTAGAAGGTGGGTGATTATCTCTTTCCCACTAGGAAATATAATAATAATAATAATGGTATAAAGATTAAAGTAATATATATGCAATTAGGATATGATCATTTTGTTCTTTTGAGATATAGAAGAATCTCCTGTCATTCTCATCTAAACTTGGGTACTAGAGCAATAGTACTGCAGGGGTGCAGTGAAACTGATCATACTTCTTATTATTAATAATCCTAGTTATATAGAAAATTTTATTCAAAGATTGCCTAAAAAGTAGAGGAGCAAATTTTACCCCTAGTTCTAATTATATCAATTTTATTTGGAATTTTTTACATTGTGTCAATTTAGTACAATTTGAAACAAAAATCACACC